>OX381707.1:34379992-34826169 GCA_947462335.1 Harmothoe impar
AAGCTTCTGACAGGTATCCTTTAGGCCTGGGATGTAAGAGGGGTATGGAAGAAGGTATAGTCAGGGGGAAGGAGGGAGGAAGGAGGGAGGGAGGGAAGGAAGGAAGGAGGGAGGGAGGGAAGGAGGGAGGGAGGGAGGGAGGAAGGGCAGGAAAGATGGAGGGAGGGAGAGCAGGAAGAAGGGAGGGAGGGAGGGAGGGAGAGCAGGAAGGAGGGAGGGAGGGCGGGAGGGAGGGAGGGAAGGAGGGAGCCCAGCCCTGCCATGCCATGCCTCGCCTCACTTCCCTACTCCCCTACATTCCTACCCGCCCATTCCCCTTCTCACACACTCCCAGCATGACAGTATTTACTGGGGGCGGGAGGGAGGGAAGGAAGGAGGGAGGTAGGGAAGGAGGGCGGGAGGGAGGGAGGGAGGGAAGGAGAGAGGGAGGGAGGGAAGGAGGGAGGGAGGGAGGGAAGGAGGGAGCGAGGGAGGGCAGGAAGGAGGGAGGGAGGGAGGGAGGGGGAAGGAGGGGGGAGGGAGAGAGGGAGGGAGAGAGGGAGGGAGGGAGGGAGTGAGGGAGGGAGGGAGTGAGCCCTGCCCTGCCATGCCATGCCTCACTTCCCTACTCCCCTACATTCCTATCCGCCCATTCCCCTTCTCATACACTCCCAGCATGACCATTTACTGACTCTGTATTGAGCACTAACGCTAAAAGATACCTGTCACAAAGTGGTTTGCATAAGTTGACAGTTTGACAGGTGAAAAATCCATATTGATAGCAATTCTTTTTCAACTTGACAGTGTGACAGGTGAAAAATCAATGTTGACAGCAACTTATTTTCCAACTTGACAGTGTGACAGGTGAAAAATCAAAGTTGACAGCAACTTTTTTTCCAACTTGACAGTTTGACAGCTGAGAAATCAATGTTGACAGCAAAAAAAAAGGCTTAAAAAATTAATAAACACATCTTTTTATTTTTCTTATTTCATATAATTGTGGCCCTCCTCGGCTTCCGTACTAATGGGGGTAGCAGTAGTAGTATACTGAAAGTTAGCGCCTAGAGCAGGGATGTAGTCGCGAACACTGGCCATTCTTTCTATAGCCAGGACAGAAATGCAATTTTAAGGTAGCAGGTCCATATTTTGATAGAATTTTGATAGGCTCATCCAGTGAGTTAAATCAAAATACTGATTTTGTAGAGGGAATACGTTGTATCGGAGTGAGCAAAATTGGATTAAATATGTGTGTTTAAATAGTTACTAATACATTTTCAGGGACTGACCACGGTTCCTAATCTCTTATTAACCTCTTTCATGTCAGTAAAACGGACCAAGGCCCAAACCATGTTCTGTGTCCTCAGAGGAAATCAAGCTAAGGGTACTATGAGTCCTCCCGGCGCCCTGCCCGGGTCTGCTCCAGTACACCCGGCCCCCACCCCTTACATAACCCACCCGCCCTACCTGCCTCTGGGTCCCATCCCGGCCCTGCTCCAGGGCTTGGGATTAATTCATTAAAATGGCCGTGTCCATTACTGGGATTACCGTCTCAGTGCCCGTTTAACGCCTTTACTCCCGACCTACCACCGCATGTTACCCCCCCCCCGCGCGCTTAATAGATACTGAAGCGCATATAGAACTCAATTACGCAAAAAAAAAAGTTATGTTCAGGTCACATGGCCAAAAAACATAGGGCCGGTAGGCGTTCTTTTGGAAGGTGGGGGTGTAGTATTGATGTCGATCTGGCCTTGGAGCTAATACACCATCCTATCCATATACAAGTAACTTCGAGGTCTATGGAGTGCATCTATATGTAATAGGCTACATCATACAGGTTGTGGACAGGGCCGTGTTTTAGACGGTGGAGTCGTGATATACAACTGATGTATGCTTGAACATTTTATATAATACATGTATCTTGCAGTGGTAATAGCCATGTCCTGTGGATTGCCAGGCATGGAAACTCCCATGGAGAACACAGGGATTTAACGTGTATATGTAACAAACGACATAGCTACACGCGATATGTCGACTTCTCTGTAGTTCCACTCATGACCATTAATTATCCCATCCCGAGCTGCAATATGGAACATAAATCCCACAGTGGATTCATCAGACCATGTGTTTTATTGGTAAGCATGCATATATTTATGCACATACATGCACGTGTTTCTGTCACACTAGCTACATGCTATGGGGCTTATTTTGTTGCCTCCCAATGCTCTTCTCGGAGAACCCTGACTGACATATTCATGATTTTCAAGAGGGCACATAATGAACATCTCAGTTATAAAGGCTGTTCTGCGTCCTACCGAGGTTGTAAGGTAAACATTACAAAAAAAACATATTGAATCAATTCAACATGTAGTTGGTCTACATCATGAACTGCACCTCTATTTATGCATTTATCCCCCGTTGATAATATACTCCCATGAACGCCCTCCAAGACAGCAACTTATTTAAAATTGCTTCCACAAGCACCTGTCTCTCCTCCATAACCCACAGCCCTTATCATGTATAGTATACCTCACCCACAGCCCTACAGAGGTAGATTACAGTTACCACACATCACCTATACACTAGAGTCCCTACCAAAGACACTGTCCTCATTTACTGTCCTGCAGGTTCCTATACATTACTCACACTCAAATCCTGTTCTGTGTATATTCACGTATAGACATGCACACACCCTTTCTTACAACACACCCAAGCCTTTTCTAACCCACAGACATAATTCATAATGAAACTGAGACATGATGTGCACCACATTTATCCAGTCTACAACCCCCCACTCTTCCCACTGCAGTCCAACCCCCCAACCTGGCCACATGGATCCCTAACAGCCCATTCTCCATATTTCTCCCTCTGCATTGTTCGTAAACGATAGCTTAAACGATGACACAAAAGATGGGCAGTGTTATTGTTTTTCACTGTCGTTCCCGTCGGTTTTCTATGTAATGGTGTCATTTCCTTCATGTGATTTCTCGGATGGCTTGATGTAGGATGTTATTTGATTTTTTTCCCCTTTCTCTCTGTTGAGGAATGAAGACTTTTTAACCGGTGTTCTTTGTGTTCCTTCTATTTCCAGTGCACTGGCATATGATGCCTTGTCCCCTATTACGTTTCGTTTCTACAATTTCAAAGAGATTTATTATGTCGGGGCATTATTTCAAAAGCCTCCATTCAGACGCTACACAATTATTTCCTTCAGTTGATGTATTCTATAGCATCTGGCTTATCCAACATAACTTGGATATGCTCTGTTCTTGCTGTCAACTTATATTTCGTTGACGTTTTCCGCTGCCTATTATATATGAGTTAACAGACGATATTGTTACTGTTCTCTTATCCCTGCAAGGGCCATACAGTGCTTCTTTATCATCATGCTGATGCACGAATGCAGCCTGGCGAGTTACTCGCTAGAACTGTATTCATGAACTATCCTGACCTTACTGAGTTGATACGCTCCTAGGGTCTGGGCGTGATGCATGAATGCAGCCATTAGGAGTAGACTCGCCATGCAGGGCTACATGCACTAGGACAGCAATGGACACAGCACATTAAAGCAGTCACTACGCCACTATTGCCATATATAGAGTGACCCTCCTGCTACCAGCGGCACTTGCCGTGAGCTACTCTTCCTGCCGACACCTCTAGGCGGTGAGCCACTCATCGTCCAAATCCCATCTGCTTCCCGCTGGAAATCACCTTAAAGGGGGACCGGCGTCTCGCCAATCAATCCACCTATGGCTCTGGGTGTGAGGAGGGTGTGAGGTAGGAGGTTGGAGACAGGTTGTGTGTGGCCAGTGGGAAGTGGCAATGGTGAATGCTGTAGAGGTAAATGGATCAAGCCGATAGAGATCCGGCTATTAAAAGGTCACTACTGATGACCTTCTGCCGGCAGCTAACTCTCTTACCACCCTGATTTACAGTCCAGTTAGATTATCCCTGCCTCCCCTACCAACACCACCTCCCTTGAGTACAAGCACCAAGGGTGGAAGTAGTTTTCTGCATTAAATCCTTCCATGAGGACAGACAGGCCTGACATTAAAGGTAGCTTAATCCTAAGTATGTTCCATTCTAGCATGACAATTATGTCAGGCAATGAGGCATATAGAGATGTAGTAAACCGAACCAAAGTAAAGATCAGTAGAGGGAAATCATCCTGATGCTACATGCAAATTTAACGCAGCAATACATGTATAAAGCCGTAATGCTTGATCATAAAGTATGTGTACTGTACACCTATAGCTTTGCTTAGATCAAGAGAGAATATATTCATGAGTTAAACCACAAAAGCTCTTGTTTTAAACTGCCACGGACAAATAACCAATCTTACACCTGGAGGGCATCTCATCCGATAGGACCACACCCTCTCCCCCTCCCCCCTGTCCTCCAGGATAGAATTGCTGCCTTGGTGCCTTATGGCAGGGTCCTCCTGGCGAGGACACCTGATCTCCAGTGGTGAGAGAGGCTAATCATGACCGGGCCGGGCTGCTGACACCAATTAGGGTCAGGTGAGTTGGGGTGAGTACCGACAGGTGAGAAGAGCACCTCAGGACCCCAATCTGCGCCAGGTGAGTTGGGTGTTTATTTTGTCCTGACAGGTGGCTGAAATACCACCACACCCTCAGCAGAGATCGGGCAGGGTACTGGGTCTTTTACTTCATGATAGGTGAGAGGTAAGTCAAGACGGGTGTTACTTTTGCAGGGGGAACCATGGAGTATATCATTTAAGAAATTGTCACCGATGTGATATGTGAGGATTAATGATTATGATGATGTTGATACTCGGACATTATAACGGAGTAGTGTTTTGTTTGATCAGTTTTGCCATTAATACCTCCTGTTATACTTAATCTCGTTTCTTATAATTCCACACCACGGTTCAGCCCTACTACTGGGACACATATATGGTGGCGCAGTTACCCTTTCATTTTAATCAGCAATTCACAACGCCACTGACATTGAATGTCAGTATCAAATAGACTGTTCATATTAGTGTCAGAACTTTAAGTTCAATGGACATTCACTGATATTGGCAGTTGCATTTAAATATTCAAATGATGTATGGTTGAATATGCATACTTTGAATGTAAAGGCCGACGAAGCAAGGACTATTTTGATCCATATGTATTCTAATCGTATCAGACATCCCATGTGCCATTAATGCAACATAAAGCCAACAAAAACCAGAGCCTAACACTGTTTGGACAGACCAACTCCTAGCAACATGTCTATATATACACACCAATAGGAACAGGTCTGCATATGCATAGTTTCCCATTAAAAGCTACACAGGTTTGTACGTTGTATGTATAAATAAATGTATTTATCGACAATCCCGATCCTGTAATACTGACAACCGACTGGTATGCCGGGTAATATAATCACGTGCCTCCCTGCTGTCAGGTCACGTGACAAACCTCACTTTGAGTTTGTAAACTGAGAAAATGTCCATCCCTGCCCACAGGGGGGTACCCCAGCCCCCAGCCCCCTCCCCCCCCCCCACCCTCCACTCTCAGTGAGTAAGTAGCCACTGTATACATCCACACTAAATTGCCGCCCTACAGTCACCAACACACACCCTAATGCCCCGCCGCTTTTCTAAACTAATCCTGCCTCTTTACATTCCATCATCACTGCCTCCTGCCGTTCACTTAGCCGCCCTAATTATGCAAATTACGCCGGCAGAACGGCAGAGCGCAGCGCCGGCCGGGCCTACAGCACCCGAGTCGGCATGCAACGGGTCGTCAAATGGGATCATTTAATGGGAATGATACGCCGGCATTAGGGACCGATTTGTGGGCTGATCAGTGATAGGTTCCAGCAAGCGATGTGGTGCTGGTGGGTGAGTTGGGGGGGGGGGGGGGGTAGGGGAGAGGTGGCGGCAGGACCGGATCCGGAAGTTGTCGTTTGACATGGGAGATGGTGTCGGGTTTGTCGGTGTGGCGGGAGGGAGGGAGGGAGGGAGGGAGGGAGGGAGAGAGAGAGAGAGACAGAGAGAGACAGAGAGAGACAGAGACAGAGAGAGAGAGAGAGAGACAGAGAGAGAGAGAGAGAGAGAGAGAGTGCATGTAGCCCTGCATGGCGAGTCTACTCCTAATGGCTGCATTCATGCATCACGCCCACACCCTAGGAGCGTATCAACTCAGTAAGGTCAGGATAGTTCATGAATACAGTTCTTGCGAGTAACTCGCCAGGCTGCATTCATACATCAGCATGATGATAAAGAAGCACTGTATGGCCCTTGCAGGGATATGAGAACAGTAACAATATTGTCTGTTA
Organism: Harmothoe impar; assembly: GCA_947462335.1. NCBI lineage: Eukaryota > Metazoa > Annelida > Polychaeta > Phyllodocida > Polynoidae > Harmothoe > Harmothoe impar. The sequence goes on from OX381707.1 coordinate 34,386,260, forward strand.
ACTCATATATAATAGGCAGCGGAAAACGTCAACGAAATATAAGTTGACAGCAAGAACAGAGCATATCCAAGTTATGTCGGATAAGCCAGATGCTATAGAATACATTGCTAACATCAACTGAAGGAAATAATTGTGTAGCGTCTGAATGGAGGCTTTTGAAATAGAGACAGACATACAAACGAAGGGAGACAGGTAAACATGGGTATAAAGGAAGAAATAACTTCCTGTCAGGCATTGTCCCACTAAAACAATCCTGCTAATCCTGCAGTATAGAGCACGGAAACTTAACCCTTTAACAGTCACCTCCTGCCCCAAAAGAATATACACCTAGCACACTGTATCACCAACCCATGTACGCACCACCTTCCCTACCAACACAATTACGGACTAGAAACACACTTATAGTTATACCCCACATGTACACTAAGCAACCTTGAGGAGCAGGGCGGAGAGCCATGCATTGTTTCTTAAATCAACCGGAATTCAACTAGAGCAGCGTCTACAGGTGGCAGCCGTGAGCGGCGGCAGTCGGCGGAGGGAGACTGGGGAGGGAAGGGGTGGGTTAGGGTGGAGGTAGGTGTGTGTGTGGGCGGGGGGCGGGGGGTTGTCGCTGGCTGCTATCAGCTACATGATGTGGCCGCCATGATTCCACATGCGCGGCCATGTTGTCGTCACGTGACAGTAGTGTGTTGGCACGCCGCCTGGTGGCCGGGGTCAGCACTGAGCACTGAGTGAGCAGGCCAATTAAAGCTGCCACTACAGGCTCCTGTCTGCCTGCAGGAGGCGACCTACAGGAGGCGACCTATATGTCAATTAAAGCTGCCGCTACAGGCTCCTGTCTGCCTGCAGGAGGCGACCTACAGGAGGCGACCTATATGTCAATTAAAGCTGCCGCTACAGGCTCCTGTCTGCATGCAGGCGGTGACGTACATGAGGCGACCCACAGGTCAATTAAAGCTGCCGCTACAGGCTCCTGTTCGCCTGCAGGAGGCGACAGACAGGCCAATTAAAGCTGCCACTACAAGTTCCTGTCTGCCTACAGGAGACGACCAACAGGAAGTCGCTTAAAGATGCCGCTACAGGCTCCTGTTTGCCTGCAGGAGGCGACCTACAGGCCAATTAACGCTGCCACTACATGCTCATGCAGGCGACCTACAGGAGGCGACATACAGGCTGTGTACAGGAGACTGCATACAGGAGGCCACCTACAGCATCTGACCCTACAAGATCTGACCTACCAAAGACGACCTGCCAAAGGTGGCGGCGCGAGAGAGGCGCCTATAGTAGTATCCTGAAGGAGCTGACCTACAGAAATGCTAAGTGCAGAAGGCGACCTACACGAGGAACCTGCAAGAGTGCATACAGCAGAGTACCGAGAGGTGGCGACCTGCAGCATATGACCCACAGGAGGTGACCTACTGCAGGCTACCTGCAGGGAGCGTTATGGGACCGACTAACACTCATAGTTACTGACGGTTGCAAAAGGAGGATGATAATTGTCATGTGCTAAGAACCTGAAACCCTCTGAAGCCAACTGAACAGAAAAAAAGGCTATAAAGGCTTCTCAACTTTCATAGGACTTCTACTTTATCAGTTTCATCTTCTAGCTGGATACATATATGAGGCAGATTTTATGTCAATGTACCATGTACCAAAGCCTCATAAAGTAGTACTAAGTCTTGATACTTAGCAATGAAGAGGAGTATGAGCACTGAGCATAAAGTAATCCTAGAAAGACAGACAAAGCAATAATTGATATCCAGCAAACCACTATGCCCGAGAATCGGTCAATATTCAAATTGTATATGATATGAAAGACCACACGTCTAGCACATGCCGTATTCTTAAAGTGATTTTTCTCATGTGTAGTACTGTATAATATGGATATACTAACATCATGTGAAAGATACATCCATGTATAACTATGTTGTAATCATATATCATCTGGATATAACATTTGGATACGCTTATTGATGAGGCTTAACAAATATGTACCTATGGTCTACAACTACTTGAAATACAAGCTTGAAGATGCTGTAGTCGGTAGAGGACTTCTAAAGTGTATAAACTGCACAATTTACATTCACCAATAAATATCCCCTTTCTTCCACACACCACATTAGAAAGGACATAAACATTGTGGCGGACTGATCAATAAGCTGCATTATAAAACCAATAAAGCATGTCATGGCGGACCATTCACAACCCCAAGATGTGATGTAGACAGAGACAGAAGGGGGTTGACGTCTAGAAGCAACGTTAGGGCCTCCGGCCTGCATTCTTAGCGTCTACTTAATCTGATGTTACCCAATGACATCAGATTGATTTTATGGCATTTTCTTTTCAGGCGGGCATTTTGCCATCCGAGATTGGATTGCCCTGTCACATCTGCCAATTTTTAGTTCTGCTATGAAACACCACATGTGATGGTTTAACTTATGCTGACAAAATCTGAATGGGGACAGCTTTTGTACTTTAACTTTAAGGATAATATATATCTTGCTTGAAGTCTTCATACTAGCAAACTTATGTTCTCACCGACTTTAAACATTCCATCCTCTCCATATCTCTTTAGTTGAACCCCTTGAGTACTTATTCTAAATCTAAATAAAGTTTTCTACTTCCATGAGCTTGTGGAGTAGCCTTTGTACAATAGATCCTCGAAATATTTCTACTACCTCTCTTGGCAAAGCTATTACTGTTAGAAGATATGTCCTGCTTCTATAATCACAATACACACACACTCACAAACCGTGAATGTACGCACGTGCATCCTAAGCTGCAGTGTTGTTGTTTTTTGCAGTGTAATACTTCATAGATAGAGGAGCTGCTCCCCAACCCCTTTAGCCCTGAACAAAGGAATGCTTATTTTTCCAACTAGTTCTCAGCAGAGACAATAGACGTGCGCTCTCTACAGTCTTCCTCCATTGCCATGACACACTCTATACTTGGCTGCATTGAGAATACTAGTAGTAGTAGCTAATGGCCCGACAGTAGGGAGTCCAAAGCTCGAGGCGCTGAGCGGTTTGGGGGTGGGAGATGTGAGGGAGGGGAGCAGCTCAGGGCTTGACATACATACAGCAACAATTAGCTGAGTGAGCAGCTCAGCAGCAGGCAGACAGCTGTAATTAAGGTGGTGATGAATGGGGACTGAGCCGACTGACAGGCCGCGCACAGGGGACCAGTATACAGACAGATAGGGCTGTGTATTCTCTGGATATCGAGTCGTCCCTGTGTGTCGTTTACCACTATAGTGTCTGACGGGTACATGTACCTTTAGATATCCCTTATGAGCCTTACAGTGCATAGTGCTTTCATACAGTATGCCCTTTGTTGCCATGATGCATGAATGCAGCCCGGGTGAGTAGCTCGCCAGTGGTGGATTCAAGCACTATGACAACTCTACGGGGTTGATATGAACCTACATGATAGGTATAGCACATTAAAAGACTAAGCGGCCCTTAAAGGGATATTATGTGTATGTGATTGGGGAAGGGAGCTAATACGACGATATCTGTGTGTACATGGGATTACATGGGGTGAATCCCGTACATGTTAGGATAATTAGTGCGTTTGGTATTGATGGCAGATTGGGTAGTGTGGGCCTCGGATTATGGCAGAACATATTATTTTTGGGACATCATGTCGCAAGGATGCTCTAAAATAGGTTCTAAAAAGGGTTTCATGAAAGAAAAGAGAGCTATTCTATTTAGTTGAGAGCATCAACAGAGAAATCTGCTTCCCGCATGGCAGTTGCCAATTGTCAAAAGATATGTACTATTCCAGTATGTCGTTATATCATCAGGTCCCGACCCGAATATGTGAAAGGGGAGGGGGGTGGTAGGTAGCATCGATCTCTTCTTTTTTTCAATGTTTTTTTTTCAAAGAAGATTTGGCCTTATTTGTCGAGTATTTGTGAGAAGTTCCATTTCCATCCATTTGTACTGCCAGTACACCGCTACCCCCGACAGACAACCACCAAGTTGGTCTGAAGTTTTCATGATGGCTTCTATCGATAATTTTGGTAATAATACACAAGATTCAGACATTCTTAGTAAATCATCTGCTTTCAGACTGAAGGTTACACAGCAGGTTTATCTCCTGTTGCCCATGACGTCACCAATGGGGGGAAATGTCAGAATCTTGTATGTTATTACCAAGACTATTGTTAGAAGCCATCATGGTAATAGAGTGATGGTTTCTTTTAAAATAAATATCTCTACATGTGTCCACGTGTACAATATGCTGTATCTCATATCTGAATTAAAAGCTTTAAAATGTACCCCCATCTCCAATTACATGTACCTGTATATAAATGCCAAATCAATCCCAGGTATAATGCCGCACCCAGCTACACCCATTAAGGGAGAAACCTGTCAATACAGTTAGTATAAACTGTTGTGACATTTGTGCCTAATGTCAGCTATTATGCCCGATATCTGCGATGTACAACGATACGTGCTGGTGCTCACCCCAACTACTTCCCATGCCCAGTCGGTCCCAGTTATCATTGACTGCCGATTACGGAGGCTATGCGCAGACCTGTTGACTACTGTGTACAGGCTTAAACGGGGCAGAATGCCTGACTGGTCGGTTTAGTTGTATACCAAGATTGAGCGTGTGAGTGGCCTCACAGATGACTCAGGGTGAGCTGGAGCTGGAGCTTATCATGTATTTAGATATAGTACTCCCTTAGCATCATTCATTGATCAATTCTGGCACCAGAAATGAATTCCTTGTTAAAAAGCACCCTCAAGTCATGTGTCATACATGTATGTTATTCCATTTCAGGCCAGCAGGTGGGTGTGGGTGAGCAGGTGGGTGTGGGAGAGCAGGTGGGTGTGGGTGTGCAGGTGGGTGTGAGCGACAGTTGCAGGCTGCGGGCATGTACCGCCTTTCGTCCCTATCAAAAATTGAGTCGATTGGACGATAAATGGCAGAGATACGTGTGGTACAATTTCGTCTGAACACGTTGACGTCTCGGGCAGTACAAGAAGTACCAGTGGCACCACTCCTCGACGTGTGGCATGTGCTAGCCTCACTTCCACCTCTCCTGGTTCATTTAAGATATAGTTATGGGTAGGTGGGGAGGAGGTGGGGAGAAAATAGGGGGAGGGGGGAGGGGGGTGTGGGGGGTTGATATTTTCCCTTATTCTGTGTTTGGACTGTATTATTGTAAAATTTGAAAGTGATCTGTGATCCCCTTGTTTGTGCTATCATACCTATATTCAATCTCTGCATCTGACAGTTTACATGTCCCACTTTTTCTGTTGTGTGTTTTAGACTGGTGGTAGAATGTGCCCAGTTTTTGCCCAGTTTGGGGGTAGAAAGAGAGAAATACGGGCAAATTCGCTGAAAAAGTCATTTCTATCTTCTGTTGAAAACGCTTAAGCCTTGAAGTCTATGGGTGTCCGAACCGGGTGATAGATTTGGTTTAGTACATTTCCATAATAGCGAAAGAGAGAAATAAATTCGTGAAGATCGCAGTTCAATATTTTGAAGAAAAATTGAGTTTTATAGAAATTTTTTTGAGGAAAATGCTGTCCCCCGATCTTGCCTATGTCATGGGTTTTTCCACATGTCTCTATGTCGAATGATAACCGAAATATAACAATTCTCCTATGTAACAAAATAGTCTTAAAATGCAAAATTGGTAGGTGTATATTACTCAGGGTTAATTAAACCCTGAGTCAATAAGGTACGCCAGTGGATGACTCAACATCTTCCAACTGTAGATGGCCTCCCTGTCTTATGTGTTTGGCTAAATTATACACCGGCTATACACAGGTGGCACCATCTCATGTTGAAGGATGATGATGGGAATCGACCATTACCGTACCTTATGGTATAAGGCCTAGTCGGGACTGGAGCTGATTGCAGCGTCCCGCACTGATAAAGAGCTGGGTACAAGCTTGTCCTTGGAAGTGATGGTTACCCAGGGACAAGGTATCAGTCAGGGTGTGTCTTATCAATGATTGCAACCGCAGTCAGCGAGATTTAAAATGTCGGACCCACTGGTTATGACTCTACAAAAAGATAAACACATACAAGCACAAACCAGTGTATAGCATGCTGCTTAGTTGAAGCCTGTGCACAGACGTGTTGACTGCAGGGCCTGCACCGGGTGCTATTCAGCACACGTGTGCAGCCCCTATCTGCCCCATGCCATGTGCCTACTTCATGATATATGCATGGTAATGGGACGTAACCTCCAACATCTGAAATACCCATGTCTGCCGCACCTAGCTGCCGACTCTACCCATCTACCACAGAGTGCAGTTGAGGCCTCATGACTTGGACCTCATAATAAATAATGAGCAAATATAGAGGAAATGATAACATGGGGCATGTTCATACATGGATATGGTGATCATATGGCAACTCTTACTCACTGGGCATAAAGTTCAGTTCAACGTTGAACCAACACTGAATCAACATTAATAAGCATTTATCAATGCTCATTCAATGTTCTGTACCCACTTGGTAACTCATTTTGTACCACATCATACACTATAGCATTACCCTCGAACAAACAATTCTTCTCATATAAACTGACCTGCTGTGCCTTTCTCGTAAACAGAGAATATGTCAATTTTGCTGATTTAAAGCAGCCTATATATATATATATACCTTTCAATACTCCCGTCAGGAAGAAGGATGTATGACGCTATGCCCATAGCCCAATGTAGCAAGAAAGGGTCACTTTTCAGAAAAGTTATTGATATTCTTTTGCGTTTTATTTTTGAAAATTCAACGGTTAAGAATGTAAATGTGACATCAAAATCTTGCTATCTAATGCACACTCTGTGGAAGATAATTCTCTTGTGAATTCCCCGATGTTGGATTTTGCTGGAAATAAGTCGCCATTTCCTGCTGCATAGGCCTATAATATTGATAACGTATTGCATACTGATGAAGGCAGTAGCAGGGATGGGTTTACAACACTATGAATGCATGGGACCTTCATTAATATTAAGCATTTTCTATGGACCTGTGGGTCGCGGGCGACCCTGGAGGCTACCACCACTACATAAATGTATCATGGGCTTTAGGGCTACCCATAGAAGGGTCCATTGCAGGGTCAGTTAGGGTTACCGACCAGTGTCAAAACGTGAGATGGTGGCTAAACCAGTTGGTGCACATGCCAGTGCATCTTACAGCTGTGCATTGATAACCTACCTGTGGGAGTAGGACGTGTGTGGGTGTGGTGGTGATGGGGGGGGGGGGTAGCCAGGTGGTGTAGACCAGGTAGGTGTACACAGGTGAGATATGCTATACCTCCATATCTAGCAGACATCTATAATATAGTTAAATTTATCTAGCAGAAATATAATATATTATGTATGTAGGATGAAAACCAAACATAATCATGTAGGTAATTATATTTTGGATACTATATTTTTAATTGACGCAGAGGCTATGCGATATCTTCATCAACCGTCTACCTTTTAATTTAAGTTAACTCATTAGAACTTCCTGTATCATATCTGGTAAAAGCGTCATATAGATATGTATAGAACAGGCCTAGGTCTAAAGAACATTCAGCATGGAAGAAGCTTCACTCCCATTAGAAACTGATGACAATGATGAAATAAATTATTTGAGTGAATCCATAAATCCCCCTATGGACCATTGTAGCTGGACAAATGACAGTTTCACATAACCCATGGTGGGACAGTGAATGGAAGCAATTCTGTGTTTTTACCCTATGTGGACATATTTCAGCAGGGATAATATCGTCTCTATCCAGCTATGATTGGGGACAGCATACTCTGTATAGGGGCCAAGATATGTGAATAGAATGCCAACAATGGAAACATCATATGTCCTATCTACATTGCAGTTACAGTATCAACTGGTAAAAATAAGAGATCATGCATATATGCCATATCCTTCTCAATACTTCTCATGTACATTATATACCAATCTACGGCAGATGTTTATGGATATGGATATATTCTATGGGAATTGGATATGGGAAAGGTATTTAGGCCTACCTCTTTGGATATATATACATAGTTGTAATTGGTATACTTTAGGGTGTTTACCTCTATGTCTAGAAAAGTTTGAGACGTATCACCAGAAAGGGAAATTTGTCTGGAACACGATGCAAAAAACTGCATATTAATATCTACTTTAGAGCCAGTGCAATTAAGCAGAATGTGAGCAGTGAAATGTTTCTGGAAACATTTCCCATACACTTCAGCAGAGAAAGGTGGTCACTGCAGACCATAGCTCGGGTAAAGATTGATTGTGTGATATACATCACATGTGACCCAGGGCTATAGCCATTAAGAAACAAGTCCCAATACCCAAGTCCCAATACCCAAGTCCCAGTACCCAAGTCCCAATACCCAAGTCCCAGTACCCAACCCCCAGTGCTTGGGAAGACACAGGTACTGTAGGAATAATGATTCATACAGACGAAAAGGCTAGCAGGGCATCCAGGGGTACCAGCACTGAGTGCTGGCGGGGCAAAGAACCACTGCGCAAAGCGTCTCACTTTTTCGTCTCACCTCTTATTAACCATTGCAGGTATAGGAAGTCTGTGTGAACGTGCATCTTTTAAAGTCAGGATTCAAGGTCACTGGCCTATCTTCAGCATTAGTTCACACAGACTCTGTTTTAGGGTTGTTTTTGACATTTTTTCAAGAGCGTTTTTCTGCTACAAATACTTATTTTTTTACAAACTGAGAAAAAGAGGGAGGTACAGTTTGTTTCAATCTATATGCATGTGTTTATTTCAATCAGATAAATGAAAGAAGAAATGCAGCAGAACTCTTCAAAGTCAGCTGACCAATCTGCGTTTTTTGCTGGAAAACCGTCTCACAGAGACCCAGGGTACCCCTGGGTTAATTACCTGTAGGTCTACTGCAGCACGAGGCAGCTCGAAAAGGGCAATTACTCTACTTTACTTGATGCACTTTGATGGTCCATCATGTCCATAATAATCAATATAGAATATAAATTCCAAAAGGATATCAAAGCCATTACATCAAACAAATAGGCCCATAGATCTATATAGGTATTAACCATCTTTGTGAATATTCTGTTACCCTCTACATCCAAGGAGTGCATTATTTAGCCAGGGATATGTCCTGATATAACCTTATATCCACTTGTAACCACGGGAGATACAATCTAACATGCAATGACTTTCTAATAGCTAATACATTGTACTTTAGGTGTGCCTACCTCCATTATGATTATCTTGATTTTTCATGTGGATCTGAGCTGCTTAATTATAGTTTACATGAGCTGATACACTTAGGAAAAAGATAGAAATGTGGAGCTAACATCCAGATGTAGGGAAATGTCTCCCCTAGATCCCCAGGGTATCAGCATAATTTATTTCAAAGCCATAAGGCACGGATTTAGAAATAACAGGGGGTCTGTCTAACTCAGAGATCCCACAATTAATCCCACTCAGTGCAGTAACTGCCATAGGAGATTTTATCTCAGAATGAGGATATTTTTACCTTATAAACTTGCATCATTCAGGTAGCCCCTTGCATGGTCTGATAGCCCAAAACCCTGGCTCTCATGGGGTGTAATAATATTTCTGAAAATCGTTAATTTACTTTAAAAATATGAGAATATACTGAAGTGGAGTAGAGAAACCGCTGTTTTCGGGGCCCCTAGTACCAGAGGTAAACACCCCATATTTGATATGACTACATACTATTTCTTTCATGCACTGACTTATTAACTTCACTAAGGCGGGCCTTGAAAACTTCCCAGATACCCAGTCCCTTGCCGGTATCATGTATGGACGAAATCAGGCAAATAAATAGTTTATGATACATCTATGCATGACTGTTTAAGGTCACAATTATGTGTTCTTTTATATCTGAACTAGACATCTAACAGTGTGTACATGTAATGGTAAAGGTGTATGACTGTTTAAGGGTCGCATAATATTTCAATGCACTATGCCCCTTGGTCTTCATAATGCACAAATGCAGCCCTGACGAGTAACACACCAGTACTGCATTCATGCATCATTCTGACCCTTCGGTATCAGCCCTATATTATCGGCATGATGTATGAAGAAAGCGAGTAACTCTGCATGGTTGCATTCGTGTATCATTGCGACACATAGGCATAATGCATTAAAGCAATATGCGGCCCTCAAAGAGTTATTAAGGACCACCTTATCACACCTGGGAGACACCTGTACAACTACCATATGGCGACTGAACTAATACCCGCACCAGTTTATATGTATGGTAGATTCACCATGAGTCGGACACATATCTTGAGTCGGACAGTTGAATTTATATTTAGTTATGCACTGTAGGCCTAACAGTGCATCTTTATTAGAAGGAATGACGTTTAAATTGTACTACTATTACAGAGGGCTTAGCATGCTTGAAAGTGTCCGATTCAGGGTACCAGTATGTGCCCGACTCATGGTGAATCTACCCGAGGACCAAGGTCAGCAGATGCCTGAAGCTCGTATTCACTTTACATGTTAATAGGTGGCCCTTCAGGTACAAGGCGATGATGTTATACTCATTGAGACCTACATGTGGGAATACATCTGAATGGGGATTGTGTGCTCATAGGGTACTTACAGTAAGTATGCGTCACAATTAACATTACCTTAATGGGTAAAGTTAAACTGCAATGGGTACTTTAAGAACAATTTTTATTTAATGCCATGTATGCATGTAGAATCCCACTATATATGCCGATGTACCCTGTCTACGATATCGCATGATAATAGTCCATAGAACTGAGTGGTTTGACACACGCACACTTTCCATTTGTTCCTGTTAGTGGATATTTCTTAATACATCGCCGACTATTTATCTGTTCAAAAGTGGGACACAATTGTTGTCTACTTCTTTCTCCTATGATTATACAATGAGGTGGTATTTATTGTATCCCTTTTTTACAGTTACTTCCCTACGGAACACATACATTTACATTAAATAATCGATGCCAGAGTGCAGAATATGTAGACCGAGAACCATGGCCGATGGGCCTGTACACAGGTATTTGCCTACAGTAAACAGTGGCTGGGTCAACGTGGAAATTAAATAAAAGGATAAAACTCCCACTCATGGAAGAACAGAGAAGAGTATCAGTTCAAGGCTGGCCCTAATCAGCTCTGGCTGTCACAGGTGTTAGCTGGGCATATAGAGTTATTCACTCCGAGGTAAACACTTCACTGTGAACACATCAAATAATCATGACACTCGTGCTGACAAGCTGCCTTTATATTGCACAAGGAGGTGTTTTATCATTATGAGATAATAAAGGGAGTGACTACCGGGCAGTATTAAAGTTTGGCCACACGGAATAGTCAAGGGTTTGTCTCAATACCCAAGGTAACAGATGTGGACAGCTCACTTGATACAATGTGTGTTTCTCCTATGGGAACGTTCATAAATGACGTCACCTGCTAGAGGGTGGGGGCATTTGGGTTTAGTGACGAATTGTGACCCAGGTCATATATTTCTATAGCTAATTTGCCCAAAATTATGACATGTGGGTAAGTAGGGTTGGAAAAAAGTCTCAAAATAGGTGTCAGTTGTGAATGTTTCCTATCCAGTAGTAGGTCACTGCAGTAGGGAGGCATGTATCCTTGCGGTCTAGTAGTACCATACATAAGGAGGGTGTCTTGTACAGACACCAACTTCTAGTTTACAGGAAGGTAAAACAACAGATACAGGTAGAAGAAATAAGTGAAACAAGAGAGAGAATTCAGCAAAACATTGCAGAGTGAGATTGGTGATTGATGACAGTCGGGGAAAAGATGTTATCCATGTTCTATTCTAAGAAAAAAGGCAAATGAAACAAACATGGGGAAAAAGCTAGAGAGAGAGAACAATGGAGGTTCAGTCTCGTTATTCATATATCAGAGACAGGTCTCCTCCACGGTGGTGAGTCATGTTGACCCTACTGTGTGCTGTAACGAGTAGCTAATTGCCGCCTAGTGGAAGTCCACACGATCCCACTCTACACCAGCTGATGGGCTATGTGTACCGTTGTTATTGCTTTGAAACCTACTAGTGTATCTTTTTAAATATTTTAGACCTAGCCTGTTACCTCCAAAATCATCCACACACACACACACACAAGATAAACATCAATTTTCGGTGGACATTTCTTTTCTAAATACTTTCTTGCTGTTTTAAATCTCCTTTTCATTCAGCTGACTTGGTTGCTTTTCTGGATAGCCATCATTTGTGTCCATGGTCTATGTTGGCATAGTGACAGGGTAATGGCTATATAAAAGGTAGATACCTGCCCCACAGCCCACACCAATATTACAAGGCCCTGACTCAGCCAGCCAGTAACAATCCTGTGCGCATTGGCTGACCTTGCTTTGACCTTTTAACTGATTTATGGACGACGCCGGTCATGACCAAATTGTGAATAGGCAGATTCTATTCTGTCCGTGCAACCTCATGAAAAATATATCCTCCAGGGCTGGAGAGAAGTGCTTTAAGTGCTTTAACGAGGCTGCCTGCTGAGCCCTCCTGTTCTACAGCTACCTTAGTATACTTATCTTTCTACAGTATTATCCCCGTGTCCATGACAACGGCGTGGCAGTGGGCTCTTTTTTTTTGGCTGGCTTGCAATCGACTCCATCAAAATATATACATTAGCACAAAAGAATCATGGTAATAACTAATAGTTTTCTTTTAAAAAAACCTCATTAAACTTTACTGCCTCCTCTCTCCGCACAAAACGATCGGGTAAAATGAGCCGTATATTCTCTGCGAGTCGTAGTCCTGCCCCTAAACACTACATCAACCACCTTTATCTTTCCGCTATCAATTATATTTGATAAAATATGAATATTCATGCAGTGTTTTTATGTGATGAAGGCCAGCTTCAAAATGTGTAATGTCTTCCCTTTTTTCAGCCAGTGGCGTATTAATGGGTTGTCTGACAGGCCGTTATGAATTAATAAAGTACAGCGGCGTAGCCTTCCATTGTGTTGGTGTGTAATAGCTTTATGTGGCCAGGAGGACGCTTCAATTGATCTCGTTTTAAAAACTCCACATATGAATATAAACTAGGCTGGACGTGGCCATTGTCGCGGTGTTTGCCGATCAATATATGAAACCAATGGAGCGCGACGGGACGCATGGACCTCATATTCACACACATGTCACCGTTCTGCCTGACTGCACTTTGCAGAATCCAACCCCCTCTCACCCTCTACCCCTCCCCCTAACACACATACACATTATTATGACCCCCCCCCCCCCCCCCACACACACACCAGGACACATGGTGGATGTGTGCTTCTAGGCCTATAACAATCAGCTGATATAACCCCATAGGCTGCATGTTCCCCATGCCCCAGTGCGTTCACCCACTCACGGCCACTGGACACGGTATAGTGCATCTATATGAACACATCACCCTCAACCAACTGGATGTGCACAAGGGGACAAGAGCATAGCCATCCACTCCTCCTAACTTACCTCTAATGGTAGCAGGCTAGCACGATCAGAGTAATCCTAGATAGCAGCAGAGTCTTGGTCCATAATATCCCCACCCTGTGTGGTTCAGCAAGGTGTAGGATGTGTCTCACCTGTGATGGTACTCTATAGTACTCTATGCTCCAAGTACAATAACACGTCAAGAACACAACCTCTTATCGTACACATACACTGTAGACGTGGCCAAGCTTTGACACAGGGATCCCAATTTGGATCCCACACCTCCTTCTGCTGTTGCTCCTTTCTCCAGGTGGTAGTGGTAGGTGGTTTGGGGGGAGGGAGGGGGGCTGCAGGTGTACCTGAGATGGGCGATAATTAGTGCAGGTGAACACGGTCCTCCTGTGTGTAATGCAGCCTCTCTGGGCGGTCCACCTACACCTCTAGAGGCACACTGGAGGAGGAGGGGCTCTAGACGGTCAGGAAAAGTTTTATATTTCTAATGTGGTCCCCATCTAAATCCCTAGCCCTTAGTACTCCTCCAGAACATATATATAGTCACAATCACATAGGAGTACAGTTAGAATTAATGATGTCATCAGTGTTTATTTTTTAGATTGTTAGATGATATTCTCGGTCGAGCTATAGTTTGATGATATATTTTGAGTAAATGATAATAAATTCAGTTGGCGGCGGGGCCTGCTGTGTGGATCCCGGACAGTGGCCAGCTGGCCTGGTCAGCATCACTCGGGCCCAGGAGGACACTCAGGGTCGAGGTCAACCAGACCAGAGTCATTTGGGGTCAGTAGGTGGACAGTGCGGCCAGCCAATAGTGACCACTGCATGTCTGAGCCCAGAGTGACCACTGGTCAACCATCGTGTCTGGACTTCTAACTACACTAACAGCATGGTTTGCCTAAATTGAACTGATTTTGGAAATCTCTGTATATATTTTTTTTTTATTGCATTCCAGTCATTTCAAGGAACAATTCTCAACAGTTTTCATATTTATAACAAAATATAAGTATTGAAGTCAATACTCTGTGTATAAACTACATTTGATACAAAAATAGCAGCGATTTTATCGAATGGCCTCCCCTGACTGGTTAACCACTCTCACAAAGAAAAACAAAACAGCATGAGCTATATATCACTGCAACGTCCCATTGTGTAATGAAGCCTGTATATTATATGTACACACTGTCATGACAATCGGACTGCCGACGTCTAGAGTAGCACCTCTTCAGAACCTCATATGGTACTTAACAATACATGCAACATTACGGTATATCGAGTTTTGTCTAGTGGTCTACCACCTATCAATTAGTACTTTTGTTATGGAGTATATCAGGCTAGCCATATAGCACATACGTGGCCACAATCATGTAAGAGATACATCACTGTACCCGGTCCCACAGTGCATTTAGCCGTATTTGAAGCTGATTGGTACAGTAATAGTACAGATATCACCTGATCACCCGCCTGTTTACTATATAATACACAGGGACAGCCGAGTATTAAACTTATACAGTGCAGTATAGTACTGTACTATACAGCAGTACTTTATTATACAGTACTATAGTATAGACAGGTGTACATCTAAGGGATATAAGTTTAGCACACACCTCACCATCTGAGGACATCATGTACCGGTACACCTTAAAATTAGCTGTCCTCGGATACTCACACCACCTTTCAAGGTCAGCGGGTACGTCTTCATATTCAACATACCGTACATGTCGCGTCCCTCATCCACCGATAATGACTTTGTTCTGACTTTATTAACCCTCAATTTCTATTTTAATTAAAGGTTCATTGTGGACTTAATAAATCATTAAAATGCTATCAGGTAAATAAGATCAATACTATTATCATCTCTGAATATTCACCTGAGTGGTTTGACCAATACCAACAGGTTTGTACTATTTCGTTTTGATAGCCATAAAATGTGGTGGCCATTTTGTTATTAGTTCTTGGAAAGTGTATCAACATCCGGGTAAGTGTCCTTGTTTTTTACCTGGATTGCCTGCAGTCAAGTTGCTTAACCCTCTGAGAGCAGCATAGTGCTTTAATTCACTATGTGTTTTGTCTGCTCTACAAGCATGCCAAGCCCTCGGGAGGAATGCAATTGTGATGAGTTACTCACCAGGGCTGCTGCTATAACGGCAAAGGGCCTAGTACATTACAGCACTACCTCGTCCTTAAAGGATTAAATCGGCCGTATGGACATGTCTCAACTAATCTGAAGCTGAGATACATCATTCCCAGAAAAAAATCTGTTTGAAATTCTCTGACTTTTCCTGACCAAAAATGGCCCCTCCCCATGGCAATAGTTACTGTATGCAACGATATAACGCTGGGTGCTCTTCAGGTTGACCAAACTTTACTTCCGTGCTCTAGGTGGATTTTTTTAGATGTATATCTATTATCACTAATCATTTTATTTTTCAAATTTCCCATGACCTTTTCCCTGTTAAAAAAACCCTCCAAAAATGCTCCAATATGCGTTGAGTCCCGGCGATTTGGTGATGTGTAAAACGTGTCATATAGCTGCTGGTAAGCCCCATTTGAGTGCAAAGGAGATCACACTATGCACAATAGCCTGAGGTCTACAAGTACAACCTACATCCATACACGGTCAGCTTGTAATAGGTATAGGTGAGTAGGTGGTTAGCAGAACTGAGCGCCTTGTTGTGCGCATGTCTGATGACCGTGGTAGTGATGGCAACATGTGGTACGTCATGGACGTCGGCCATGACGTACCCAGCGTCCAGGTATGTGTCACCCTAGTAACCCTTAACCTGTCTGTACACCACTCACATACTACTATAACCCGTATATGCTGCATGCAGCAGCCCACTACACACCATCGTTATGTGTCGGACAGGGCAGACCGGCCACTGGGGGCCCCCAATGCTACGCTATGATGTGCATACCAATGTAACTGAGTTAGTTTGAAGCGTCTACTATAACATACAGCTACATTCCCATCCGTCAATTTTAATATTTCAATGGGCGACGCATGGTAACTACTGTTATATTATCCAGCTTGGCGTTCTATATGGAGTTGGAGCTTTAATATGGAAGGCCAGACAGCCAAATAGATGCTGGATGGATAGATATTATGATTGTTCCCTCTAAAGTGAAAGCTTCGAAAAGGCAGTTATTCTTATGATGTGGTGATACGGAGAATGTTATAATAATTTCTATGTTCACATTATGATATTTTTTGAATAGGTTTATTGACCATAAGTTCATGTAAAGGTAAAACACGTTCTGCCACCATGGTCAGCTGGAAAAGAAAAAGGGTAGTTATATACAATATAGTACAGTTAAGAGGTAAACCTCTAGAAAGTGTTCAGTCCTCATATCTAGGTCATTTAGGACCACGTCCCCTCCGTCTCTCTGGTGGAGATGAACAGAAGTCCAAGACTCCTAAATCGCACATATTATATTTAAGGAAAAACGTCTTCCTTAAACCTTCATAGGTTCAGCACCTTTTTGTTCAGCTAACCCACACAATCTATTTTATTAGTTCATAGCAATGGTTCGTAAAAACTATAAATACTGAATCATATCAGATACTGCGTTGTGATCTATCCTGGGGCAATGCAGTCTTTTACTTAGGATCCCGCGGCGACACAACGTTTATAGAGGTAGCCCCGGGCAACGGCGTCCGGCAGTCACAATGATATCCCTTTGATGGCTGCATGTTACTTAAAGGTCTCATTTGTCGTCATATATCATGATGCATCAAAGCAGTCCTGCAGCTGCATTGGTGCATCATGCCGACCCTTATAGGGAGGATATCAACCCCATATAGGGTTGGCATGATCCACGCATGTAGCCCTAGTGAGTTCCCCCCTGCATGGCGGGTTACTCACCAGGGCTGTATTCACGTATCATGACGACGTGCATAGCGTGTTTAAGAACTATGCGGCCCTTAAAGGTATAAGAGGCGACTTTTCTGTGCGGCTGGAGTGGATGAGACTGAGGCAGGGCCAACTTGATGTGGCATTTATTAATACCGCCTATAGACCTAACGGTATTGGTGAAATATCTATTGAATTCTCGATCTGCCCCCAGTGACGGGCGGGGTAACAAAAGAGCCATAGCGTCCATCATAGGGCCTGATGAGGAGGCCCGGCCCCTCAAACATTCTGTCGGAGATGGATCCCCACGGTGTGCCGCTCTCTGATTGTTCTGCATAAATGAGGCATTATTTCCCACTGTCAAAACACAGCGCCGACTCCCCCAACGACCCCCTCGGCCTCCCGCCCCTACCCCGGTACCGCGCCCCAACCCACCACCGGGCACAATGAACCCTCCCAAGACACCACCCTCAACCAGGGTCAAGGTCACAGGATCAACACTCTCAAGGTGACGGGTCAAGGTCGTGTGGGTAAGAAGGCGGGGGTCATGGAGAAGGGGGAGTCCGCTGGGAGGGTCCTGGAGCACAATAAGGAATGCTTAACGATGTGGGAAGGGGCATGCAGATGGGCGCGAGATGGGGCCTTTACGACTGAGGCCCGAAAACGCACGACTGCCCTAACGACAATCCTAACGACTGGACCAACAAGAGCTGCAAAGACAATATTGCCGAAATGCCTTCCGACCTATCCTTCTGTTTGGTTGACTGGCGCGTTTCCCCCTTTCCCTCTATATGTAGTTCTCGGACATTTGCACCAAGACCCGTTTTTTTTACTATTGCCATTGGAACAGTTCCAATTTATAGGTTACTGTGGTCGTACTTTATTTCGCTGGGTATATATTTTCGCTATATTCGCGAAAATGAAAATTCCGCGAAATTCTTGTATGCTACGGTATGGAATAAATACCCGCGAATTAGTCTTTTTTGCCACCTCAGCGAAAATTTACACCCGTGAATATAAGTACTTTCACAGTACACCCTTACTGAGTTGAATAGTCACTGGATGTTAATCACCAACTATTACAATGCCCTTTTAGATGTTGTTGTTACATTTTAAAATCCAAACTCTGCCCTTTTAGATTTCAATAAATCTGCCCTAGTAAATGGTTTGCGTTTGATGGCTACGTGTTCCTTTCTACTTTGAAACGTTTACCTTCATAAATATGTTAGATATTGACTGATGAAAAATAGGTTACCATAAAAAGGAAAAAAATGTATCAATGAAATCTCTTTACAACGGCCATATGGACACATATATACATATCAGGCCGATGTATATTTGGTGAACTTCACCTGGCAGTGTTTACATACAATGGCAACATAAGGCCTATTCCAACTGAATATATGAATTATTACCAGTCTCGCCTTAACACATACAGCAGGAAAGAGGATGACGACAAGAAAACGCCTATGTTGACAGTAAAGGGGAACGTTTACAAATGACGTCAACTAATTGATGTTGGCATATTTCTCAAGGCCCCATCCCCGTGCCTATCTTGGGCAGATTGTCCTATACAAATGCATGGCCTGGGTAACGTTTCGTATAACTAACCCCAAATACCCCGTCCCCCAGCCGGTGAAGTTATTTGTCAACGTTCCCAAACCAAGATAAGCAGCACACACCTACCTATGCACCAGGTGACCACATCTCCCTCTAACAGCTATACTCCTTAATGCTGACTAAAAGGAGTGTGGCTTAAACACAACTCAGACTGCAGATGGCGACCAGTCTGTGGGTGTTGGGGAGCCTGCTATGTGACTCAGTTTGTGTATGTCATGTCTGTGTATATATATATAATAGTAGTTGTCTGGTTATATAGACACTGACCCACTTGCCGTCCTCCCACAACAGCATGGTGAACAAGTGCCAGACAGGCCCACCCATGTTAAACCGGGTTCTATATGATTGGATGCTATCCTGCACCCATGCCAACCAGGGCCTTAAACACCAATTAATGCATCCTGGGAACCATGCCACGCCCCTGGAGGCTCCTAGTACATCCAGAAACCCTGTCATATCTGCGTGTTCATGGTCAAAGGAGCATATGTACAGAGCGTTTCTATTCTTGAAACTTAAATTTGAAACTATAATTAAAAACAAACAAAAATCATGGTGATTCAAATAAGGCGCTTTGGCAGCTAAGGAAAAATGCTAGAGTTGAAAAGTCGCAGATGCATGACGATGCGCTATTAAGAGGATTTTTCTTTAATTGTTACTGCTAATTCGGTAAATTGGTGTAAATTACAGCAGATCACACATCCCATTCTGATTCACTACCACAGTAGACGTTCATCTCGTCGGTGTTTGTTCTATCTACACTTGCCGGCCCACTAGAACTGAAAGCACATGCAATTAACACCAGCCTTATATATTTAAATGAACAAATAATGAGGAAACCTTACAAGACTAGTATCTAATATTCTTGAACCTAATGCCCCCACCCCTATTCTCAATTTGACTTAACAAAGAATACCGGTATGTTGTATTAAAAGAACACCCTTTCTTTTTATGACATGGATGCATGCATATATGTTATATCATATCATTGCCTACTTTCCGGCAATATTATTTCCCTGGCTGTATACGAAACTATACATTACATGTTATGCATCTCATTATTTCATTATACTATGTGCATGGCCATACACACATCCCTGGTGACAATGTAAGGCATATTGATGTACTAGTAGTTACTTTTATGACAAAACTGCCTATATTAGGTTATGAATATATCGCACATGGTCTATTGGTTTATAGTCTCAGTACATCGATATAAGAAGAGCCGACCCAGTCATCGCCCCTACTACATGTTCTACATGTATATATCACTAACACCTCCGGAGCTATATCTAGGCTACAATATACTAGAATCACATATAGCACCCCCAATATAAACATGGCTGCCCTCCCCCAGGCCCTTGGTGGTGTTGGTGGTGTGTGTGTTGGGGGGGGGGGGGGGGTCGGGGAGCCGTCAGTGAATGGAGCAGCTCAGGGAGCGGCTCACCTCCTTATCCCGGGGATCATACCTTATTCACTTAGCTCAACCCGGCCCCGGCCATCGAATGCCAATCAGCGGCCCCCGGTCCTGGGGTGCCTGCCCCCTAATGAAATTTCCCCATAAAAGAGGGAATGCCTGATGAAATTTTTAGTGGGCGTCGACTGTGAAAGGCTTCATATTTTCCTCGGCGACCAGGGCGATTTGGGGCCGGGGACCCGGACGAGCAGATGGATAGACAGCCGCGCCGGCTTCATAAAAATCCATTTGAGCGAATAAAGAGTAGCTCATAGTGTCAACAGAGGTGGATTGCTCGCTGGAGCGGTCGGTAATGGTCGGGAACCGAGGAGGTCAGGCCGGCCCCGTCGGCAATCAAATCAGCCTGGATCTAGGGGATCCGTCTCAAGCCACTGCAGCCTATACACCCCACCCCCTCCACCACCCCAACTCCCAAACACAGGAAACGTTCACAAATGACATCACCGACTAGCAGGTTGGGGGTAGGGGGTATTTGGGCTTAGTGACGAAACGTTACCTCGGGCCATACATTAATTTATGTAGACTAATTTGCCCAAATAGTTAAACTGATGAGTGGATGGGACGCTTGACAAAAGGTCCCAAAATAGGTGATGTCATTTGTGAATGTTCCCCCACCCACATCATCCACCCAGACTATATAACACAGGAGGGTGGGGACTGACATATCACATCTAAACCAGCCTCCAGTATATAGCACACTCCCACTCAGTACTTAAGCTGCTCCACGGCCCTCTAGCTTATACTACTGTCGCTGACGCACTCACAATACATCATACTGGTTTTGATGGCAATGCACATTGAAACCCTGAAAAAGGAGAAAGGCATTAGTAGGTCATATGAGGGTGATATTGGGCTGGGTGAAAAAGGATAAACATTATACCGCATCAGGGGGGTGGTGGTTGGGGTGGGGTTGGAGGGATGGATGGGGGTGTGCAAGTGGCACTTGGGTCAGTGTGTTATGACCTGATCTGGACATGATCTTATTAATAAGAGGAGGTGGGATGGAGGAGAGGGGGAGAGTTTGTGATGGGGGTCATTGGGTGATTCGATAGGATGGGTGAGTGTGTGAGATGGGGGTGGATGGCTGGAGGGACTGTAAACCCTTTAAGGGATCCTTGGTCCTTTAATGCACTATGCGCTTGGAATAGACATCATGCTGTTTGAATGTAGCCCCGGCAAGTAACTCGCCAGGGCTACATTCAAGCATCATATCGATCCTGCAGGATTGATACACTCCAAAAGGGTCGAAATAATGAATTCATTTAGCCCTGGAAAGTGGACTTACTATGGCCTTTGTGTATCACGACAACCACGGACACAGTACATTAAAGCGATCTGCCTACATAAAAGGGTTATTGACCAGCATGGAGGAGCTGCACACTATACCCCCATCCACCTGCCTCTACCATTCTACAAACAACTGGACACCTGCTATCGTACCCCCATCTCCTAACACAGACAATAGTCCGTATGCTAGTACCACATATCTAATAGGCTAATGACCACATATAACCATACCTTGACAAAGCATCAGCAAAATACACCAATGTATGGGCGTGTAGCCGGTTGAATTTTCAACCAATGAGATAATTCCCTGGCCTTGAGTGCATACTTTTTAGGGTGCATTACATTACATCTGGTGCCCACCATGCTGACTGTTATCAGTGCTCATCTATCCGGATCAAGCAATGTTGCTCTCTACTAAGGAACCTGAACCTCGGTATATAGCTGGTACCCAATTCGTAAGGATCCCTACCCCACACATCAATGTCCCATTTACCCATTCATCCCCATATTTTTCTGATCATCCAATTATGGCTCTGGCAAAGTTTCATATTTCGGTGATCTATGGTTTCTCAAAATTCGAAGTGCCATGGTTTTTAGATGTCCCCACGCCCTAAATTTAGAGCAACCTAAATCATTTGCATTTTCCGTTTATAAAGGATTATCCAATAGGATCAACAACCTTACTCTATGTACTAGTAACTAAATACCAATGCAGTTAACAAGTGAAATGAATGATACATTATGAATACTTAACTAAAATGATGTTACGTGTCTGATTTAAATGTCTTTGGGCTGGTTGAAAGTTATCTAAATATGGAAAATTAATCTCCCGCACTCACGGTAATTGGCAATGATACACATCCAGGGGATTCTGAAGTTAACTTGAATTGCGTTGGCATATGACTGTATCAATTAACAGATTTTTTTTTACGTCTCTTGGGAATTGTAGACAATTATTATCCATCAATTGCTTTATGTGACATTAATGTGTAGCTATACAGTCCGGAATACGTTACAGTGACAGTAGGCTTAATATCTCAGCCACACCGTGAGAAAGATTAACTTTCTGACCCCATGATAAGGGAGTAATTTTTAACGTTTCTGAACGACACGAAAGAAAAGCTTGCCAACAGTTTTCTGGTAACAGTTTTGGATGAGACTATGAGATACATTGAGATGAGTATGACGATTACGGGATTATGCCGGCTATATTATTATTAAGGTGAAATACTAATCGGCCCATTTACTTTGGACTCCACTATTGCGAATTAGGATATTTTCTTGGACGTTTGTTCAGTGTTCAGGTTGAATTAAACCTAGTTTGGTGCCATTATTCAGTTAGAAGTGTCGGCATCTAAAACCTTCCCGAAATGCTTGAATGTTCCCTTAAATTCAATCATTTAAGGGTCACATAATGCTTTTAAGTAATCGGTCGTAATAACGCATGAATGCATGCAGCGGTGCTACATTCATGCACCATGCCGACCCTTTAGGAGTGTATCAGACCCATAGGGTTGGTATGATGCGTGGATGCAGCACCGGCACGTAACTCGCCAGGGCTGCATTCATGCATTACATGTGCAACCAATGGCACACTTCATTAATGCACTACGCGGCCCTTAAAGGTTTAAAGTAAACTCAAACCTGTGGAACCGCCCGACAACACTCCTGCGTTCCTTGAGGGCTGAGTCGGCTTCATCAAGTCAGAGACAACTAAGTGACGACCCAATCCCCTTAATATGGGGAATAAAAGAGAACACAGGCAGCGGATAAATAGCCAGGTCGGCGAATAGGCCCACGGTAAAAGGTTTCTCGGGTTAAGTCAGTCCCTGGAGGCGCCCAATTTACTTCAACTTTTAGCAATAAGCGCACTGGGGCAATCCCATCTGGGTGCGGCCGTCAGAGAACCATACCTGCACATTATCGGGGAGAGGGGGGGAGGGGGGGGGGTCTCTACATGTACAGGCCACTGACAACACATACCATGTGTATTTACTGTATGCGGGCTCCCTCGGGGGGGGGGGGTGGACGGTAGATGGAATATGAATACATTGTATACGTAGCTATCATTACAGTTTCATAACTTAAGATTTCCAACAATAATCTTCGTGGTTACAAAGTCACATTTAGCCCCAGTTAAAGTCAATCAAATCTACAGATAGGACATGTAAAACAATTTTAGTCCAAAGTAAATTAGAGTTCGTAAGCAAAATGTCCTCTTTTCCGCACTTTTTCTTTTAATGACATAATTTCTCAGAAAGAGTGTTACTTTATATATGGTATGATTTGATTATCAACAGTACTTCAGACAACTTTTACAGATATATAAGACACTAGTTGCTGGTAATATCTTTACACCAAAGCATAGCATAAGTAGCGATAAATATCAGCACGTTGCATCATATAAGTGGCACACCTATCTAGGAAGAGATATGACAACACATCTGTCTATGCAATCTATTCACGTCGCCATATTTCTCCTGTGGTTTCAAAAATGAATAATATAGCACACAAGGCAGCATGGGGCACGTTCACTACGATGGAAATGTGGATTTGCCGCAGGATACAAAACACAAAGGCTTTGTGGAAGAGGGGGGTGGGAAAGGGGGGGGGGGGGCTGCAGGGGGGTCAGATGATGAAGGTACCTCAGGAGGATGGTTGCTATGGAGAGATACGCTCTGTTGTCATAGAGACGGGATGTTGTTGGTGGTGATGGTAGGGTTGGGGTGGGGAGGGGGGCTGAGGTGAGACAGGGTGGGAAGGAGCGCAGGGAAGGGGTGGCGTGGGAAAATAACACCTTCTCGACCACCTGCGGCTCGCAGAGCCTCCGGGGAACCGTAAACGCGCTCATCCTTCAGCCAAGAGCTCCTCCTGCCTTCTCTAGGCATCCACACCACTGCAGCCGATCACCCCCCCCCCCCACACACACACACAACCCTCCCCTCCACCACCACACGCACCGACAGCCATATCATGGCTCACTCTGTAAATTGGAGAGATTATCCATACAATACGCTCACACTGGTCACCCGCACAACAACACTTGGGAATTAATCTACTGAGAAAGCCTTCTGAGTCTCGTGATGAATTTTCCACAGTTGTTGAGAAGGGAATTTATCTCTCAAGTTGTCTCTTTGTTCTTTTTGTAGCAGCAACGAGGGGCTGTAGCAGAAGGAGGGAAGGGATCTAGTCTGGAATTAGAAAGGCATGGCTGTGTGAAATACGACGGCACCAGCGCCTTTGTGCCATTTTATCATGATGAATGCCAGCAAGCGGAAAGAAAGTAGCAGCCTGCCACCCTGACACAAAGTAATATTGAAGGCATTCCCATAAATGCTTAATAAAATACCCGTGAATCTGCCGCAAATGTTGTCCACGAACCCATCAACTACAATCCCAACCTCAACACCATCCACACTATTAACACCCTCACCGACAAATCCATGGTAAAGAAGCCATTAAACATGGCCAGCTAACAAAAATACGTCATTTTACGTAAAATAACGTACGTTTTAACGTGATACAACGTTTGGGCATAATAATGAGCCATAGAGAAACGTTATGAAACGTTGTATAATGCTTTTTTTTTTTAATTTTCTGGGTGGTGGACCCTATTTTAAATATCAGTGACGTTTTTACCCTGTATGACCATGGGATGGGTGAATTTGGTGGGTACAGGGTTTGACCCTTTGTCTACTACCAGTACCAGTGAGAGGTGTCCCTAAACAAGGTGTTGCTGCAGCCCTGACGGATTGTGCACCCTGGTGCCCTGACGTTGTTAGCACCTCACCAGGCGGGGATGGATGAAGAGGGTAGGTTCACTTTGAGTCGGACACTTAGTCTTTCATTCTTGAATAATTGTATACCCTATGGACGTTCATGGCTTAATACTTAGATTGTACTGCACATCGGACAATGTATGTCAGCAAATAAAGCTACACAACGCACATCTGCAGCACATCTCACTATGTATTCAGTAAGTGAAGCTACAGGACATACATCCCCAGTACATCTCACTATGTCTGTCAGTAAGTGAAGCTACAGGACATATCCCCAGTACATCTCACTATGTCTGTCAGTAAGTGAAGCTACAAGACATATCCCCAGTACATCTCACTATGTCTGTCAGTAAGTGAAGCTACAGGACATATCCCCAGTACATCTGACTACCGTAAAACCTCGCGTATAAGCCGCGGCTAGTACGCGAGTCAGATCGCTGGTGCGGCTTATAGGATCGGCCCAGAGTCGGGGTGCGGCTTATACGAGAGTTTTTGCTACTATGGTACAGTACTAAAGTCGCCATATTGACACCCCTTGTGCGGCTTATAGGATCACCCCAAACTCGGGGTGCGGCTTATACGCGAGTTAGGCTTATACGCGAGGTTTTACGGTATGTCTGTCAGTAAGTGAAGCTACAAGACATATCCCCAGTACATCTCACTATGTCTGTCAGTAAGTGAAGCTACAAGACATATCCCCAGTACATCTCACTATGTCTGTCAGTAAGTGAAGCTACAGGACATATCCCCAGTACATCTCACTATGTCTGTCAGTAAGTGAAGCTACAAGACATATCCCCAGTACATCTCACTATGTCTGTCAGTAAGTGAAGCTACAAGACATATCCCCAGTACATCTCACTTGAAGCTACAAGACATATCCCCAGTACATTGCACTATGTCTGTTAGCGAGTGAAGCTACAAGACACACATCTCCAGCACAATCTAACTACATGTATGTCTGTCCGTGGGTGAAGCTACAAAGAAATCCGCAGCACAACACACTATGTCTGTCAGTGAATCAATTAAGCTACAGGTTACAAAAAAGATGTCACCAAAGTGCACAAACAGGTTAGATCTACATGTATGTCAGCCGCGTGCAAAAACGTTAGAATCCATCAATATGAACCAACAGTTATACAGGGTGATTATAAAGGATGGTGGCTTAGTAAAGAGTGCACTCTGCAGATGTTGCTAATATCGCAATTATAATTACTTTCTATAATTATCTAAAATGTGAAAGCAAAAAGAGATACGACCATATGTGTTGCTATTAATATGAATTATTACCTGAGTTTATCAAGAGAGCCATGGCACAAAAAAGTACTGATGATAATATCTTTTTCAGGAAGGAAAGAGGAACAAAGGGTGCTATAATTTACTAATGCCTAATGTGTTGGCACATGTGGCCAAGATGCGGGTCCTCTCATGCTATTGACTTTGACTGCCCATATCATGTGACTTAATTGCTTAATATCATAGATCTACTGAAACTGCTACCCATGGTGGCTTATGAGGGAAGCATGACATTTACATTTGAAGAGAAAAATATAATTTTGTTTTCAATATCTGGAGCGGATCCAGTTCTGCCTCGCAGTTCGCAATCATCCAGTCATAATGTCTAGACCGGTTCAGTAGAGGATTTACGGGAAATGATATCAATCATCGCCTTCATCAAAAGGCAGTTACCAGCGGATCAAATTACCACTAATGCTAATACAATCGGCTTATAGATGGTTTCCACAGTTTTATCACACGGGGACCCACTGCAATTACCAGCCACATATAAACACAAGCAGATTTTATGTTTTAGGGCCAATGATATCCTTTAAAATAAAACCACATGATTGTTAGGAACTTTTTTTTGTGTAAAATTACCGCACTCTTTTAGTCATGATGGTAGTAGCTTACCATAGGCCTCTAATGTGGAACTTACCAATATTCCGCTTGTAAGGTTTGAGCCAGACTCTCCGAGATTACAATAAGAAATTGCCCTATTTCAAGCATGATCGGACACAATTGCCTCTCTAGGGTATCTTAGCGCGGCCACACCACCCTCTTACCATCACACTAGTCCCTGCATCAGCAGCCCCCTTAATTACCTAAAATCTCCTCAAATTATCTCCACACCACTCCTCGTCGGGGCTATCCTCTCTGTGGCTGATTGCAAGACTTGGCGGCTTTATTATACTCCAAAAAAGCAGAGTCGGTTTATATTAATGAGGTGTAGCTGATGTGGCGGTCCGCTGGGATGGGAGGCGAGCTCTTTAACCACGAGCTAATCCTATTATGGAAATGTGGAAATAAATGTATTTAAACGAGCCCATTGCAGTTATCACATAATCCGTGATTACCTACGGCTTGGTGTGATTATCTCCTTTACCTAATCTCCGGTTTTGAGGTGTATGTTCCTAGACTAACGGCTCTGTGTCCCACCACAATACTGCTAGTGTGGAGATTTACGTACACCCACATATGACCAAGGCATCATTTCTAACATGTGAGATTCTGTCATTGGGGCTTCCATAAAGTATGTACGCACCAAGGGGGGTCCATTTCCCGAAAAATTGTGCCTACATAAACCCTTTCTTTTAATCCGTACAAGAACTTTAGGTGGGTGGGTGGGGGGGGGGGGGGGGGGGGTCAATTTCTGGAGAAAATTTGCGTACATACTTTATGGAAGCCCACCATGTATTTTAACAAGCACAACAACTTGTGATGCCGAGTGTTGGGTACTTTCATCATCAATTGCCAATATAGACTGTAATACATGGCTACGTTACAGCATTACCATTTATTTACATTAAAAATGTTTTCCATTACATGAAGGGCACCCCTGTAGACCGCAGATGCTACTGTGCTTCAATACAGCTTTCTTCTCTTTGCAACCTAACCATTTGTTCCGACTTTAGGCGCATTAATTCAATCACCTTTTTGCCCTAAACCAATGAAAGGCAGCAGAGAACGGGGACTTTTATGGCGTGCTGTTGTCACAATATTACTCTTCAGGGTCTTCGGTTCGCGCCGAGGGTGGCCAGGTGAAAAAAACTGGACTCGTCCTATGACAAGTCCGCCACAAAACACGTACTGCCGCCTCCAATTAATCAAAACGCCCGTGATGTGAATTTGGTGAAAGAAACGCGGCTTGACACCACCAAGCTGCTTTTTATCCTCAGAGCGCAGAATTAGGAATTTAATCGAGAGTTTCCAAAAAGTATTTAGAAAAACCTGCGATTTATAATGCAACAAGACTCCCCTGCCCACCGATAAATCACTGATACCAGAGACGACTGGTGATCATCGTTTTGGGCACTTTCCGAAAAGATTGGTGAAACTGACACCCTAAAATATCATTGGACACTATGTGTTTATTGTTTTAAATGCTGAACACGTGTAGATTGGAGGGGTGGAGGTGCTCTCTCTCAAAACATGATGGATTTCTCCAACGCACTCCACCCTTCCCTCTCTCTAACGTAATCAAACTACAATTGTGTTAGATAAAGACTTCACATACCGGTAAGAGTAAATATGAACCGCTTTGATAGATACATTTTGCTTCTAGTGAATTTGTCTTCATACATCCAATGATAAAGCAGATATTATTGTATTCTAAAAAACTGTTTGATATGGTTTATAGTACATGTTGTAAATAAATACCATGGACACCTTGAATTTATATATTAGGACTCAGGAATTCAGGAATGAAAATAGTTCAGTGTAATGGTGTGATGATAGGTTAATGTTAAGTAAGGGAGTAGTCATTTTTTAACAACAGGGGGGGTGGGACCAAAAATATTTGGACCCCTTTAAGGGGGGGGGGCAAAAAAATTTGGACCCCTCTTGAGGGGGGGGGCAAACAAATTACACCCCTTTTTAGCAAAAAAGCCCTCGCGTTACTAAAGCTCAAAGGGGTCGGCCGCGCTCATTTTCAACCTGCCTAGGAGGGGGAATTTGTGACCCCTTCCGCGGGGGGGACCAAAATTTTTTTGACCCGCTCGCGTGAAAATCCACCGACCCCCCCCCCCTGTTGTTAAAAAATGACCACTCCCTAAAGTAAAATTTTGATATGAATAAAAAAAAGTGATGTCTTTTACCTTCACGATGAGTGTACTGGATGTATAACGCTGCCGAACCTTACCTGTAAGCAAAAGAATAAAGAACACCATTAGACCACTGCATAGACACAACTCAAACTAACTTATCATTCTGTTCAGTTAACATACAATTGCAGTTGAGGAACGTCGATCAAGAGTAATATATCTACCCAGATATGCCACACTATATAGCTTCTTCATTTTCAAACTTATGTATGGTGCCCTGTGTCCAGTTTATCATGGTCGTATAACTGTTCAGGAATGAAACCCACATGACGGACAACTTTAATACAAAGAACATAATATATCACATAGATGTGTCTAGATCAGTGGGTATCATTATTTATTATACGATATGGGCGCACACCGTCCATTTTAGGTGATATTCGCGTTCTGATATTCCTGCATACCCCACACTTGAGGGGGTCAAATCGTTCTGATATTCTGGATATCAGAACGATTCTGAATGGGGAATTCAGAATCGTTCTGATATCCTGAATATCAGAACGATTCTGAATGGGAATCGGCAGCCATAAAATCCGAGGTTCTATGGAGACTCGAACACGCTACATCAAGACTTGAAGTCCGATGTGCTAACCACCACGCCGTGAAGGCGCTGGTAGAGATAGGTGGCGAAACAAGGAGTCTACAGGCGGATTTCCAGCCCTGTAGGACCATTATTTACCGAGTTACAGAAGAAAAGGCATTTTTTGGTATAGTTTCTTTGAAAATCAATATTTTTTTCTAATTTCTTTTTTACCATAAAGGTAGTAGTTGGACTTAACTTACCTATTCGTTAAAATAATTTTCAGTATTTTTTTTCACATACATATAGGCACTTTAAAATTGGTACGTTTCCACCCGACCTCTCTCAGGTTTGAACCAGGGACCCCTGGCGTGTGAGCCATAAGCGCTAACCGCTCGGCCACAGCAGACATGGTACAAAGCAGGAGAAACGCTGGTTAGGTTCTAGTCTATCTAACGAATGCGCCCCGCGCTCAGGTACCAAAGCCTTTTTGTATCACGTCCTCTCATTGGCTGTCCCGTTTTAACTCCACCAATCAGCGAGCAGGGTTGGTGGGATGTCAAAACAACATGGCGCTACTGGTGTACGAGTGATATTCAGTCAATAATCCTTCAAAATGGCCAAATTAGGACTCATATAAGGTAATTAAAGACATTTGAATGGGAATATCGTATAATAAACCTAATAATATATGAATATCACCGAACTTGGGGTGTGTATTCATGAATAACAAACCTCGGTGCTGCGCACCTCGGTTCGTTATTCAAGTATACACACCCCGCGTTCGGTGATATTCATACATTATTGGTTAAGTACAGCAAAAATATACAGTAGTTCATAAAGTGTATTATGTGAGGGAGCTGTCGTTGTCGCGGTGAATCCTTTCACTTGATATTCAGATCTGATATATTACTGGGATATATTTACAATAGGATGGCAAGTTACATTTAAAACATGGACAGAAACGCGAGCTTCAACAGGACAATACTGCATAACAATGCCAGTATATATGGCTGTGGCAGCCTGCTAGGCTAGCTATCACATACACACAAGAGCACGAGGAGGTAACCATATTCCTAACTGTAATTTTCCTACTCTATTATTTAGCGGCGGCAGTCGTAACACCCCGGTGAGTAGGGGCCTGCCTGATAATGCATGACAATATTTAATTACTCTCTCTAATGGCCGACGCATGGCAGGAATCAAAATGCTGTATCCTGGTTTACATAGACGAGTATACTAACTCAAAACAGAACAGCCAGCATACAATAACACTGATCTCCAACTGTGGCAAATCTGCTGCCAAATTGTTATGTTTTGGAGCTATTAGATTTTGGTCATTCCCCGCACATAGATTTAGATACTTTTCATCCCAGGGGTTTTATCAAAAGTCAGGGTGGTTGTATTCATGCGGGAGAGTATCAAACGGCATGATGCTTGCATGTAGCACAAAGGGTATGCTGCATTAAAGCAGTATGCATCCCGTATATGGCTAACAATAAGGCACATCTCTAAGTGCCTGTTTGTATTGCTCTCCATCACTTGGAGCTGCCTCCATCTATACACCTTTAAGAGCCTCATAGTGCTTTAATGCAGTATCCCCATTGGCCACCATGATGCATGAATGCAGCCCTCGAGAATTACTCACCAGGGCTCCATTCAAGACGAAGCTGATAAATTCCTAGAGGTTAGGTATTATGCATGAGTGCAGCCCTGGCGAGTAGACTCACTAAGGCTGCATTCATGTATCATGGCGACGAATGGCCTAATACATTACATCAGTATAAAGTGTTATTGATGCACGACTAGAGATGTTGACTGCGTGCTCGAGTCATAATATGTGTGTCAAAGCTTCCTCGGGATGAGCACATTGCATGTCGGTGCTCCTCTTTGTTTTACTACTACATCAAATGTCACCCTTCTCATCATCTTATAGAGATCTTCTAGAAGGTAGTCATCGGGCTGTTCCTATATAGTCTACCCCCCCCCCTCCCAGCCCACCTAAAACGTCTGCTATTCTGTTTTTGATGTAGTAAATTCTGCGACATTGTATGCCATGAATAAAAGAGAATTGCGTCATGGTGCTTTCATATTATATATGAATGCATGCCATCATATGGCCAACAAATAATGGAAATCTTTCAGTTTTGAATTTTCTATAGGGAATAAACAAAGCGTTAATACAGAGGTATCTGGGGGAAATTATAAATTGCTCCAAAAATTCAAAACGCAGATTGAAACAACATATCTGGTCCAAACCATG
This sequence comes from Harmothoe impar, assembly GCA_947462335.1. NCBI lineage: Eukaryota > Metazoa > Annelida > Polychaeta > Phyllodocida > Polynoidae > Harmothoe > Harmothoe impar. The sequence continues at coordinate 34,418,578 of OX381707.1, forward strand.
TAGAACCTGATACGAAGAAAGACCCAGTTCTGAGAAGCATAGGCTGGGGTGGGGGAACAGGAGTATGTTGTGAGTGTGGAGGAGGACCCTGGAGGAGAGATCACGTCTTAGCTGTAAGGCTATCATGTAGGGGAGCAGGGTCAGGGCAGTATTAACCCTTCAAGGGCAGCATAGTGCTTTAATGCGCTATGATCTTTGTCTTCATGATGCATAAACGCACCCCTGACGAGTCACTCACCAGTGCTGCATTAAAACGTCATGTCGACCCTACACTGAAGACTGCAGTGCCGATACACACCTAAAGGCTCAACTTGATGCATGAATGTAGCCCTGGGGAGTAACTGGTCAGTGCTGTATTCATGCATCATTTATAACACATCAGATCACTATGCGGCCCTTAAAGGACTAGTACCAAGTGTATGGCAAGCCGTTTGAGTAAAGTTGAAATAAACTGGGTTTATTTCAAATAAACCCAGTTTATTTCAAAATAAACTGGGTTTATTTCAAATAAACTGGGTTTATTTAAATAAACCCAGTTTATGTTGAAATAAACTGGGTTATGCCAAAACCCCTCCCATTTCTGAAATAAACCCAGTTTATTTCAAATAGGAAGGGTTTCTTAATAAAAACCCCTGCTATTATGAAATAAACCCAGTTTATTTAGATAAACCGGGTTTATTTGAAATAAATCAAGTTTATTTCCAAAACCCCACCTATTTCAACATAAACCCAGTTTATTTCAAATAAACCCAGTTTATTTAAATAAACCCAGTTGATGTCATAATAGGAGGAGTTTTTTTCAAATAAACCGACTGGGTTTATTTCAAATAAACCCAGTTAATTTCAAATAAACCCAGTTTATTTGCATATTTCCAGAAACCCCTACTATTTCAAAATAGGAGGGGTTTCCACAAATAGCATAAAATATCAGTTTTTTGGGGCAAATAGGAGGGCTTTGAGAGAAACCCCTTATATTTTGAAATAAACCCAGTTTATTTAAATAAACCCTGTTCATTTCAAATATACTGTGTTTATTTGAAATAAACGCAGTTTATTTGATATAACAGGGTTTATTTCGACATAAACAGGGTTTATTTAAATAAACCCAGTTTATCTGAAATAAACCCGGTTTATGTCGAAATAAACCCTGTTTATTTGAAATAAACCTTGTTTATTTCAACTTTACCCAAACGGCTCGCCATTCGGTACCCCGTGCCTAGAGAGACAAATTGACTGCATGGTGTGCGTACAACATGGTGAATACAAAAGCATTATGCTGTATTCCATGCTCCTCATCTAATGCGGTCTAGTCGTTTTTCCATGGCCTGTGACATCGCTGAGTTAAACTATTCAGACTGTGATCACATGTAAATGCATTTATTCTGAGATCTGAGACTGGCTGCTTTCTCCCTACCTACTTCTGCCACGGGTGAGCATGTCGGGTAAGGGAACATTCACAAATGATATCACTTATTTTTGGGTCTTTTTCAAGTCTGCTCCCACCCTCCACCCAAAGTCACGTTTTAGTCAAATTGGTCTATAGATACAAATGTTCGCCCGGTTCACGCTTTGTCACTAAACCCAAATACCCCCACTATCACCATCACCAATACCACCAGCTACTCAGTGATGTCATTTGTGAACGTTCCCTAAGATCCCCTTCTTGTCCCTTGCCGTCAGCCCTTTGATGTGCCCATCTCAGGTGAGGCCGGTAATCCTGCGGCCCTGTGTATAAAGCCGACTCCCACAGGGCTTACATGGCCTTAGCGCCGTCTCCACACAGTGACCAAAGCCCGGCAGCACATCGGGCTTCATCCTGCGCCATCAAGTCTTTTAGCATCCATGTTCCTCCTGTTTCAGGTTGTTGGCTGGGGAGAACTCGGGTGTAGCTCTTCCTTTTAACGTATCGACTGTGTAGTCAGGGGAAGGTTGTATGTACAGAGCTGCAGCCGGCCCTTGGAACTGTTCAGGGATCTTCCTGGATGGTTCCAGTGGTCACTGGGGGGATGGATGACACGGGAAGAGGTTTCAAGTTTAGTCTTTGTGCATGAAGCAAATCGACATGCCCAGCTTTCTTATATTCGACATATTGCTGAACTCCTTCAACTTTCTGACAACAGTGTATACCAAACTGTTCACCAGGGCCCCATTAAAAAGAAAATTTGTCTCATTCTCATAAAGTGCAATTCTATAGGCAGAACCTGAAACCTTTACCAGAGATCTGGATGCGATATTAGAATATAAAACTACACTGAGAACAACGGGATTGACAATCAGACAGAGCATAATTTCTTAACTATAAGAACAGCTTTCTTCAAAACCTTTTTACTGGTGCAAAAACGCTCAGTGCAATATCCTAATATGTTTTTTATCGAGGGGAAACCGATCATTCTATCAAGAAATTCTAACTTGGGCCAAAATACTGCTCCCTTTTCTTCGGAACCCCCTATCTGACCGGTGGTAGAGGAGGGGTGGGGGTGGATAGGCCCATCATGTGCTAATTTTCTCTGTCATAATCTGCGATATTTGCTTGAGGTCAGGCAACGTTCACTTCTTTCTATCTATGCCGACGTCAGTCCATGATCAAATGGCCACAACTAGAAGTGTCGACAAGTGTACTACATAATGACCCTTTCTTCCCCCTAACGGTTAGAACAGTAATTGTGTGGTACAACTTCCAATCAGGAGACAGGCCTTAATTTGGCCAGTTAGAAAAGCTTCACTAAAAGTAGCCCTATGCATTATTTTCTTATTAAAATATCCGTCTATTTCCTTTTGAAAAACATGGGTGTTGTTTCTGCGGTTACACAATGCCATTGTTACCCAACTATGTTATTAAAGTTGAACACTAGTTTCTTTGGGGGTGGGTTTGTCTTTAACATGTCTTTGTTCCCTGAGTTGCAATATGACAACTTTCTTTTACCCTTTCCTAACCCTCTGAAAATGTCGATGGATATACGTGGAGCAGGGATGAGTTACTCCCTGAGTTGGTATGCTTGTCCTGGGCCTCATATGAATGTATTGCTGGCCGGAGCATGGATAAGGTGCAACAAGCTGGATATTTCACATCGACCTGTTTTATAATTCAGGAAACGATCTGCGCCGGTCTCCGGGCGCTGGGGTGCATTTCCAACAGCAATATAAGAAATAGCGTGGCAAGTCGCATTACTGGTTGGCGCTTCTCGGCATTTACCGCCGCCGAGTTAGTATCATAACACAGAAAAGGCATAGGCATATTGTAAAGACTAGAATAACAAACGGGCCAGCTGAGTCCCTTAAGGGTGGTCGTCACCCTCACACCATTTAGCCCTTTAAGGCCCGCATATTGCTTTAAAACATCATAATTTTAGTCGTTATAATGTATAAATGCAGCCCTGGTGACTACTCGCCAGGTCAACATTGATGTATCATGCTGACTTTTTGGGTGTGTATGTACCCCGCAGGGCTGATATGATCATCGAGTCATTCGCCAGGGCTGCATTCATGTATCATGACGATAAAGGGCACAATGCACTATGCCGCCCGTAACGGGTTAGTGGCCCAGCTCCGAGGATTCAGGCTTGCCACCCCTCCACTACACACCAACGAGCATCCACACAAGTATGTAGTCACTACTACAACTACCATTACCAGCTTTTCCTGCGAGAACATATAAATGTACAAGTCAAAGTGTTAACTCCCCTTGGTCTAAATTGGACAGTTTTTCTGCTATCTTCAAGTTTACCTAAATAGAAAGCAAAACATGAAATACATGGACTCCCATGCTATGCGTACACATTTATCTATTTAAGATGACACCACGGACACCATGAACTACTAAAACTAAACTGCTTAAGTAAACTTCCACCCATAAACTCACCAAGTTGTTCAGACACCATCTGAGTGAGCTGCTCAGGTGACCGCGCCGAGCAGCTCCGGCCGCCCCAAACTCTCATGGCGGGCTCCAGCCGGCCCAGGACAACAAGTATATATTGGACAACATTGATGCTTAGGCTTAAAAACACACCGTTTTCCACGGATAATGCCTGGAAATAGCCCCTTTTCATTCAAATAAATGCTGAAAAAGAGAAACCACCACATAAACATCGACCTAAATAGGGAGGATTTCCCCTCAAATGTAAATGGGACATGTAACTATTTGTATGTTGCGATAAAACCACCTTTGGATTTCTGCAAAGTGAGATGGTGAAAATGCGCCATATTCCAGCAAAAACGCTCCTTTTTTTGTGCAAAATAACACTGGCACTGCAAAAGGCTGAAAACTACCCTCATGTTAGCGTTCTCCAAATGTGGATGGTGTCTGAATAGGGGACTGAGTGTGGGGACCGGGAGCTTACATTGGTCGTGTTCCGGGCTGGTCAAGACCCGAGCTACATGCGACTTAATTGGGCGGCAGGGTGTGCACAACCCATCAGGGTGTTGACACATTTTATTCGGCACCTTGCTGCTTATTTAGTTTCTGGTTAGGACTGACAGTAGGGCTGTGAACACGGCTCCGCCCCCAGGGATATATGGGGGATCGAGGCCCACAGGGGATGGGCTAGATGTTTGCCACCATGGTCAAGTCCCACACTTGTCCTCATTCCCATACTACACGTCCATTTATATAACATGCAGACACTTCCCAGCGTCCTATATTCCTACCCGAGCTACTCAACCAGATGCGTTTAACACTGTTCAGGAATGGCAATGAGTCGTCGATAGAAAGTAGGAAATGTTACAATCCTGGTGAACTTTTTGTAGGAAATAAACATAACTTAAGACCAAAATGCCAGCATAAAGATAAGTAGGGAAGTTCCTCTAACACATCCAGCCTGTTCTAAGATAACCCACATCTCCTTATTCTAAATAATAAATCGGAATAGCTTTAACAGCAATTCACTAGGGCAATGCTCAATGTGAAGATTGGTGATTTAGGGTGTTTGTAGCCATCAGAATGAAGACTGGGCTTGTGGATCATTATGGAGTGGAGGTATTATGATGGAAAGTTTGTGATGCATTAGGTGCTGACACCAACAAAGTCATGGATGTAGCGCGGCAGGCAACCTGGCAGATGGTTCCTGCACCCGATCTACCACAACCAACATGCCCTCTGTCATCTGGGCCACCTAACTCTCCTAAAGCTACTAGCTTAAACATACTATATACATTTTATCCCTGTACGGGCTAAATATTGCGTATGGATAATGCCCTCTGTCGTCATGATGCTTTAATGCACCCCTGGCGCGTAACCCACCAGTGCTGCTCTAAAGTATCATGCCGCCCCTACGCGCTTGATACACCTCGAAGGGTTGGCATGACGCATCACACTTTTAAGGGCCCTTAAATGGTATATATAGAGTTGTCGTATACAGAGCATGTATGAGCCATAGTCATCGAGCAAGTCACGCGCTGTTTCTTAGCCTATACTAAACACTTTGAAATTCATCCTAGAATTTGACATTGCTTCTATAGAATAATGTCTTTTACCGATTGGCAGAGGAGCTCATATGAATAGATAGAAATTCGCTACAACATTTTTTATCCTGCGTTGCAAGGATACATTTAATTCCAACCATTGTTAATGCATCTAAAGGAATCTCTTTGCACCCTCTCCAAAACTCACACACAGATTACTACAATATACAGCACGTAAGTAGCTGTGTGTTGCGTTAGAATGTACAAACTTAATGCTTGCTCCCCACCTGACATTTTATCGTTAGGAAAGTCTGGGCCCGCGAGTAACATAAAAAGAAAATTCCATTACTACAGAATAGGATTGCGCCTGTGCTCTAGCCCCTGGTAATGATGCTAATGAAGAAACTTTTAGTTTCTAATGTAGCATAGAGGACAAAGGTTTGCTCAGAATTGACCAAACATATATGGAAGATGGACGTTTACGATTTCTGCAGGATGAGCCTTATTTGCCCTAGGAGGCAACATAAGCAGATCCAGGTACCTCACCATCCAGGGTCATTGTTGAACAAGTAATAATAAGACGTTAAGATGTTATTCACGTGTTAGGACTGGGTTATGAATAAAATCTAGCGTGTGATCCTAATCACAAAAGACTCAGGGTGTGAGTGTATAGTGTGTGTGTGTATTGGGTGTGTGTGTATGGTATGGTATGGTACGTGTATTCCGATTCCGATTATCACTATTTTGGTCTCAAATCTGATTTTCGTCCACACATCTCTTCCCATGCCATCTTGGTCTGACAAAAAGCGTCTCACCTTGCTAAATATCAGATCTCCCATAGGTTTAACACTAGATGCTGAAATCGACGAAATGTCTACAGTACCGAAAAAATTACTTTTTTTGGACAGGTCTAATTTGAGATAGATTTTGAGATAGAACCAATGGACAGAAACAGTTGCGGTTTGTTGCATTGGAACAGAAAACACTTCAATTGTATGTGTGCATCACAGCAATATCGAATGTTTTGTGAGAAAAATTGGTTTACTTTTTTTTCCAGAGATCGGAGGAAATGTCTCACAGAGGCGTCGCATAAGACTCTGGGAGCAGTAGCTCCCTGAGTCTTATGCGACAAAATGTAGTAAATTTTACAATTTTGGTAGATTTTCTGTAGTAAATTAATACAATCTAATGCAGAAATGCAAGCAAAAAATAGAAATAGGTGAAAGAGTATGAAAAGTGGACTCTCTGTAGTTTCTACCTCCATGTTAGGTAGGGGCAGATTCAAGGAATGAACTACTCAATATTTTGGATGTAAGTTACTAATGCATTTGATCATACACGTATTAATAGTGTTTTCCCAAGACATCTATCGTGTATACAATTATGCTAAGTGCACGGCAATGCTACGATATCCTATGATTGAATCACATGCCCATATTGACTCGGGGACATTGAATGTGTCATACAATGGGACTTGAAAGGAGATTATTTGATTTTAATTATGGGAGCAGGAGAACCATACAGTAGTTATTGACATTAGGGATATTGCTGTGGCACACAATGACAGACGGGTTGTCATTTTTTATTGACTTAAGTCCTACAGATGTATTGGCCTGATCTGAATTACCGCCATGTAATATTGTTCATAAAGGCTATTACTCTGCATCAGTGGATGCTCTATTGCTTATATATTAAGATAAGGATATTGGTAAGGGATAACTGATTGAATGTTGTGATAAAATCATCATCTTTTAAATGATAAAATTCATTGGAATGTAATGCAGTTATGTCCAAACACTGTGAAACATATACTACAGGGTGTCACTGCACATGAAAAGGTAACTTAAGCCACATCTTCTGACAACCTCTCAGACGCATGGAAGTACAATGCTGAAATTAAAGTGTGTTTAACATATTACAGTATAACCCGGCTGGGTTATTGCTACCCACACCGTTCCTAATATATCATGACACAATTACGACCGGACAGATCCCCCAGGGCTATTGCCTCGCCAGTGAACCTTGAGAACACCGACCTAGGCTGGCCACAATTTTCGCAGGGCAGAGCTCTCCTGCTTTTTTGGTTGTGGTTCAATTTGTCCGCCTGCTTTGTCCCCTCATACAATACAGTAAGGCGGGCTGTGACCATGCATGCCGTCAGAGCGACTCAGATGGGCTCACCACCCGCCTCATCCAGCCAAGGGTGAGCAGCTCACGCTAACAACAGTTTTGATTACGCCCTTAACCTTTTAAGGGCCGCATAGTGATTTAATGCAATATACCCTTTGTTGTCACGATGCATGAATGCAGCCCTAGCAAGTAACCAACTCGCAGGTGCTGCATTATTGCATCATGCCGACCATACAAAACTATGAGGGTCAGCATGTTGCATCCCTGGAGTGTAGACTTACTAGGGCTGCATCCATGTGCATCATGACGACAAAGGGCAGTATATTAAAGCACTATGCTGCCTTTATAGGGTTAAGGCTGCTGGGACTGAGGACGTATTGGGTGCTGTTAGGCCGTGTGCAGGAGTTACTCGGAGCTGCTCTAAAGGTGCTCAGGGCAGGCTACAGACCTCTTGTTAACCCTTTGAGAACGGCATTATGCTTTAATATATGATTACCTTGGTCGTCATAATGCATAAATGCGGCCATGACGAGTAGCTCGCCACGGCTGCATTCAAGAACCATACCGGCCCTACTACAGGGTTTAGACACTCTCGACAGGTCGGCATGATGCGCCAAGGCAGCACCAGTGCAGCACCAGTGACTTTCTCGCTGGGGTTGCATTGGTGCATCATGACCGCAAATGCCATCTTTTAGAGACGTCAGTCTTTAAAGGGTTAAGTGATATCTCAGTCCAGACCACACACTGCAGCACATACTCATCTCTACCATGCGGCCTACTACAAAGTAGCTGACTTAGTCAGGAACGTAGCAGTCTTTCACTTAATCAATTTGCTTTATTATGTTGTTTGTGCAAAACCAGAACCTAGAGTTAGAGGATGAGGCAGCCGGCCACGATTAAGAAGATTACAAACAAGACATTGCAAACACAATCCTCACCGTAAGCCCAATAAGACTGAATATAATTCTCATTCTCTTCCCTAATTTCACACCCTATCTGCCCGACCTCCAGTGGAACTGGAATACTGCAGCACCCTGCTCTGACCAGGAGTCATCCCCCTACATAACACTCTTCTCTGCTGTCTCCACTAACAGTCTAGCCACGTAGACTCAATTCTGTGCCATTGCCTACTGCCGCCCAGACGGCCACAAAGAAAGTGCTGATGTAAGGGGCTTCTGTTCAAATAGCAGGGATAGCCAGAACCTCCAATACACGGGTCACCTACCACTGTCAGGAAAAGTGGAAAGGAAAAGAAGCCTCCCAGTAGAAACTTACGGGCGTCCCTCCCATCTACACGAGTAGTTCAAGAAATAAACAGACAATTTACTGACAAGGCGGTCTTCAATATCAGGTAGGTAATATCAGACTTTTATTGCTACCTTACGCCACCACAATCGACCTTCCTGGCTCACTCCCGACATAAATCGGAGTACACTATGTGAAAATGACGTATTTGAACTGATACTCTATACATCGTTTGGATGAAGCTTGGAGTCAGATAAGAAGTAATAAAATGACCTCTACGTTACAGATCCGTCTATTTTCATACTGTCAGAGCTGCCCACTTTCCCTGTACTAGGTTGATTTCCCCCTTTACCAATGGTAGATATGCAGGGGGGGGGGGGTAGCGGAGACTCATAACCTCGTCCTTTCACCATCACTTTCCCTATAGTACTTCAGATGCCCACTTTCCCTATACTACTTCAGCTGCCCACTTTCCCTATACTACTTCAGATGCCCACTTTCCCTATACTACTTCAGCTACCCACTTTCCCTGTACTACTTAAGGTGCCCACTTACCCTATACTACTTAAGGTGCTTACTTTCCCTATACTGCTTCAGCTGTCTAATTTGGCTATACTACTTCAGCCACCGACTTTCCCTATACTAGATCTACTTTGAGGTGCCCACTTTCCCTGTACTACTTTGAGGTGCCCACTTTCCCTATACTACTTTGAGGTGCCTGCTTTCCCTATACTACTTCAGCTGCCTACTTTCCAGATACAAATTCAGGCGCCCTAGCGTACTTCATGTGCCCACTTCCACTGCACTTCTTCAGACGCATTATATTACACCGCCACTGCTATACCTATATTATATCAGATGCCCCCTCCCCCCACTACTTTAGCCATGGGACTATAACATATGGGTTAGTACAAACGTCCAAGCAGAGAATACGTAATTAACGTTTGACTTCAGAGGATTAAGGGAGTCATCTATCAATACTGGACACGTAAAGAACAAATTAAGTAGACTGAAATGCATGAGCTGAGGACACTTTTCGAGCACTGAATGGGATCCATTTTTTAAAACGATTTCAGAACGGATCTCACCAAACTTTTCCGTCATATTTCTTTTTCATCAACTCCCTTTTCCTTCTGTTCCCTATTTTTGTACTCTCGTTATTTCCCACTATTTGAGAATATGATGACAGGAGATGTGACTGACTTCCAAGGTGTCTGCAAAAAAAGATTATTTGCGCGATTTTAAGCTGAATAAATACTGATACTGACAATGCCCTAAAATAGAATAAATACAATCCGGGTGTCAGAAAAAGCTCGTGTCTTTTTCAAAAGAGCAGTACCGACTGCACTGGGGAACAGCATCGGCAGTCGGCCAGTGGCGCCCCCATTGGTGTCCCAGGACATCATAACCACTAGGATAGTATTTGCATATCCTTTCATCTGCCATGCCCTGGGTATCGGTATCTTACTTACTTTCGCCATATGTAAAGGTGGCTTCTAGAAGCACAGCCTCATGGACAACATGCTTCAATATTCTCACCGAAACTTGTATGTGTATATCATAGAATATGTTCTATGGAGCGAGGAAAAGAGACAGAAACGCTGGTCGGGACAGTGGCCTTGGTCATAGCTATAGTAACACAGGCAGAGAAGCTGCGTGGCAAACGGCAGCTGCAATGAATTGTGGGAAGCGTTGTACCCCTCAAAGACAATCCATCACGCATGCGCACAACGGCCGGGACGCACGTTTGTAAGGTACGTCAGGGTCAAGACGTCCTGACGTAAGTGTCGAGAAAAAGATAAACGCCAGGTCGGTCCGACCTAAAAAGGTCAAAATGCACTCAGCTGCCTGGGGATGGCGTGTGGGGGCTGTATTGGGTGTGAGGGGAGAATGCAAAATGGAGTGCTTGTCGAGTAAGGCTATATTTTTGAATATGTGGGTCACCGATTGGGGCTATGGGGGTCGTTGCGCCTGTCTGCCCTAGGGGTAAGGGGCATGCCCAGCACCAGGGGGTTCCTCCTGTGTGTGCCCTGCCAACTGGCAAGGCTTAAGGGTTTATAGCTTATGGGTATGATAAGATGTAGTGTGGGGTGGATGACCGATCACAGTACCATGTATATATATGGACCAAGCTTAGTCCAATACCAAACCCCTACTCGTACAAACATGGTTTCTTGGACGCTTTAATCCCCCTAATGAAGGGGGTTATAATATATTGAATTTATATATGGTATATAGAGAGAGTCCCAGGATTGTGGGATACATTTTACAAGGTGGGAACGGTGTCATGGCGGGGGGGAGATGAAATACCATTAACACTAAAGCCGTTACCAGTATTACGTAATATGACAGTGAGTGGTAAATCATGATCCTATACAACACAAGGTAAGACATGCTTTAATAGTCCCTTCATGGATGGGTTAATATGACTCAGGGGAGTTACCACACAATTACAGTCCTCGCCGGCTGTATATACACATGTATGTCTGTGGCCACTGGATGATGTACCATACATCATGATAATATGTACATGTCTGCCTTATAATGGTAATGGAAGCAGATTAAAATCAGCCTGTGCGGCAGCCCGAACCCCATCGTTACATAGGGGAGGGGGTGCATATGTAACCCCTTTCCCTAATAAAACCTTTTTCAATCAATCAATAATTATATAATTGTAATGTTTTAAAAAAAGGGTTAAAAGAGGCATGCTTTCAGGGCGCATAATTCGACTAGTGGTTTGGCAGTAGTGAGGCGGCAGGCTGTGGATGCGGTTACTCGGGTCAGGGTGAGACAGGTTGAGGTGGAGAGGTTGGCATGAAATATGCCGCATTATACGTCCTGGGGCCGGGGCAGGGGTCCTGGGCCCCAGGGCCAGGTCTCCCGGGGCTGGCTCTGTGGGCCTAGCGTTATTCACCACTGCCCACATGGGACAGGGGCCAGAGGACAGTCGGATTATGACATGGCTTTAGTGGCTGCATAGACAATACCGCCGCCACTCTCTCCGCCCATCCTACCCCCGCCCCACCCGCTAAGCCCGCCTCGCCCCACTGCATATGTAAGCACAAGATGGGCAGGGCAGCATAGGGGTTGTGTGAAGGGAACAGGGCCTCAAATGGGTGGCTCTAAAACTGTACAGTAAGCATGCATGTTTCTACCAATACTAGTTCTATCTGAACTGCTAACACCGACCATCTTCTTATAATATGCAGCACATGAAAGAATTGCAGGGATATCTATAGTATACCTACACGTATCAAACTCGGAAGTGTAGGTAACATTATCTGCACGGATATCTTGATGAGGGACATATTCATATAGTAACTCGACCCAACTTCTATCTTCACAACAAACTACGGCTTTAATTCTAGTCCCGTTACCTGCTCAGCTTCTGTCATGAATCCAACTAAACTCTATGTAAACTCAGGGTACTGTGCCTCACAGTAGGCGCACACATAGCTGTATTCAAACACTCTCATATAACACAGTGGGGGAATGGCAGCAGTGTCACAATGCGCCGACAAAATGCGCCGCTCCCTTGTCTCTTGTCACCCCTCAACAAACGCTTGTCTTTGGGGCGCCACATGGTGCCCTGGTGGCGGTGGCGGGAAGCTGGCGCGGTGTGGGTGATGGTACATGACAGCGGCGGGAGGGGCGGGAGGGGCTCGCTGTCAGAGCTGCCGTGAGCTGCTCTGTGAGCCGCTCAGAGCATATTACCCCCTGTTAACTGTGTCAGTGCCGCCTGCCATACCCCCTACACTGTAACAGTGGGGCGCCGTCACACCCCCACACACCTCCTGGTGGCCAGCTGCACAGGGGCGGTTCAGTGCGTTTACCCTTTAAGGGACACATACCGCTTTAATATGTTATGCCCTTGGTAGCCATGATGCATGAATGCATCCCTGCTCAGTAGTCATCGGTCACCAGGGTTGCATTGATGCATCATGCCGATCCTTTGGGGTGTATCAACTCTGTATGATCCCCATTAAATTTGAGTAAAGCACATGCATGGTGCTCGCCAGGGCCGCATTGATGCATCATCACGACCATGGATATAAACATTAGCGCATTAAAGCACTATGCTATCCTTCAAGCACACCTGAATTATGTACCTGGCGTTCTATGGACAGGAGGCCCAGGGGGAGAGGAGTGAAAGGTCGTCCTAGACACATAGGCCTGTGTGTTCATATACATTTAGATATACGTATAGATATGGGCATCCCTACTGTGTGCAACCCCATATACAGGCATCGTAACACATAGCCCAGACCAAACTCTCTTCCTGATCACATTGATTAATACTCTTTATCTAGATGCATATTCATGTTTTTTTCCTCCAAAAGAGAACCATTACCCGTGAGCATCTGGTACTATGGGCCCTCTTTATATACTACTTGATATTTCCATCCCGCGACTCTATAAGCATTGTCGGTTTCTATAGTTGTAATACGTTGTTGAAATTGGTGCTCGTGTGATTCCTCTACCCTTATTGGGTATTCTAGGCTAAAAGTGCATTGAATAATACCCAAAGCCAACTGAGAAGCTCGCCGACTGCCGAGCCGAACAAAAAGATGTCTAGTTAAACATTTGGCCATAAAACCACGGAACAAACTCGCAGGATCTCAGGGGAACTCGTCTAATGGCGCCCACAGCGCGGGAGGCGCGGCCATGACTCAGCATAAAGGACGTGTTTAGAGAGAAAATATTATTCATGGGAACGACCTATTTGCGCATGTACCCGCCGCCACTGAGGGTCGATTAAAAACGGGTTGTGGCAGGGACGCCCCGCTACTCGAGTCACATGCAGGGCTTGTATTTCACTCTACGTTTTGTCCATTGTAGTGATCAAAGAGGACGGCTGCTAATCAGAGCACGAACAACTCCTACTACCTACTATGGAGGTAGCAGGGAGCAGCTCCACAGTGTGTCCTACTTAGAGCAGGTGAGCAGCACAGGGAGGGCCGCTCTAGACTGCTCTCACAGCCTCAGCAGCAACACAGGCCGCCATCTATGACCAACTGTTGATTCATCATAGCTCAACACAACATAGCCAGGACCTCAGCAATCGTCCCGTTGTGTAATTATTGTAAAGTGTAAAGAATTTCTATCCTGAATCATTTCCCAGATCCGTCAGGTTTCAAATCAGTATAGATCCTTCATGTTTTAGCAAACCTGGATGCCCAACCTGTGCTAAGTACCCTATAACCAGTACCTACTACGATAGTCCCTTATCCAGTCCACTTCAACACGGTTAAAGAAAAAAGTGTCTATATTCAGGCAATCTTACCCTAAATTCCGAAAAAGGCCGACCCTGGCATTTTTTTCTCAATTTTGGAGACTTAAATCTTTTTAACTCTACTTTTTCTTGAATTTCAACAATTCCTTAGTCGCGAATAGCAAGCTCCCACTGACCTCAGGTATATAAATTATCAAAAAGAATCCTACATAACCATTTGTATTTCAAGGCTGAGATCGCCAAAAAAATGTACATAACACCCATCAGATAATATGGGTATGAGACATGAGCCGTTTCCTGACTCGAACAAGGGGAAAATACAAATGCACCATATTTGAACCATATTATACTCATGCATCTGCCTGTTTCCAAGACTGCATTATCTAAAGCTATTGTACGTAAATAGTACATTTATGGGCAATTTCAGCCCCAACCATCGTCTCAGTACTGGCAAATCATTTAATAAATATAATAACCCATTACTACAGGTAACATTCCAATAATCAGAACGGTGACATTGAGGGATAGGTTTTCAAAAACATGTAATGGATCTTTCGCATTGTTCTGTATTTGATAATGTAAAATCGATCTGACCATCTGTTGACGACCATGTCAAACCAAGCGATCTGATTACAATATGTACACCAAATGGCACAGTTCAAACTGCGGAGTTTAACGTGTGTTATACGACCACACGACACGACTGTGTGCTTGGGTTTAGGGTGCTGGAGCACTACCACTATGTACACACCATTTCAATCAATCAGCAAATGGGACTTCTACTCATATTAAATCTGTTAAAATCGAGATAATGACTCCTAAATAATCGATCGAACACGTACTTCCACATTGGCGAATATTACTGTTTTCGTTTGTTAATCAGGATAAATCAAGGTAGGTCCAGTGGATGCAAGATGGAAATGAATTGCAAAAATTGAAAATGCAAACTTATGTCCAATTTGTCATGTTACTTTCCTGCTGTAACCTAACACCTGAGAAACCAACCAAGGACACTCCATGAATGGGGAAAGTTAACTCGATGATGATGATATAGTTTTAAAACCAACACAGCCGAAGGCTGGTCAGCAGGTCCACAGGGCCCATACGGACCGAACCTGGAAGTTAACTCAAATCTATTCCTGACTTTACTGAAGGTCTAGAAGGTCTAGAAGGTCTAGAAGGTCTTATACAGGTTATACTAAATATGGATTGGGTACGGAAATAAATTTACACTGAATCGGATTGAACAACATCTAGGCGTCTGATGTCCATGTACACGTACATGGACATGTACATGTATGTGTTATGCCTGCAAATCTTCAAGTTGACTGGCATGCCATTTAGTTTTGACAAATATGAGCTCATGCAGTTAGATACAAACTCAACTGTCAGATATCAACGAGGGGCAGATGACACGTTATGGATCGAAAGCATTTGAGCCATTTTCTAGCGAAATGCATCAAAACACGGGCGCTGCTGTCCCGATAGCGGGACACATGTTTACTGAGTTGCTCCACTTCCCCTTACGAACCCTTATCTGAGCTGCTCATGATTTCAGAGTTTTACGAGTTGAGGGGACACCCCGCGCGCCACAACATGCGAGCTGGTCATGGGACTAGATCAATTTGCCGGAAGCGACACTTTTGCCTCGCGCATTGAATCAACATTACCTCGCAATGACAGATGCTGTCCCACGCGCGCTTTTCCCACCCAGACCAAACGCAATAGGAGGAGATAAAAAAAACGATAGCCGAGACAACTACACCTGATACTATCCGCAAACCCTGGCCTTCCCCAAGGGAACAAAGCAGAAATAGTTCTTCTACGATGCCGCCTAATTGGTGACAAGCCTATGCCAGGCTTTGGCACCGCCTGAATCGCTGTTGTGGCGATATTAGAATAAATGGTAGTTTTAATTGCTGACAGTGGCTTTAGGTGCTATCCAGGGGCCGTTGGTAGATTAGATTGTGCCTACTCCGCACACAATACACACCGACACATTAGCTAACCTTTAAAAGGCCGCATAGTTCTTAAATGCACTATATAGCATTTGTCGTCATGATGCATGAGTGTAGCCCTGGTGAGTAACTCGTCAGGTCTACACTCATGCATCATACCGACCCTACAATGTCAATATGCTCTCGAAGGGGCGCTATGAGGCATGAATGTAGCACCGGCGAATTACACACCAGTGCTGCATTTATAAGGGCATTGCACATTAAAGCCTTATCCGGCCCTCAAAGGGTTAGCCCAATAGAGGCACTTAGCACTTGGTGTGATGGAGCGAGGTGCTCACAGCTGCTCACTTGGCACCAAGTGACGACAACACAATGCTACTACGTGCCATGTTCTATATGTAATGCATCGGTGAGGAGAGCCTTCATGTAGCCACACCTTTTACTTGTGATTTTATGGATTATGCGCCGCATCAATCATACCCATCATGAATATCGTTGAACGGAATATGGGGAATTAGGCAGAGAATCCTCTTGGCTTCTGCACAAATGAGTAAGGGTTTATACTAGTATCTGGAGGACATTGAAGCCTCAATTTGCCTAAGTACCTCCTTCTATAGTCTATGTATAGGATACATAAGCAGGATAGTAGTATTCACAATAGGATATTACTACCCTTTAACACAATATCTGTATATGATTATGAGTTCCTATATACAATCTAAATAAAGGAAATTAAATGAGTAAGGGTTTATAATGGTATCCATAGGATAATGAACCCTCAATCTGCATAACTACCTCCTTGTATGGCCTATAACATAGGATAAATGAGCAGGATGGCAAGATATTATCAACAATAGAATAGCACTACCAGTCAGCATAATATCTGCATATGTATTCCTATATATAAAGGATATTAGAAGAGTATGACATTAAAACTATACTTTACCACTGTTCAGAATGTATACATATACGTCAAGATGTACCACATACATCTCAGGTTTTATAGTCACTACTCAATCCACACCTCTCTAACTGCCACTAAACCAGGGCCCACACCCTGAACACCTGGTAAACCACCACTTGGTGTCATGACACACCAAGCCAGATCCAACACCCAGTAAACCCCCACTTGGTGTCATGACACACCAAGCCAGATCCAACACCCAGTAAACCCCACATGGTGTCACGAGAGCCCACACACTAAACCAGAACCCCTGCACATGCAGTAAGCCGCCACTCGGTGTCATGACACCCCAAACCAGAGCCTACACCGAGTGAAACCCCCAAAACCCCAGCACACACCTCGAACTGCGTAAAACCCCTTGGTGTCATGACACCCCAAACCAGAGCCTACACCCTGCACACCCAGAACCTTCAGTCAGCTGTCCACCCTCATTGGACACAGACCTGTGAGACCCGGATGTGAGGGTGTGAGCAGCTTGACAGCGAGCTGCTCCCCCTCACCCCCTCCCCCCGTCACGCCGCCTTCATTTGCAGCTGTCCGTCCAAGTAATGGGCTCACTTTTTCCTCATTTGTCCTACGTGCCATTGCTGCCGTCTCATCAGAAGCAGGCTGTCCGGGCTGAATATTTGATGGTCCTGTCGGCAATTAGAGGCCTTTATCCCCGTCCGAATTACGCGCCACGACAAACATCACTTTCTTACGTCCCTTTGTAGAAGGTGGGAGAAATAACAGCCGCCCTCAGCAGTTTGCCATCTAGGCCATGAATGAATGAATGTTGTGTCCATTCAGGGTCTACTCAATTCGGGGTGGCGTTGGGGCTGGGGACCGGCCGGTCCTTGTTTGTCTTAACCCTTAAATGACCACATAGTGCTTTAATCATGTATTATGTCTTTGGTCGTCATGATGCATGGATGCAACCTTGTTAAAAGCAAACCACCAGGGCTACATTCATGCATCATACTGATCCTTTGGGGGATGTATCGACACGTATGGTTGACTTGATGCATTCATACAGCTATATGTAGTAGACTCGCTGAGGCTGCATTCATGCATCATAAAGACAAACGGCCCTTAAAGGTTTAATGTCACCTTGAAGAGCCCTCAGCCGAGCTAAATTCCTGCAGAGCGCATGTAGCTAAATGTGCGTGTGTGTGTGTGAGTTTGCATGAGAGCATTGAGATATCCATGTGTCACTGGTATGCTGATACTATAACAAAATGTTACGATAATAGTTTAATTAGCCCACTCTTATGCATCTATAACATGACAACTTAGATGAGATAAATATTCTCTGATCCTTAGCATTGAACTGGTTCATCCCAGTTATCTCCTAGTATGGTCATGGTCATTTTCTAGGCTTTGCTACATCAATTTCAATACGCATGATTCACTCTAGGATTCATACATCATGTAGGCATAGATACATTTACCAATATTGTTGGTTTTCCCCACTATATAAGCCTTTTCAGACGTATAGTTGGATGTAACCTGAGATGGTCTCTTTGTGCCTGCCTGAATGCACTGATGATTGTTTGCACATCCGGCGGCTACAGTTACTGTAGGAATGCCTACAGGCTGCCACGTGTAGGGAGTGGTCATTGTTTTAATTAACGGGGGGGGGGGCATTTGTAGGAGTGGGGAACAGAAAAAAAGACCTCTTGGAAGTCCGAGTGGGGATCAAGAGAATTTTAGCGAAAAAGCCCTCATGATACTATAGCTAAAAGAGGGCAAGCACGATACTGAAAACATTTCGACTGAAAACATTTGTGACCCTTTTCGTGGGATGGAATGGGCAATTCTTTTTGGCAAGCTCACACAGAACCCCCCCCCCCCCCCCCCCCCACACACACACACACTTGTTCAAAAATGACCACCCCCGTAGTATATATATGTGTGTTTACAGGATCCAATTAGAATGACTTGCACACAACAAATTTTTACTTCTCGGGAGCGCCTTTTCAATTAACTTTGTCTAATTTAGCTAATTACCACACAACCCTCGAACTTGGGCCCTTACTTAAACTTGCCAACACAGCTAGAACTTAAAAAAGAGAAAGTAGCAAGAGACGAGGGCAGCATTCGCTTTTAGGTAATTATTTTTTTCACAGTAAGACAATTGGCATTCTTATTTTCCCAGGTCTTTGCCCAGGGGTCAGAACTATGTTTTGACAATTTAATGGATCTTTTGACACGAGTAAACATTTCTATGAAGAACGCTTTGAGACCTTTGTGTGATTAACATTATCTAAAAGATGCGGGTCTGCTAATCGAACAGTTCCTGACGTGTGAAACATACGTATGTATCGCAAGGAACCAAGTTTATAGAGGCCCCTACATGGTTCACCTGCTGTTAGTTAGGACCATTTTCAGTATATTTACCTCTCATATTATTGTTTACTTCTCATCATGAAGCAACTCATGAATAATAAATCGCTGACTGAGCCACATACGGGTACGAATACTTGTTTTCATGGGGGTGGCCAGCAAAACACATTCAACCCCCCCCCCCCCCACCCCGTGCTGTTGTTAAAACGATAGCAGATGAATAGAATACTAAATCTTTCTAACCCTTTGTAACTATACATGTAAACACAATACAGCGTTATGATAATGGCAGTACTTCTGTCACAATGCCTTATCAGTGCCCTGGTTGGTAGCACAGGTCGGCGTGTGTAGAGGTGGGTGGGGGGGGGGGGGGGGATAGGTGACTAGATGCAGTGTAAGGTCATCTGCATGTAGACGGGCGGGACCTGTTACCTACAGGAGTACTCGTAAATCAGCCACCTCCTCCTGTGTAAATCACCCCCCCCCCACACCCACACCTATACATACAGCCCCATGCGTGGCCACCATGCAGCCACCGACCAACAAAAACTCTAGGGCCAAAACAAATTTCACTTAAATTGTCCTTTTTACAGTGATAGACAACCGAGTCAATCCTCACTTTTGCTGTTCCAAGGTCTCAGGTTTGAGGTTAATTCCTTGTGTGTTGCATGGCTTATCACCTTTCCATACAGATATCTACTATGAGGGGATTTTGCGCTCTAAAGCCTTGTGTCAGCAGTGCAACAGTAGTATCTGATTCAAGAGCTGCCCCCAGACCCAAAGTACACAAGGGATACTCTCGTCAACGCCAAGCTACCACACACTCTGAGAGCGGCGGATTATCTAGGATTATTAACTAATTATCTAAAACTTAGCACGTCCATTTTCTAGTCAAATGGTTCAAAGAACCATTTCTTGTTGGGTTTTCTACGAAGGAAGATTCATGTTCATTCCACAGACGAAAAAGACTTGTAGAGAAAGGGACTTAAAAAGTAACAACATACTGACAGAAAGATTCAAGTCGGCTAAAAAAGTTACAAATGAAGGGAAGTGAAGCGAAGTGTATCGACTTATGAGTAGCAGCCTGTTATGGTGGGAGATCAATGGTCCACTAGACACAGCAGGTATATAGAGTGGCGGAACTAACATGTCGGGGGGGGGGGGGGTAAAAAAGGAGGAGGGGGGAGGGTAAGAAAGGAAGGTTAATTGCAAGGTCAGAGAGCACAGGAGCAGTCATCATAGAGCAGGAGTTGGAGGGAGGGCAGCTGAGGGTGCCTGTGAGCTGCTCTGAGCTGCTCTAGATGCCGCGTTATACCGTTGAGCAGCTCCCTGCTCGCCTCAATGCCTCCGGGCACCACTGCAGATAAAGCGGCACACAGAGGCGGGGAGGCGGCGCGAAAAGGACAAAACCGGCCCCGACCACCCCGGCCGCCCCGCGCCAACTCATACATCAACAATGCCGATACCTCTCAGGCCACGCCACTGCACGCCCCTGCATAAGGACAGCTTAAAGTCACTAACGCTGACACATGTTCTTGATCTGATACGAGCTGCTCGCGAGCAGCTCGATAAATATGCATCCAGCAGTCAGAGCTGGTTAGCTCCACTCGTATTTTGCTCATCATTTGTTAGGTTCACCCACTTTAAACGTCGGCCCTGCCTATGGCGGCAGCACATAACGCCTGTCGAGCTACTCGATGAGCAGCTCCTTTTTACAATGCCTTATTTCTATGCTGACATGAACCCTCAGTTCATGATATCCACCATGAACATTCAGTCATGGTACTCATGATTCCAATGTATTGTCTGTGATTTTTCTTCCTCTTAAAGCCTTTCGTTATTATTGCGACGAATCCAACATACACCGAGATCATATATGGCATGCATATATGAGTAGCGTGCCACTCATTTCCATTTAGTGCAATGGGATGAATGCCATTCAGTTTTTAAACCACAGAAAAAAAGAAAACACCAATTCTTTGCAGCTTGGCCTACAAATGATCACCAGATTCACACTGTCTTGCCCATTTCCTACATTCCCGCTGTTATAAAGACCATTTAGGTATATCACATTTGGAGGTGAATGACCAGTCGTTTAGGATCGGAATGCGTGTACCTGTTCTGGCATGCCATTCTACATGTGCCTGGGGTTGTTACGTTCCCACAGAGTCTCTATAAACCCCCAGTGCCTGATACTACTCCACATCCTTAACCTCCCACACACCCTATATAAAGCCCAGTGTATCGGTCCTCTCTCCACTTTGACTGTTGCTGGAGGGGTGGCAGGAGTTGGATCTTTAACTTCCGGTATGGTACTCATCACATCTCTCCCCCACCCCACCTCATCAAATCTGACTAAAGGACATACTTATTACTAGGTGGTAAGAGTGTGCGGGACCTACTGTCTGGCTATGCTACTAAGACCAGTTAATGTGATTAGGCCCTTTAGGGCTGCATAGTGATTCAATGCAGCATGAATGCAGCTATGGCGAGTAATTTACCAGTGATGCATTCATGCATCGTGTAAACCCTTCAGGAGTGTATCGACCCCGTAAGGTCGGCATAATGCTTGGATGTATCATTCATTCAGCATGACGACAAGAGTATACTGTATTAATGCACTCTGCTGCCCTTAAATGGTTATTAAGCACCCTGTGATCTCCCCATGAGTCACTACATGTAATAGCCGTCTATAAGTACAGATGAGACGTACACTTATTGCAACCCTCTTCAGCCAGGTGACCTGCCAATTAGCCCGAGACGAATTCCAGCTCGGCATACCTCATCGTCCCCTGACCCTCACCGGAACCCAGCGGCTCGGGCCGACTCAGCTCTGCACTCTCTACCTCCCCACAACATGTGGGAGAAACTCACGCGACCTGCTCGCCAAAGACGGTCACAGTGACTTGAGTTAGTGGCGAGCACTCGGTGGCACCCCCAGTTAGCCCTTTAAGGGTTGCATACTGTGTTAATGTGTTATGCCATTGGTCGTCATCATGCATGAGTACGACCCTAGGGACTAACTCGCCAGTGCCACATTTAAGCATCATGCCGGCCCTACAGAATTGATGTATACACTTCCAAAGCTTCGGCAATATGCAATAATACAGGCCTGACGAGTAGACCCACCATGGCTGCATTCAAGCATCATGACGACAAAAAATAATGGCATACTGCATTAAAGCACTATACGGGCCTTAAGGGCTAAGGGCGTGCCCGAGCGGTAAGGGCCAGTGGAGGGAGAGGCAAAGTGAGTGAGGGGAGGGGTAAAGGAGTAAAGGCAGTGTGTGTGTGTGTGGGGGGGGGGGGTGGTCAATCTGCCTCCAATGATATAGTGACATGCAAGGTGGGCACCAGTCACCAGTGGGAGCGGGGTAATGCTGGAACAAAGCCTCATTACCGCCCAGGGTTAAGAGGCCGGCTTGTGACGTTCTCAGTAGTTAGGTAGGACCGGCCATGATATATACACGTACACACAGAGATAGCCATGTTCACAGTGTTCTAGGATTCAAAGGTATTCATCCTACTCACTGTGTACTGTATAATACAGACATTCATCTTTATGGGTAGGGTTGATAATACCGTACGGTGTCTTTATAATGATAGATGATACCATATTTTGTTTGGTATTGTTAAATAAGGAGTATCATGGATTCCACTATAACCTACATCTAATCAGAATGCTACCATTACACGTGGCTTCACACTTCAAATGATGTCTATTCAAAATATCTACATGAACAAATTGCATTGACCCTTTTCAAGGTTGCCAAGGTCAGACCTATAAGCGCACAGCTTACCATTAGAGCTGCATCACCCACCCTTTGCCTCCCACACACCCAAGTACCATTCCCTCAAGTAAATAATGAAGGGCCCCTCAGGGCACTCAGCAGGCCGTCAGTGTACATGAGCTGCTCCTCCTGCTGGCCTGAGCAGCTCGCGAGCAGCTCTAGGTTAATCTAAATAGTTATTCCCTATATAGTAGTTTGCCTTGATAGAGCAGCACCAGTTAGGATGCAGTCGGAGCACTCAACCAAACTGCATAGAACTATTCATGGACTTAATGGTGAAGCACCTGTGTGCTTGATACATGTTTGCAATGCCAAGTTGAATTATAGCTTAGGCCAAATATAAAAAGTTTTGTTTCAGGTAACATGGGGAGAAACTGTAGGGTCGGTAGGTCGGATTTATTTTTTTACTTTTTTTTAAACTTCCCCTCTAAAGTTGACCCAAAAAAGTGTAAAAATGGGGAGATTTCTTTCCAAAATTTTGTAAACCTAAAATTGACCCCCCAAAAAGTATAAAAATATAAAAAATTCTTCAAAATTACATTGTGTAAAATGTTTTAAGGGCAGCAGAGTGTATTAATACAGTATGCTCTTGTCGTCATGCTGAATGAATGCAACGTAGGTTCGGCCCTGTTTAGATAGGGTTGGTCGGGTGACCTGAAACAAACCTTTTTTTTTTGCCTTAGACGTCTTATGGTCCAAAGTTATTATTCAATAATACTTTTTTTACTACTTTAAATTAGGCCCAGGAAACTGAATGTGTGTACAACAAAGGAAAACATTATTGGAACGTATTTGATACAAAATGGTCCTTTCTTTGTTTGGAGTATAATTCAGTCTATTCTTATTTGAATTTCAGTGAACCAAAGAAATCGTGATTCTATTTTCGTTCAGCCCTAATAGTATACGTAGTAATAAGAAACTATTCATGATTAAAAAAGAAAATAATAATTCTCGGACGTATCGCTGCACAGGGTGTCACCGCACTCTACCGATTAGGTTTAATTTCTATCTTACAATTACGCAGCGGCGCCAGTATTAGGTTCCCAATTCCCGTCTCAGCTTCCCAGGGAAAGCATTGCCGGAGGCAATCTAAATATTTCTTTCACCAAATAGATCAGCTAACAATCAAATGAATGCAGTTTACGATCGCGGTGGCGATGGCACCTACAACTAACAAAAATCTAACTGAATATCCTTCCTCTTGAAATGTCACACACGTTAGACATTGTCGGGTGACGAGTCGGAGGAATCCACATAAAATACATCGGAAGAAGCCATCCGCTACTATTATCTAAATGGAATCAATACGCTTAGCCAAAGGAAGCCACTGGAAACACTTCGAATCAGTTTTAATGCTTAAAAATCGGCCAGGCGTAATTGCTTAAGCCACGAACGCTGCCGTTGAGGCAATTGAGGAGGCCGGCAATGAGGGCATCAAACAGTGCTGGCTGTTTCTGTGAGTGGGGCTGTCAGTGTTGGGATGTTTTTAGGGTTGAGACGTTTTCTTAGTAAGAGCCCTCGGGCTGTAGCTGATCTACCTCGCACCTTTATTAACCCACTCTGCTCCTTTTCCACACAATGTTATGTAACCTAGCTGATATCAAGCAGGTGCCTGATGTGAATACTTTGATGTGTGTATTCTTTATTAATACTGTCCAAAACATAATTCTGGCTTTGTTGGAAAACTCTATTATTATTATTGTAGGGTTGATTCAGGTAAAGTGGGACATCAGGAAAAGTGTGACAATGCTTATAGTCTGTATTTGCATGCAGCTAGCCATACTCGTAAAACAATAGATAGCATGTCTGGGAATGCAGAACGTGGAAGATGAAAGAGTTCAAATACTGTTATCTAATCAATGCCTGTGGACATATCACTGCAGCAATCTTAAGGCCTTCACACCTGTGGTACCAGGAGGAATGTGGCCAGGGGTATCTTTCATAACAACTGCCGTATATATCAGAAAGAAAAAAAACACGTCAATAGTGTCATGTTTTGCAATTGACGCGGGTACTCCTCATCGTCAATAGGTGGTGCATATTTCTATGCATTTTAATGTGATTCTTTTTAAAATAGAGTCCTTTTTATGATCGTCAGACCCTAAATCACTCTTGACTATTTAGCCGATGGATTCGGCAGTTGTTATAAATGAGACCCCAGGAGCGGCATGAATAGTTACCTGTGTTACACCATAGAAAGCTGGCAGCATATCGGGTTTTGACTCACCTGGAAAGTGACAAAAACAGGTAATGTTAATGCTAACAATGCGAAAATCCGAAATCAATTACCTTCAAACGACGCCACCATGGGACAAAACAGGAGGAAATGATTAGAATTATTCAGGATTGGCGACATTAGAATCAATAACCTCTATTTGCATGGCGTCCGCCATATTTGGCGATGTAACAATATCCGTCAGAATACAGGTACACTCAAATAACACCACCACTAGAGCGCATGTCCTACCCTTGACAACCACCCGACAGCTCCTTAAAACATCTCCCCTAAAACCAGAACAAAAAGGGTGAATGTGGGAGTAAAATATCATAAAATCCAGGGACTTTATTTTTAAATGAAATGATAGCATGTTACCATAGCGTTATTTACCATTTCCTAATGTTGCATCGTAGATTTGCATACAAATGTGTGAGTAAAATATCATGAAATCACCATTTAGGGGATTTCATTTTAAAGGGAATGATAGCATGTTATCATGGCGTCATTTACCATTTCCTAATGTTGCATTGTATAGACTTTCACAACACCAAAGACGGAATAAATCAGTTATAAGCACCATGGGGATAATGTAACGCCCAACACAATGGGTTCATTGAACTAACAGCACATCTTGTATTGAATTCAGCTTTCCAAGCTGCTCGAAAATTAGCTTTGGGTATAATTTAGTACTTTGCATTGTATCACCACCATAAACTACACCACCCCATACAGGAGGAAGTCCCATTTAAGGTTATTCTCACTGAAATTGGCCGGGGATGGAAGCAGCAGGTGCTGGAGGAAGGTGGGAGAGGGGCGGGAGGAGGTGTGGGAGGGGGTGGACATGGGGCCATTAGTAACTCGGGTAGTACAATCCCCTTGTTTGTCTCCAAATGGTAAACAAACCCCGCCTAGCTCGGCCCTCCAGCTCACGCCCAGACTAGGCCGTGCCACCTACTACTAGTACTTCCCAAAAACCCACCCACACCCCCAACACGACCAAACACTCATTACTCAGCTCCGATTGCATGAATTAGTTGGCAAGTTTTTTCTCCCCCAGAATGTCTGTTTTGTATTGTTTTCCTTTTTCGACTCCCTTGTCATCGCCTCCATGCTCGATCCATCTCTGTCTGTCTGTCTCCGACTGTGGCCTTGGTGGAAGGTTGGTGAGCTTGGGAGGGGTGCAACTGCTAAGTGCATCAACACTGCTAATTGAAGTAACTACCCGTAGCAGTCAACCATCATCCAACTGGTTACTATATCAACATACTTCAAAGTGTATCAACTGCAGTGTGTAGTTACTAATGCTATCTGCAGTAACTAGAGACATCATAATTACATTGAGACACCCAACTGTTAAATTTACCAATGGCAAATTCAATAAAAATGGTTTGTTTAGCTGTGTGCTTGATACGCTTAGCAGTATGTTGATACAATTAGCAGTTGCATTATTGACTGCTAAGTGTAGCTATCACAGTTAGCAGGATTTCTTCACTTAGGAGTTGCACGCGGGGAGGGAGGTAGAGTAATTACAATATCACCTGAATATACCCCCAATGTCGATATACTACTTACATGGGCACTTTTCTGTTACGTA
Source organism: Harmothoe impar (assembly GCA_947462335.1). Classification (NCBI taxonomy): domain Eukaryota; kingdom Metazoa; phylum Annelida; class Polychaeta; order Phyllodocida; family Polynoidae; genus Harmothoe; species Harmothoe impar. The sequence goes on from OX381707.1 coordinate 34,445,433, forward strand.
TACTGTGATAATGGATATCATATGACCATATGTTCAATAAAATGACAGATTCGGGATATATGCAGCGGGCAAAAACGTATGTGTGTGACTTACCATATGAACTAATAATCATAGAGACTTGCAATATCGAATTTGAATATTCTTGTCCGCTTTTCTACGTGGGGGGGGGGGGGGGGGGGCTGACCTACACGATATTTAATGAAATTAGATACATATACTAGAGCAATAACATTTTAATTGAATGCTTTCTCAACTTGATTAATTCCAACACGTAATGGGATTGTCATCCTATCAGCAGTGTGAATAGCTTACAAAAACCTGTTATATGGTGGGCGATGTGGCAAACTCATCTGTTTGTATGCTTGTATATTGTGTGTCCTACTTCCCAGGGCAGCATCCAATATGCTCGCGACAGTCAACTGTTCTTATGCTTCTGATCCGACCTTTACATTTCACATTTACTGTCGGTTCGACATAATGAAGCTCCTATTTCTGTACATCTTGGTGAAATAGTGACAATATAGGGAAATTATCAAACGCATCATAGTCCCGTTACCCAATTCCAGATTCACCTAATATGCAGAGTCTGAGAATGAGGCATTTCAAACAATGGCCAACCATTAGTTACATCCACATAAATAGTTTCATCTATCCACATAGGGAATATGTCTCAATATGTAGATCATATATAATCAGGGATAAAAGTGACAAATCTTTTTTTTTAATCCACCAAAATAGGGTGACAGAAGAGAATCAAAAGGAGGGTGAGATCTTTTCCCCTTGTTCTATATGCATATATATCTGAGGAAAGATATCTCAGATCAAAGTAGAGACCTTTTAATATAAGTCATGACATCCAGTTAAAGTAAAGACCTTTGACTTATCTAGATCTTTTACCTAAATAGCATTGGCATCTGTGAAAATTTTTATCCCTGTATAATTACAAAGATTGAGCGTGTGAGTGGCCTCACAGATGACTCAGGGTAAGCTGGAGCTGGAGCTTATCATGTACTTAGATATAGTACTCCCTTATAATCATTCATTGGTCAATTCTGGCATCAGAAATGAATTCCTTGTTAAAAAGTACCCTCAAGTCATGTGTCATACATGTATGTTATTCCATTTCAGGCCAGCAGGTGGGTGTGGGAGAGCAGGTGGATGTGGGTGTGCAGGTGGGTGTGGGCGACAGTTGAAGGCTGTGGGCATGTACCACCTTTTGTCCCTATCAAAAAGCGAGTCGATCCGACGATAAACGGCAGAGATACAGGCGGTACAATTTCGTCTGCACACATTGACATCTCGCGCAGTTCTCGGAGTGCACGAGAAGTCGCAGTGGCGCCACCGTCTGCATGACTGTTGCAACAGGAACTATTTGCCTTTACGGCGGTAGACCACTGAAAAATCCGACATGGCGACATGGCTGTTTTTTGCATAACACAATCGACATGACCCCTATCGACATGCGACATGAGCGCAATTATCTGTTGTCTACTTGAATGTCTAGTGCAGGTCAGAATTTGGTGGCGAGGGGGGGGACATGTGTCATAGTGGGATGTTGTGCTAGTCAGTGGAGTAATATGGTATAGTAGGCCTACAGTATTACTTTTTGGTTATACTTGGTTCAAATGTGTTACCAACAGTGTTACCATAGGACATGTCCAGTTTTTGCCCAGTTTGGGGATAGAAGAGAGAAATGACACAAATTTGGCTAAATAAACGATTTCTATCTTCAGCGAAAAATATCAATGACTTGGAGCCTATCGTCGCCCGTTACCAAGGGTAGATTGGTTTTAGTACATTTCCATAGTAGCGAAAGATAGCAGGTGAATATCACGAAGAGAAAATGAGTTTTCTAGAAATTTTCGAAGGAATATTGTGTGCCCCGATCTTGCCTACGTAGCTCTTTTTTCCCCTTTTGTCTATCTCGAATTGCAACCAAAAGACAAACTTTTTCCAATGTCCCAAAATTGTCTTAAAACGCAAAATGAGGCAGTGTATATTACACAGGGTTAATTTACCCTGAGTCAACAAATAAAGTGTGCCTGCTTGGGTAGAAACGGAAATGGAAGTTAATACTTGTCAATTAAGAAGGATGCCGACTACATGAGATCGCAGATCATAATGCGAGAGGAATATCGAGGATGAGAGGCAGGACTGTTTGATCCATACTGCGGCTAGAGCTGGGAGGTTCACCCATAACCATTTTAATTGGCTTACAGTTATGTGTGTGGACCACAAGTGACAAGTGTCAGCACCCTGAGCACCACCGCTGTGGTCTGGGTGGGTGCACTGATAATCTTTATGCTCTGGGGCTTAGTAGTGACTATCCCAGGTAAGTCATAAAGATATTCGTCAGAATGACTGAGACTAAACAAAATATCACCAATGTCTTACTCAGAGAGAGTTACTAATAGAAATGGATAGATTAAGGTACGTCGGTCCAACCTGACAGTATTATTGACCTAGATTGGTCGTATAGGGAGCCAAAACAATGACTAACAAGCTAGGTTAGCCACAAGTGACTGAGTTTTAGCCAGTACTGACTAAGTCTAAGGTCAGGTGAGAATATTAGTGTGGAGTTGCAGAATATGGTACTAGCCTCACGTGCCCCCCCCCCCACCCCACACACATACAGGCCACTTACATGCTAATTAAAATGCCCCACCCTAACAACACCTGCCACTCACCTGTGAAGAAAACTCCCCAAACGCCGTCTGATCGCTCCCCTCTATTGAATTACCACGGTGGTCGCAACTCAGAATCCCAATTACCCCCATAGCCAAATAATTGCATATCGGCAACACTAACACTGTTTGTCCCATCTTGTTATGGGTTCCCACCGGATACCTGCCCTGAAGTCCCAGTGAGAAGCGCTGGCTGTAATTGAAATGATGGAATATTTAAACTTAAAAGGATTTCAGATAAAACAACAACACGTATGTTTCCACATTGGTTCAATGCGTATCATCTTAGAATATCTGAAGGAATGTTAGCCCTACAGGAAAGATAGACCGGTAGTAATACATTGAGAACAGGTTAGGGATTATTGCGGCGAATATTTTATCAGGCTAATCCACATTGCGTTATGTGTCGGTAATATAGTTTAGGAATAGCCCTGCATTTAATTTACCTATTTAGTTCACATGTGCCTTATCTCAGTTTTTTTTCTTAGGTTTTACTATAAGGCAGGCCATGGGTGGGTGTCTAGGGCACCGCAGGATAGTGGGGGTGGGGGTGGGGGTGGGGGGATGCTGACAGAGACATTCTGCCCCCAAGTGACCGACTATCACCACCACCACCAGACGGCGTGACGGGCCATGTGACGTCACAGAGGTCATGTGAGGAGTGATCGTTGGCTGGTGCCTCGTGTGTGGTGTAAACTGGGGTTAGTTGTTGCCGTCACCAGTTGCAGTGTACGCTGGTGCCCGCTGTGTGGCGTAAACCGGGGCTATTGGTTGCCGTCACCAGCTGCAGTGTACGCTGGTACCCGCTGTTGGTTGCCGTCACCAGTTGCAGTGTACGCTGGTGCCCGCTGTGTGGTGTAAACCGGGGGTAGTGGTTGCCGTCACCAGTTGCAGTGTGCGCCCGGTGTCTACATATTATCTAAACAAGGCAAGATATTGCAACTTTGAGCGTATAAAAGGTTGTAGACCGTCAATTCTTTACTCTTAATGCCCAATGGATTCCCAACGAGCCCTTTGCGCCAACCCCAACCCCAACCCCCAACAAACACACACACACACCAATAGGAGTGTGCTCACGTGTGTATTACTGTTGACAAATCATCTTTGGGGTCGGAGAGACGAGTGCCCAATAGGCATATGTGTCCTATACCCTGATGCCCTATTCCCCACCCTGTATCAATACGCCAATACGAGAGGGCTACCTTCACATCCCAGAGCATCAACCCAACCTCACCTATTGCCTCCCGCCGTGGGGAAAAGGGCCTAACAAATTTACTTTATGGAAAACTCCCTTTCAAAAGGGAATACGAGGTCAAGGTCATATCGGTCAGGCCACCACAAAGGGAATAATGTCCCCATGGTGAGGTCAAGGGTCAAGGTCATTCCGAGCTGATCCATCACTGGATGGGGTGTGTGTGTGGGGGGGGGGGGGTTGAGTGTGAGACACTGGGGTATAACATAGACAATAGGCGGTGTACAGATAAGGGGCGGGAGATGGGCACGGGGATCTGGGAGTAGAGGGCAGCAAACATACTTAAGGATATATACGCGGCAGTAATCTGCTCGTCTCGGGGGAGCTGCTCGGTGAGCTGCTCGTGTAGGGCAGCTTTTAAAGACCTCCCGTGTGGTTGATGAGGGGACCTCCTTCACGTAATCAATACGGGCCCGGGCTAGGACCTCTCGACACACACCCATTCCACCGCCTGATACATTTAGTTGCTCAGCGATCCCTAGTCCACCATTATGAAGGGCTCCTCTGCGAAACAAAACAATCCAATCACTGAATTGTGCGTCGTAGGACTGAGCTATTACTGCCATACAAAAAGTGGCAAACTGATGTGGGTTGGGGAGGAGGATAGGTGACCTGGGGAAGGAGGGAGGGGGGTCACAACTCGGTCAGCAATCACTTATTTAGAGTGGGGAGGAGCAGCTCACCAACCAGGTCCGCTAAGCGCCCCGCCGGGAGCGGCTCGCCTAATTGTCACATTAGAGCCCCATCCTTAACACCTGTAGAGGTCGTAGGGCGGCAGATGGGGGTCAGAGGCCGGGGTCACGGCCTTATGAACCGGGCAGGTCATTAAGGCGCATGTGACCTACTTACGTCGTGAGCGGCTCACCTGGTTAAGACCCGAGGTCACTAATTACTCGTTGGGGCGTCAGAAACACAGACTCATCAGTCCTGCTAGCCTGCCCGGTCTAACCCCAGAGGCCCTCCTCAAATGGGTCTTTGCGATTGGTTGTCAGAATGGGTCTTGTTCTGAGAGGGGCCTATTGGATAGCAGAGGGTTAATAGGCCAACGTTGGGGGGGGGGGGGGGGGGGGGGCAACGCTTACTACAGCTTGATTGCAATAGTAAAGGTTAAAGTACTCGTTGATATGGAAGAAGAATATGTCAGTATAGGTCTACTATAGTAGAGATATCTTTCTGATGGATAAAACACCATAAACCGAGCGCACATATACATACCTCCCAGCAACGATATAAGTAGTATAGTATGTATCGGAACGGGACTATAGTTAAGTACTGTTTATTACTCAATCGACATGCAGCCAATCAGAGGCCTCCATTTGGTCACGTGACCCCCTCATTTGCATAATTACGTAATAGGCCACGCCCCTCATTTGCATAATTACGTAATAGGCCACACCCCCTTGATCACCAGCCAATCAGGGGCCACCATTTGGTCACGTGACCCCCACGTGACCTCCTCATTTGCATAATAGACCACGCCCCCTTGATCACGTGACCCCCTCATTTGCATAGTAGACTACGCCCCTTTGATCACCAGCCAATCAGTGGCTTCCATTTGGTCAGGTGACTCCCTCATTTGCATAATCATGGATCACGTGACTCTTTCATTTGCATAATAGGACCACACCCCTTGGTCACGTGACCGGAAGCGCTCTTTATTTAGAAAATAGGCCACACTCCCTTGGTCACGTGACCTGACCCCCTCCCTCATTTGCATAATATAGACAATAGACAGACTACGCCTCCCTTTTGGTCACATGACTTGGACTAGCTAATGGGAGGTTTCTATAAGGGGCGAGGGGAGGAGGGGAGGGGGGGAGGGGGGCACTTTAAGATGCATGGGGAGGGGAGGGGGGGAGGGGGGCACTATTTATGGGGTGGGCGGGCACTTGGGGGGGAGGGGGGGCTTTTAGGGTCTGCTCGGGAGAAAAAAAAAAAAAAATTATCTGATCTCTAAGGAATCGCTTCCTCTCTACCCCCCTTTAGGGGGGTAGGGAGGAGGCGAGTCGGAGGTGACTGTAGAGGAGTTTTTCGGTGACTTGATGCTTTTCAAACGACTGTGCTGATAGTTGATGAATTTGACTTTTTGACTTGAATATTTCATGCGACTTTGTGACTTGTAAGCGAAAGCGAAAGCGACTTTGCGACCTGTAACCCTTTAAATAAAGAGGTGACTTTGTAACCTCAGGGGGGAGATCCTTCTACACCCCCACGGAGTAGAAAGGATCTCGGTTGATTGACTGTACTTTGACTTGTTGTTGTAAACAAAAAAAAAATAAAAAAAATAAAAAAAAAAAAAATCAATGAATAGAACGACCCCCTCATTGCTAACAAAGGAACGCCTTTTGAATTACACAAATGACCCTCTTTTTGTAGGGGTTAGCGGTAACTCGACTTGAATTAGAGTATTAGGGAGAGCAAAACGCGACTACACACCGTCTTAGACTGTCGTCTTACGGACCGGATAACAATAACCCTAGTTACCTCGGTTACTGTTGCTCAAGAGACGGCGATGGATCTGGTCACGTGGATACTGAAAGAAGGTCTACCTATAACCACCACGCTAGTTTGAACGCGGCGGGTATGAGTCATCATGGGGCCCTTGACGGGTGGGTCCTCCCCATGCAGCCGTATGTCGAATTTAAGAAATGTCCATGTCACACGTCACTAAGGGAGAAAACGTTTTTTGAAAATATTTAGAACCCGAATTTGAGCATTCTGGTACATTTTTAAGGACCCAGACACTGCAAAACTGAGTACCATCCAAGAGAAAAAAAAATTTGGCGAAATGTTTAGGCTTGAAATGGCACTTTTCTGATGCACTCTTTGAACATTTTTTTTTTTTTTTTCCTCATGTCACTATGGTCCATGGCACATGTGGGACTCAAGAAATGCCACATGTCCCATGTCACTTAGATGTCCGTGCCCGTGTCGTCGTATCGAATTTTAAGAAAATGCCCATGTCACCATATCGAATTTAGGGGTCTAGTGACATCAGCATGTCCGGCTATCCTCCACAAATTTAGCTCTAAAATGTTTACTTTTTTTTTGGGCTGATTTTTCATCATTTTAAAAAAACAATAGGTTGTTTGAAATGTTTGCTGTTGTAAATAGAAACAAAAACAAAACAAAGCGCATGGTAAGATTATGTCACATTTTCAAGTGGCGGGTCCGCGCGAGGCTTATTCAGCCTCTTCGTGGATCCGCGACTCCAATGTGATCATATACTAATCACCGGTGTTTACGGTATTATATACTAAGGTATGAGACGGGTCTTACAGAAAAGGTGTCTAAAGAGCCCTGTGACCTGATTGAAATGACGTCAGCGCCGTCTGCTCGTCAGTGCCCGGCTGTAGCCCGTAGGACATGTTATTCTGCTTTTCTGGATGTTTTGAAATATTTTGATTTAACTGTTAATACCTGATAACAAGCCTCTGAAGCAGATTTTTGGTCGAGCACCTGTTCTCTACTCTTCCATCGATTAGCTGCTTCAGCAAAAAAAAATCGCGCGCGCGGTCTAGTCTATATGACGGAGTCGCTAAAGCTCTGTTTAGAGAGTGGAACTTGACCTTGAGTATAGACTCAGTACTATAGACTCAGTACTAACTGAATGCCCCGCGGGGTCACCCCTCACCACGTGGGAATATGTACAAGCTCTGGTTCTTCACTTTACGGCTTGACTGAAACTGAGACGCGTCCATGATAAACTCTAGCCTTTTTTTTTCCTTTACTAGGATCGAGAGAGAGATTTTAAATGGGGCGGTTATCTAAATAGCGTGGAACTAAAATCAGGCTGCGGCAGATAGTATCTCTGCGCACCTCAAGACTCAACGTAACTTTCACTCTCCAGCAGAAGTTTAGTTGTGACTAATGATGGGCGGCGACCGTCGTGCACCGGCGGACATTGGAGAGTGTTGGAGAGCTGAACCTTACAGACATATAAATCAATCGCTTTGGTGGAAATATCTCGCCATAGATTGGAACCAAATACTTATCTAATGGAATCGTTATCAGTTTTCAGTTTTCTTGCCGTACAAAATTTATTTCCCACTCTTCACGTGGTGATAGCTGAAGGTCGCTCGTCGTAGGTACGTGTGACCGGAACACCTTTTTTGTTTTTGGCGCGGGTTGACATCAGATTTGTACCGTACTGTCGCGATTAAGAGCTCTGAGGGAGGGCTTTTCAATTCGGTGAAGTTCTTACTCAGGAGCTATATACAAGCCAGGCGCTGGCGCTTATTCAAAGTCGCGATTTTAGTGCTTGAGAAAAAACATTTGGAGGCTCTTATACTCCGGCGCTTATAAAAGACCGGCACGCTTTTCAACACTAGTTGCTTTATCGCGACCGTACGGTATGACTTCGGTGTCAAAAGATCCCAAACTCCAAATAAGGAAGTGAAACGACGTCGTCTGTCTACCTCGTGCGCGTCATAGCGTCGTCGAAAATAGTGTGACGTCAGCATCTCTCAGGCGGCTAGGAAGTCAGTTCGACAAAATGGCTCACGGAGTGAACTTCGTGGCCGTTTCTCGATCTATGATCGATGCGGCCGTGGAGAAGGAATTCGTAGCCGTGCAACAGAGAGAGGAGGCGGAGAGACAGAACTTCGTGGCCGTTTCTCGATCTATGATCGATGCGGCCGTGGAGAAGCAGTTCGTAGCCTCGCTACAGAGAGAGGAGAGACAGCGGACTGCTGCTGAAGCAGAGGGTGTGGTGGATGAGCTGATCGAGAACGTCGCTGATCAACTCATCCGCCGGTGCGTGGAGCAGGTCAAGCAGCAAGTCTGCATGGAGGAAGGACTACCGCCCGCCGTGCTGGAGGAGCTGCTGAAGGACTGCCACGCGTTATGACCACGCCCTCCGCTTCAGCAGCAAGGTCCCTGCGACCCTCTCTCTACCAAACGGTCCTTTTAAGGACCAACCACTGATCACAAAAGTTGAAAATCAATCTCAATATAATATACGCATCAGAAAAACCCCTAATACGCTATACACTGAAACCCTGTTGAGTAGGTAGATCGAGTTGGGCATTTTTTTTTTTAGGAAGAGCAATCAGGTCATCGTGTGGAGATCATCAGGTGTCCTGTGTGTGTGTGTGTGTGTGTGTGTGTGTGTGTGTGTGTGTGTGTGTGTGTGTGTGTGTGTGTGACTTGGTGAAACCAGCAAACTGGGGACGTTCATGGGAACACACACCTACAAACTGGGGACATCTTCCGAACCGGGGACCCCTCACTTTGCATGACCTTGAGAAATGGGGAGCAATGGGCCCAGATATCACCAATGACCTTGGAAAATGATTATAAACACAATTTCTTGGGTGTCAACAAAATGTCCCCAGATTGTTCCTGAAGTACTTGTGCTGTGTGTGAAGAATCGAATCTAAATTTCTTGAATTTTAAGCTGTGTGTAAAAGTCCCCAATTTGTTTTGCACACAGAAATTTCTGTGTGTCCCCGGTTCATCCAGTGATGTGGGTGTATTGTCTAATTAGATAAATTAGCATTTTGACCTCTTAGTAATCAATCCAGTGTATTTAGTATAAAAAGCTGTCATAAATTAGAGCCAAACATTGAATGTGTGTGTGGGAGAACTGAGGACTATCCTTAATCAAACCTGTGTGTCTACAAAGTGAGGACATGCCGACACAGTGTGTGTATGCAAAGAGAGGACGACAGGACTTCACCTAAGGAATGCAGAGAGTGTATGCAAGCTGAGTACTTGGGCTGAGGTATGGGACATACAGTGTGTGTATGCAAACTGGGGACTTGGGCTGAGGTATGGGACATACAATGTGTGTATGCAAACTGAGGACTTGGGTTGAGGTATGTTGGAAACAGTGTGTGTATGCAAACTGGGGACTTGAGCTGAGGTATGGGACATACAGTGTGTGTATGCAAACTGAGGACTTGAGCTGAGGTATGGGACATCACCATCATCACCATAAAGTTCTATGGACACATTTTCTTCATTTATTAGGCTAGAATTGATGCATCTCTCCTGCATAGACTGCAGATCAATTAGAAAGGTCCATAACATTAAGCATCACCATACGGACCCAAAATCATCACCATACGGACACATTTTCTTCATTTAGTAGGCTGGTATTGATGCATCTCTCCTGCATAGACTGCAGATCAATTAGAAAGTTCCATAACATTGAGCATCACCATACGGACCCAAAATCATCACCATACGGACACATTTTCTTCATTTAGTAGGCTAGAATTGATGCATCTCTCCTGCATAGACTGCAGATCAATTAGAAACGTACATAACATTAAGCATCACCATACGGACCCAAAATCATCACCATACGAACACAATAATTTTCTTCATTTAGTAGGCTGGTATTAATGCATCTCTCCTGCATAGACTGGAGACCAATTAGAAAGGTCCATAACATTACGCATCACCATACGGACACATTTTCTTCGTTTAGTAGGCTAGAATTGATGCATCTCTCCTGCATAGACTGCAGATCAATTAGAAAGGTCCATAACATTAAGCATCACCATACGGACCCAAAATCATCACCATACGGACACTTTTCTTCATTTAGTAGGCTGGTATTTATGCATCTCTCCTGCATAGAGTGCAGATCAATTAGACAGGTCCATAACATTACACATCACCATACGGATCCAAAATCATTACCACGCAGACACATTTTGCAAACCCTGTGAACCAGCTGTTTGACCTGAAACACATCATGCATCACCATACAGACCCAAAAGTATCACCATTCGGAAACATTTCTCCTCTTTACTAGCTTAGAAAACATTCCTTTGTAGACTGTGGATTAGTAGAACATGTCCAATAAATCATGCATTACCATACGGACCCAAATTTATCACCATACAGAAACATTTCCGAAGCCCCCATAGTGCCTCTATCACAATGATGTTTGACCTGAAGCCCCATAGAGCCTCTATCACAATGATGTTTGACCTGAAGCTGCTATAGTGCCTCTATCACAATGATGTTTGCCCCGCAAACCCCAAAGTGCCTCTATCGCAATGATGTTTCACCTGAAGCTCCCACGATGCCTCTAGCTCAATGATGTTGGACCTGAAGCTCCTATGTGCAAGTCCTATCACAGGCATGCTACAGGTGGACCTACAGGTGATATGAGGCATGACACATATGTAGGGGCTAGGGTTATATGGGGTTTATATGACGGGTTCTGTTGGATGCTGTGTTGCGAACTCCGTCCGAACCCTTCAGCCTGACGGCAGGTGGCAGCACCTGCCCCGGGCTTGGGGTATGGACAGAGGTCGCTATAGGCTTCCGGTCTGCGTGTGCGCGCGCAGGCTGGCTGCCTATATATAGCTGGCATTCGATGGGACTCGTCGGTCACTCTGGATCCATACTTGGACAGAGGCCCTGTGATCGTATCGGCTACAAGCCTACTGACCCGCTCCAAACTCTATAGGGAGTTCGCACTGATATAGCTTTGGCTGTCTAGGTTACTGAATAAACCTGTGATTCGCAACCTGTACACTTGATCCGAACTGTGTCGACTTTGGTTCTTTACTTAACAACATAACAATATTATAAAGGACAAAGTATCCTTTATTACACTGGTGCCGTGACCAGTTCTGTGTGAAAACACAGGTTAGCCTGTGCAAAGCACAGACCACATACTCTTGCAGGAGTATGGAGGTCTCCCGATGAAGTGCAAACTTCATCCCCGGAGGGGACATTTGCCGTAGAGGAGGCAGATACCCCAACAAGAGGTGCGAATGTTCTACAGGGGGCAGCCGCACCATCAAGAGTGGAGGAAACTCCGGGGCCACGAGGGCCCAAGTTAATGAGTCGATCATTAGAAGAGATGAACCTGTCAATGCTCCTACACCTCGGATGTACGGCAATCCGGAGGAAGGTCGCTTTGATGACTACAGGGAGGCAAGAGTGCAGGAATGACTGCAACTTGCCCAAAGAGAGTTGATGACCGTACAGAACAAGTCCCTAGAGTGGTCTGATAAATTGATTTCTCTGGAGGGTGCGATATGTCACCGAAACTCCCAAGATAAAGGAGAAAGACATAAGGTTATCAACTTTGCTGGAAGAGAATGAGAAACTGACGCAGTCCTTGAGCGTGGTCAGGTCCGAATTCCATAATGCGAACACAGACCTGAACCAGATTTGCGAAACCAGAGATAGGATGGCAAATGAAGCTGCGGGTCTGCGAACGGACACCCTGAAGGAAGCCCGCCACAGTCTAGCCGCTGAATGGTAGGTGCTGAGGACGAAGAAAATGCTATGCAGGCATTTTTGTTAGAAGCTCGCCAGAGCTTGCAGGTCAGTAGGGCGGACTGTAGTAGTACCTCCTTCGCCTCTGCGGATAATGGAAGCCCGACAGCTGCCCACTATATGAGTTTCACGGACACTCCAAATCTACCAGGTGGACGCGGAGTAACGATAGAAATCCTTTGACCGACTGGGTAACTACTCAGCAAGAGAAATTGCAGAAGAAAGAAAAGTTATTGGAGGAGGAACGTCTGAATAAGGCGGCGATCCAAGAAGCAGCAGCCAAGAAGTATCATACTCCGATAAGCTTGGCCGAATGGCAAACCTGTCAAACAGAAAAGATGTTCCAGGAGCAAAAAGGTCTGGAAGACGAGAGACGGGAGTTGTTCCGACAGCAGGAGGCTGTCATAGAGCAACAAAAGAAACGTATGAACGAAAATGCTGTGATGGCCGAGGAGTTGGCCGAACAGGAAGCCGCAGTACTCAAAGCCCGAGCAGAAGGATTGAGAGCTGCCGGAGAGGCTGCAAAAGCTAAACTTGCGCAGGCCCAACAAGAACAAGAGGCGGAGAGACAAGCGAAAGAGCTTGAAAAAGAGAAGGCGGAGCATCAGTTGTTACTGGCTCTGTCACAGCAGTGTCAGTATATGACAGATGTGGAGAAGAATTGGTGGTTCAATCAGGGGATTGATCCAACCAAAGAAGTGGTAGCGTATGGCACGTACCAGGGGTATCTGGAGCGGCTGAAAGCTGCGATTACAACAGGGGGGTCTGCCGAACCAACAAGTCCGAAAAAGACTTCGAGGAGGTCAATCCTGAGTTCAGCAATGCAGGAGCTGTACGACACGAACCCTGCTATAGCTGGGATAGGATTGCACAATGTGGGAGTAGAACAGGACGCTTCTTCGGCCATTTCTAAATGCCTATCAATCACCTCTAAAATTAGGGGATCGACCAATGCAGCCAGGCGGATAGCTAGTGAGCCTAGCCCATACTGGCAGAGGAATTCGTGGGAAGAATGGCTGAGAGCCACTGTGGAAGATATCAACCTGAGTGGTTGGGATCAGAATGAAGCTATTCCTTACATCTGTAAGGGATTGCGACTGGGAGACGGCCTCATAGCAGTCGAACAGTGGAAGGAAGATTGCGGTCCGCAAGGTACCTTCAAGCAGTTGGTGGAAACATGCACCGTGCTGTTCGGAGGTTCCGCCCGGACGGATCCAATGGTGGCTTTTAAGAAGCGAGTGCAAGGCAAGAACGAAGCTCCGAGAGTATTCAGTCTTGCAATAATGCGACTCCTGAAGAAAGTACACCCTTCTTCAGGAATCCATGATGCCTTATTCTTTAAGGAACTGTTCTCTCAATTCGTCGCCGGATTGAGGGATCCTGAAGTACAATAGACAGTGTATGACAAGTGGAGGGTGGATACGTCTTTGGATGACCTTTTTAAGGCCATAGAGATACAAGCCCTCAAAAAGTCCCTGCTGGGAGACCAGGTACCAACCCGATCGTCTGCCATTCAGGAATGTTCTCCGGATCACTCTGAAGGGGAAAGCAGCGAGGAGGAGGCAACAGCTTCCGCGGCCCAGTTTAAGAGGAATGGTAAATCCTCTAAACCACCGTGGAAGAATAGGACACAGGAGGGGGTAGGTGATCCAACTCCGAAGAAGGAGTCCTCGGAGAAAAAGACTCCTGTGATGGATGCCGCATTCTTTACGGCATTGTTTGAGAAAATGACGACTTCCATTCAGGGGGCTACCCAGCCTAACCGGAGGAAGATCAACCGGAAGACCGCCAAGTGCTATAGGTGCTTGGTCATTTTGCTGCGGAGTGCACGGCTCCGAGCCCGAAAGTTCCCAGTAAGGAGGAAAACTAGGTGGGGTGGTCCGAGCTGGCGGGCGGACGGCCCCTGGTAATGAAGTACGCCAACATACCAGAGAGGTAGAGCCTAGTGGAGTTCTTAGGACAGAAAGAATACCAGGGGTGGCTTCGAGCTTGGGGAGTTCGGATGCTGGTCTGGTGGACATCTCAGTCAAAAAATTGCCCGGCAATGAGGCAGGGAGGCCCATTACGGAAGGAGACGAGAAAGTAATGGCTGTCACAGACACCGTTTGGGTAGGGAGTACCCAGCCTTCCCCTGATCATCCATGTTTCGGCCATTTGAAGAAACATTCGTTAGATTTGGCTGCTCCGAAGGACTTTAAACGTTTCACTGTAAACCCGTCTCCGCTGGGAGGGAGACGGTGGTATGTGTCTGTTACTGTGGCCGGTAGGGCAGGCGAGTTCTTAGTAGATACCGGAGCTAGCCACTCCTTTATCTCCTCAAACTTTTATGCTCTTATGCCAAGTAGTCGCGATGACTTCAAAATGAAGGTAAGCGCCTGCTCGGCCGATGGGTTAAGTATGCAGACGTATGGGCGCGCGTTCATACCACTCCGAATTGGAGGGAAGGAGTATGTGGCTTCTCCCACAATTGCGGATATTGCAGACGATGGTATACTGGGGTTGGACTTTGCTGCGTTATATGACACGGTCCTGAATCCTAGTACATGGGTACTCCGGATAGAGCACCCGTACCGGACAGTAGAGCAGTGTGTGCTTCGGCAAGTTTCAACAGTGGCAACGGTGGTCCAAACTGTGAAAATTCCTCCCGGACAGATGTGTGACGTGCTGGTCCGAAGCAAGGGGCTTAGGAGAGAGGAAGAAGCAGTTGTGGAACCGGATATGGCCATGTTGGGGAGTATCGGTCTAGTGGGCATGGACACCCTGGTGGGTGATGGTGCTTGGACTGTGGTGCCGGTTTCTAACCCCGGGTTAGAAGCTAAGTATCTGAAAAAGGATACAGTGTTGGGGGAGGTGTTCTCCAGCAAGGCAGTGATGCCTGCTGGTCATGTGAGCATGAAAGGGGACCCTTCGCCTACCAATCTGAGTGAGGGACTGGAGAAAATGATCTCCGAAACGGATCTTATGGACCCGGGGGATCTCAGTTCCTTGAGAAGGCTGGTGGAGAGGTATCAGGATGCGTGGCAAGTGGAGGGGGAGCCTTTGGGCAGAACTGACAAGGTGCTACATTCCATCAATACTGGGGATGCATAGCCATTTAAAATGCCTTACCGACGCTTGCCGTTGAGTTGTTGAAGAACAAGTGAAAACCATGCTGGAACAGAAGGTGATCATGCCTACCCAGTAAACAAGAACACGTTATATAACGTTTATATAACGTTTCATATAGGTCTGGAAAACGTTTGAAAAAAACGGAAATAAAACGTTATTTAACGCAAAATCGTTGACTCCAATTAACGTATATTAACGTTATACCATAACGTTTGAATGTACAACCTTATTGTAACATTATTTTACGTTTTTATACATTTTGACTGATAATAACGTTTTAAAAAGTTATTTTACGTTATAAAATTGTAACGGAAAACCCTGTAATTAGTAGGGATGATTCATGTTGGGAAAATTGTCCTCCTTGTGGGATTCGAACCTGTAAGGGTAGGACTCATGGACCAGTGCTTAGACCACACAGCCATGGCGTCTTTACTTAGTTAATGGCACTTATCACGCTTACTGAAGGATAAACTGCAATATACAAAGGCACAGGGTCCTGTTTCTCCAAAAATTTGCGGAGGTCAGTAAATTTGCTTCCATAAATTTGCGGAGGTCCGCAATTATATATGGAGCTCCGTATTTGTATGCTTAAGTACTAAAAAATGATTCCCATATATATTTGCGGACCTCCATAAATATATGGAAAGTGTATTTACGGACCTCCGCAAATTTGCGGACCTCCGCATATCTGTGGAGAAACAGCATCCAGGATAGGCACCTTTAGAAACCACCTCAAATCTTATAAAACGTAGATGTAACGTAGCTCTTAACCATTGCCACCAATGCACATATAACAGCCTAAGTAGTCTCTATTTGTGTACCACTTCAATTCTCCCAGGACAGTGCTAGTTTTGGGTCTGGGCCTGTAGTTTTCTGACTATTTGAATGGCTACAGGCCCGGATGGCCCATGGTCAAAACCATTAGTGTCTACCCCATTATTCCATCTGACTCTGTGGTCTCTCTGTCTGAGGCGGTGGCTGTGAGATCAGAAGGTTGTGAGTTCAATCCTGGGTGTATCATCGACACAGTTGGACTAATTTTTGAGTTCATTAATAGATTCTGGGGGGTGGGGGGGGGTCTCCCTGGTCGGAACAGTCATATTGAATTATAACTTTACAAGTTTGCATTTATACCATTTTCAAATCTCCAACATTTGGGTGATAAACCATGGCTGTAAAAAACGTTATATAGCGTTATAAAACGTTGTGAATATAACGTTATTTTGTGAACCATATAAGAATGTAAAATAACGTTTTACATGTAACGTAAAATAACGTTATACATTGAAACGTTTCAGAACGTTAAAAAACGTATTTTGTTCACTGGGTAGCACTAGCCCCTGGTCTAGTCCGGTTCAGATGTTTTTTTAAGAAGGATGGGTCTATTCGGTTTTGTATCGACTATAGACGTCTGAACGGAGTAACCAAGAAAAATGCCTATCCTCTACCCCGAATTGATGAGACTCTGGACTCGTTGGGTGGGAACCAATGGTTCTGCACCCTGGATTTGCAGTCCAGATATTGGCAAATCGGAATGAAGGAGGAGGATAAGGAGAAGACGGCTTTTACAAGCCATATTGGACTGTATCAGTTCGAACTGATGCCTTTTTGGTTGTGCAATGCCCCGGCGACTTTTGAGGCCATGATGGAAACTCTCCTGAGTGATCTATTATGGCGCAAGTGCCTGGTCTACTTGGATGACATCATTGTTTTCGGCAAGACGTTTGAAGAGTGTGTGTTGAACCTCGGCGAGGTATTGGAGCGAATTCGGTCTAATGCGTTAACCCTGAAGCCGAAGAAATGTGAACTTTTTAGTCCATGGTTTATCTGGGCCGAATCATCTCCATCAGTGGTGTGGAGGCTGATCCGGCCAAATCGGAAACTGTGGATACTTGGGAAGTTCCAAAAGGACCGAAGGACGTGAGGTCTTTCTTGGGGTTCTGTTCCTATTATAGGGACTTCATCCCCAGATTCTCGAGAGTGTCAGCGTTGAGGTGGCTCCTTAATTTTAAGGACACGGAGGGGATGATTGGTCGGTGGTTAAATCACCTAAGCAAGTTCGGGTTGGAGAACTCTCATATCCAACACTGAGCAGGCACGAAGCATGTAAATGCTGACTGTCTAAGTAGACGTCCGGTTCGCCGTTGTGTGCGTCCGGACTGTGGGGATTGTGGTGCTCACAATGCTGTGGTAGCGAGTGCTACATGGCAAATGTGGGTTATCACACCGGCTTGAAGTTGCGACGGTTCGTAGTTGGGGATAAGGTGATCCGCTTACACGAGCCTCTCTGCAACGTCAAACTGGCGAATAACTGGGATGGACCACACACTGTGGTCAAATGTATCAGTCAGACAACTGCATTGATCAAGTCCGAGGCAGGGGGTATCCGGACGAGCCATGTGGCTCGGTTACGTACTTGGGCTGGGAGGGAGCTCACCCCGGAAACGGAGGTGGAAGATGTGAATTCGGAGGCAAAATTTGTACCCTTGGAGGGGGTGTCGGAGGATATCCCTACGAGGCGGGTACGAAGAAAGCCCCGAAAGCCCGTGAAAAAGAAAGTCTCGGCAAGCGAAGGAAGGAGGGCACGGAAAACCAAAATCAAGGCTGGATTATTGGTTAAGAATGAGTGTCCTCCGGCCAGGCTACTTGATGTGGACGGTAATCCCGTTCGGCGGAGCCCTAGGCTGGTGGCTAGGGGGGCTGTAACCTAGCTTGTTTTACACAACGAGTGTGGTGTCCTGTGTTGTCTTTATATGTTATATGTGTGCTACCAACAGGGGCGCTCAGAGTCAAGGGAAAGAAGGAAGAGTGATCCCAGAGGGTGGTGGACGGATAATCCGGTGGGATAATCTTTGATTTCCCATATATATCCACGAATACTCCAGATGAGCTCTTTACGCCTATGTGTGTGGGGGATTGTGTCTAGATGCATGGACTGTAGATTGGTTTTGTGGGAATGTGAAGGACTACACCATGTTCCTGCTTATCGACCTAACCAGCCATCATAGGTATATGAGTCAAAACTATCATTGTTACATTGGTCATTCCACAAAGGAGACATATCCCGTTTATTTTATCCTGGTGTACAGAAAGAACTCTCCATTCCTCGACCTCCCTTCTCCATTCCCTGACCTCCCTTCTCCATTCCTGACCTCCCTTCTCCATTCCCCACCTCCCTTCTCCATTCCCCGACCTCCCTTCTCCATTCCCCACCCTGGAGTTGGGAAAAAACATGGATGTGTTATGATATAGCAGTAAAACTAATAATAATAGATGCTAGGAGAATGCACCTTTTTGGAATAAAGTTGATAGAAGTTGAATTATTTATGTGTTTGTTTAAGTGCTTACGATAAATGAATAATGGGTCAAGGTTTATACCGTAAATTCCCGCGTATAACCAGCACCTCACGTATAACCTGCACCCTGACTTTGAGAGAGTCATATAACCTGCATCTGGGGTCTGAAAATCGCCGATTTAGTACTATACTATACTTATAAAACCCTCATATTACCCGCACCTAGACTTTGAGAATATGATATAACCTGCACTGGTGGCTTGGTTAGCACATAGACCGCGGGTTATACGCAGGAATTTACGGTGATTAACATTGGATCAACATCAGAACACATTATTTCTAACCTCTAAATATGATTGGCTAGAAGTTGGTACGTGAGAATGTGATGTTGGTACAACGTTGGCCCACCATTCATTTGCAAACACACACTGTGTGGCAATGTCCCCAGTTTGCATACACACATCATTACTAAGACCAAGTCCTCTATTTGCAGACACACACTGTGTGGCAATGTCCCCAGTTTGCATACACACGCCATACCTAAGACCAAGTCCTCTATTTGCAGACACACACTGTGTGGCAATGTCCCCAGTTTGCAAACACACGCCATACCTAAGACCAAGTCCTCTATTTGCAGACACACACTGTGTGGCAATGTCCCCAGTTTGCATACACACGCCATACCTAAGACCAAGTCCTCTATTTGCAGACACACACTGTGTGGCAATGTCCCCAGTTTGCATACACACGCCATACCTAAGACCAAGTCCTCTATTTGCAGACACACACTGTGTGGCAATGTCCCCAGTTTGCATACACACGCCATACCTAAGACGATGTCCTCTATTTGCAGACACACACTGTTTGGCAATGTCCCCAGTTTGCATACACACGCCATACCTAAGACCAAGTCCTCTATTTGCAGACACACACTGTGTGGCAATGTCCCCAGTTTGCATACACACGCCATACCTAAGACCAAGTCCTCTATTTGCAGACACACACTGTGTGGCAATGTCCCCAGTTTGCATACACACGCCATACCTAAGACGATGTCCTCTATTTGCAGACACACACTGTTTGGCAATGTCCCCAGTTTGCATACACACGCCATACCTAAGACCAAGTCCTCTATTTGCAGACACACACTGTGTGGCAATGTCCCCAGTTTGCATACACACGCCATACCTAAGACCAAGTCCTCTATTTGCAGACACACACTGTGTGGCAATGTCCCCAGTTTGCATACACACGCCATACCTAAGACCAAGTCCTCTATTTGCAGACACACACTGTGTGGCAATGTCCCCAGTTTGCATACACACGCCATACCTAAGACCAAGTCCTCTATTTGCAGACACACACTGTGTGGCAATGTCCCCAGTTTGCATACACACACTGTGCAATTTCAGACCAAGTCCTCATTTTGCATACACACAGTTTGAGTTCTGATTTATTCGAGCACACACCCTGATTATAATGTATTGCCCCTATTAAACTCATTATTATTCATAAATTGACTAATCACTTTTATGATTAGGAGCAGAAAAGAAGATATTAGATCTATAAATATTTGAATTGTACAAACATGTCCTCACTTTGGTTGCGAAACACTTGCCATGTCCTCAGTTTGGATGCATTGTACTGCTCTACTTTGGAGCACCACAGGCCAGCTCAATATTTTTCAATATGATAATTTACTGTTTAATGGGGGTTAGAATTATGCCGTGCCCTAAATTGAACCCAAATTAAGTGAAAGCTGGGTTAATTTGTGAAGGTCCCCACTTTGTAGGAATGTGCAACAGTGTCCCCGATTCGCTGGTAACACCTGTATGTGTGTGTGTGTGTGTGTGTGGGATGTGTGTGTGTGTGTGACTTGGTGGAACCAGCAAACTGGGGACGTTCATGGGAACACACACCTACAAACTGGGGACATCTTCCGAACCGGGGACCCCTCACTTTGCATGACCTTGAGAAATGGGGAGCAATGGGCCCAGATATCACCAATGACCTTGGAAAATGATTATAAACACAATTTCTTGGGTGTCAACAAAATGTCCCCAGATTGTTCCGGATGTACTTGTGCTGTGTGTGAAGAATCAAATCTAAATTTCTTGAATTTTAAGCTGTGTGTAAAAGTCCCCAATTTGTTTTGCACACAGAAATTTCTGTGTGTCCCCGGTTCATCCAGTGATGTGGGTGTATTGTCTAATTAGATAAATTAGCATTTTTGACCTCTTAGTAATTAATCCAGTGTATCTGGTATAAAAATCTGTCATAAATTAGAGCCAAACATTGAATGTGTGTGTGGGAGAACTGAGGACTATCCTTGATCAAACCTGTGTGTCTACAAAGTGAGGACATGCCGACACAGTGTGTATATGCAAATAGAGGACGACAGGACTTCACCTAAGGAATGCAGAGAGTGTATGCAAGCTAAGTACTTGATTTTTATTGGATATCACTACAAGTAGAGCCGTTCTCGACTCGCGAAACAGGTAACAAAGACAATGCGCGACCACATATAAGGGCTGAGGTATGGTAAATACAGTGTGTGTATGCAAACTGGGGACTTGGGCTGAGGTATGGGAAATACAGTGTGTGTATGCAAACTGGGGACTTGAGCTGAGGTATGGTAAATACAGTGTGTGTATGCAAACTGGGGACTTGGGCTTAGGTATGGGAAATACAGTGTGTGTGTGCAAACTGGGGACTTGGGCTGAGGTATGGGAAATACAGTGTGTGTATGCAAAACTGAGGACTTAGGTTGAGGCATGGGACATACAGTGTGTGTATGTAAACTGAGGACTTGGGCTGAGGTGTGGGACATACAATGTGTGTATGAAAACTGAGGACTTGGGTTGAGGTATGTTGGAAACAGTGTGTGTATGCAAACTGGGGACTTGAGCTGAGGTATGGGAAATACAGTGTGTGTATGCAAACTGAGGACTTGGGCTGAGGTATGGGACACCACCATCATCACCATAACTATGGACACATTTTCTTCATTTATTAGGCTAGAATTGATGCATCTCTCCTGCATAGACTGCAGATCAATTAGAAAGGTCCATAACATTACGCATCACCATACGGACCCAAGATCATCACCATACGGACACATTTTCTTCATTTAGTAGGGTGGTATTGATGCATCTCTCCTGCATAGACTGCAGATCAATTAGAAAGGTCCATAACATTACGTATCACCATACAGACCCAAAATCATCACCATACGAACACATTTTCTTCATTTAGTAGGCTGTAAATGATGCATCTCTCCTGCATAGACTGCAGATCAATTAGAAAGGTCCATAACATTACGCATCACCATACAGACCCAAAATCATCACCATACGGACACATTTTCTTCATTTAGTAGGGTGGTATTGATGCATCTCTCCTGCATAGACAGCAGATCAATTAGAAAGGTCCATAACATTACGCATCACCATACAGACCCAAAATCATCACCATAAGGACACATTTTCTTCATTTAGTAGGCTAGAATTGATGCATCTCTCCTGCATAGACTGCAGATCAATTAGAAAGGTCCATAACATTACGCATCACCATACGGACCCAAAATCATCACCATACGAACACATTTTCTTCATTTAGTAGGCTAGAATTGATGCATCTGTCCTGCATAGACTGCAGATCAATTAGAAAGGTCCATAACATTACGCATCACCATACGGACCCAAAATCATCACCATACGAACACATTTTCTTCATTTAGTAGGCTAGAATTGATGCATCTCTCCTGCATAGACTGCAGATCAATTAGAAAGGTCCATAACATTACGCATCACCATACGGACCCAAAATCATCACCATACGAACACATTTTCTTCATTTAGTAGGCTAGAATTGATGCATCTCTCCTGCATAGACTGCAGATCAATTAGAAAGGTCCATAACATTAAGCATCACCATACGGACCCAAAATCATCACCATACGAACACATTTTCTTCATTTAGTATAGGCTGTAAATGATGCATCTCTCCTGCATAGACTGCAGATCAATTAGAAAGGTCCATAACATTACGCATCACCATACAGGCCCAAAATCATCACCATACGGACATATTTTCTTCATTTAGTAGGCTAGAATTGATGCATCTCTCCTGCATAGACTGCAGATCAATTAGAAAGGTCCATAACATTAGGCATCACCATACGGACCCAAAATCATCACCATACAGACATATTTTCTTCATTTAGTAGGCTAGAATTGATGCATCTCTCCTGCATAGACAGCAGATCAATTAGAAAGGTCCATAACATCATGCATCACCATACGGACCCAAAAGTATCACCATACGGAAACATTTCTCCTCTTTACTAGCTTAGAAAGCATTCCTTTGTAGACTGTGGATTGGTAGAACATGTCCAATAAATCATGCATCACCATACGGACCCAAATTTATCACCATACAGAAACATTTCCGAAGCCCCCATAGTGCCTCTATCACAATGATGTTTGACCTAAAGCCCCCATAGAGCCTCTATCACAATGATGTTTGACCTGAAGCTGCTATAGTGCCTCTATCACAATGATGTTTGCCCCGCAACCCCCATAGTGCCTCTATCGCAATGATGTTTCACCTGAAGCTCCCACGATGCCTCTAGCTCAATGATGTTGGACCTGAAGCTCCTATGTGCAAGTCCTATCACAGGCATGCTACAGGTGGACCTACAGGTGATATGAGGCATGACACATAATTATAGTGGTGTGTGCAGTGCTGCAAAAGCAACGTCTACTAGCTGGAGCATAGCACCATTTACTAGAAGCTGCAACTGCTTTGCTGCAGAAGCACTGACTGAAAAATGCAGCAAATGCAAGCTTACTAGCTGGTGCACATTAAGGGATTACTAGCTGTATTTTGGCATATTTGAGCATTCTGTAGTTCTCTCAAAAACTGTTTTAAACCTATGATCTTTTTGATTCTTGCTAATTGCTTTATCATCTCTGGGGAATCCAAGCTATTCGTCTCTGCCTTGAAGTCCCTTTATTTGGCAGCCTTCTCAACTTGGGAGAAAATGAGTAGAATTTTACCCAGATTAAATGATTTCTTCAGGCAAAATTCATAAAACATGTCATATGCAAACTGAGGACTGAGGCTTAGGTATGGTACAGTGTGTGTATCCAAAGTAGGGACTTGGGCTGAGGTATGGCCTGTTCTCAGTTCCAGATATCTAGGGCTTCACGTCATTTGTCACTAAGAATTAATTTTATAAATACACAGTGTAGGGGCTAGGGTTATACGGGGTTTATATGGCGGGTTCTGTTGGATGCTGTGTTGCGAACTCTTTCCGATCCCTTCAGCCTGACGGCTTCAGAGCCTGAAGAGATGAACCTGTCGATGTTTAACATTGGCGGATCCCGTGAAGCGGCTCCTACACCTCGGATGTATGGCAATCCGGGGGAAGGTCGTTTTGATGACTACAGAGAAGCAAGGGTGCAGGAACGACTGCAACTGGCCCAAAGAGAATTGCTGACCATACAGACTAAATCTGTAGAATGGTCTGGCAAATTGATTTATCTGGAGGGTGCAATATGCCACCGAAACTCCAAGATAAAGGAGAAAGACGCAAGGTTGTCAACTCTGCTAGGGGAGAATGAGAGACTGACGCAGTCCTTGAGCGTGGTAAGGTCCGAATTCCATAATGCGAACACGGATCTGAACCAGATTTGCGAGGCCAGATATCGGATGGCAAATGAAGCTGAGGGTCTGCGGGTGGAAATCATCCAGGATACGGACACTCTGAAGGAAGCTCGCCAGAGTCTAGCCGCTGAATGCGAATTGTTGAGGACTAAGAAGACTGCAATTCAGGATTTCTTGTTGGAAGCTCGCCGGAGCATCCAGGAGAGTAGGGCAGACTGTAGTAGTACCTCCTACGCTTCTGCAGATAGTGGAAGCCCGTCAGCTGGCCATTATATGAGTTTCTCGGACACTCCAAATCTACCAGGTGGACGAGGGGTGACGATTGAGAGTGCCCTTTTTGCCTCAACTCCGGGGAGACCCGGGAGGGAAGGCCGAGCTAGGGGTAGGGGAATGGCCAGCGTATACTCTCCAAAGGTGGGTATGCCGGGCATCCGGCCAATGCCAAAGGAGGTAGCCTCCGCAGCATCTGGAGCAGGGGGTCCTTTGACAACCTGGGTAGCGACTCAACATGAGAAGATGCAAAAGCAAGAAGAGTTGTTGGAAGCGGAACGTAAAAAGAAGGCGGCAATCCAGGAAGCAGCAGCCAAGAAATATTATACTCCGATAAGCTTGGCTGAGTGGCAAACCTGTCAAACAGAAAAGATTTTCAGGAGCAGAAAGCTCTGGAAGATCAGAGACAAGAGTTGTTCCGACAACAGGAAGCGGCCATAGAGCAGCAAAGGAAAAGAATGAACTAGAATGCTGTGTTGGCCGATGAATTGGCCAAACAAGAAGCTGCAGTACTCAAAGCCCGAGCAGAGGGATTGAGGGCTGCCGGTGAGGCTGCGAAAGCCAAACTTGCGCAGGCTCAACAAGAGCAGGAGGAAGAGAAGCAAGCGAAGGAGCTTGAGAAGGAGAAGGCGGAGCATCAGTTGTTACTTGCACTGTCACAACAGTGTCAGTATATAGCAGATATGGAGAAGAATTGGTGGTTCACTCAAGGGATTGATCCAACCAAGGAGGTAGTAGCGTATGGTACATACCAGGCGTATCTGGAACGGCTGAAAGGCTCAGCCCCACCTGGGGGGTCTGCCGGACCAACAAGTCCGAAAAAGGCTCCGAGGAGATCGATCCTGAGTACAGCGATGCAGGAGCTGTCGGATACAAACCCGGCTATAGCTGGAATCAGATTGCACAATGTGGGGGTAGAACAGGACACTTCGTCGGCCATTTCTAAGTGCCTGTCGATCACCTCTAAAATCAGGGGTTCGACCAATGCAGCCAGGCGGATAGCTAGTGAGCCTAGCCCTTACTGGCAGAGGAACTGGTGGGAGGAATGGCTAGGAGCCACCGTGGAAGATATCAACCTGAGTGGTTGGGATCAAAATGACGCCATCCCTTACATCTGTAAAGGATTGCAACTGGGAGACGGCCTCATAGCTGTCAAACAGTAGAAGGATGCTTGCGGTCCGAAAGGCACCTTTAAAGAGCTTGTGGAAACATGCACAGTGCTGTTTGGATGTTCCACACTGACTGATCCGATGGTAGCGTTTAAAAAACGTGTGCAAGACAAGAACGAGGCTGCTAGGGTATTCGGTCTTGCGTTAATGAGACTCCTGAAAAAGGTTCATCCCTCTTCGGGTATACATGTCGTCTTATTCTCTGTTCTCTCAGTTTGTCGGCGGACTGAGGGATCCTGATGTACAACACGTGGTGTACGATACGTGGAGGGCAGATAGGTCTTTGGATGGCCTTTTTAAGGCCATCGAGATACATGCCCTTAAAAAGTCACTGCTGGGGGATCGGGTGCCTACTCGATCGTCCGCCATTCAGGAGTGTTCCCCAGAGCAATCTGAAGGGGAGAGCAGTGGGGAGGAGGGATCGGCTTCCGCGGCGCAGTTTAAGAGGAATGGGAAATCCTCTAAAACTCCGTGGAAGGGGAAGAAGCAGGAGGGGGTAGGAGACCCACCTCTGAAAAAGGAGTCCTCGGAGAAGAAGGCTCCTATGATGGATGCCGCGTTCTTCACGGCATTGTTTGAGAAGATGACGACTTCCATTCAGGGGGCTACCCAGCCTAACCGGAGGAAGATCAACCGGAGGACCGCCAAGTGCTATAGGTGCTTGGAGATAGGTCGACCGGAGCGGACGAGCGGACGACCCTGGTAGTCAAGTACGCCAACATACCAGAGAGGTAGAGTCTAGTGGAGTTCTTAGGACAGAAAGAATACCAGGGGTGGCTTCGAACTTAGGGAGTTCGGATGCTGGCCTGGTGGACATCTCGGTCCAACAGTTGCCCGGCAATGAGGCAGGGAGGCCCATGACGGAAGGAGACGAGAAAGCAGCGGCTGTCACAGACACCGTTTGGGTAGGAAGTACCCAGCTTTTCCCTGATCATCCATGTTTTGACCATTTGAAGAAACATGGGTTAGATTTGGCTGCTCTGAAGGACCGCTTCACTGTGAACCCGTCTCCGCTGGGGGGGGGGGGAGACGGTGGTATGTGTCTGTTACTGTGGCCAGTAGGGCAGGCAAGTTTTTAGTAGATACCGGAGCTAGCCACTCCTTTATCTTCTCAATTTTTTATGCTCTTATGCCGAGTAGTCGCGACGACTTCAAAACGAAGGTAAGCGCCTGCTCGGCCGATGGGTCAAGTATGCAGACGTATGGGCACGTGTTCATACCGCTCCGAATTGGATGGAAGGAGTACATGGCTTCTTCCACAATTGCGGATATTGCGGGAGACGGTATACTGGGGTTGGACTTTGCTGCGTTATATGACGCGGTCCTGAATCCTAGTACGGGGGTGCTCCGGATAGAGCACCCGCACCGTACGGCGGAGCAGTGTGTGCTTCTGCAAGTTTTAACAGTGGCAACGGTGGTCCAAACTGTGAAGATTCCTCCCGGGCAGACGTGTGACGTGCTGGTCCGAAGCAAGGGGCTTAGGAGAGAGGAAGAAGCAGTTGTGGAGCCGGATGTGGCCATGTTGGGGAGCATCGGTCTGGTGGGCATGGACACCCTGGTGGGTGATGGTGTCTGGACTGTTGTACCGGTCTCCAACCCCGGGTTGGAGGCTAAGTATCTGAAAAAGGATACAGTGTGTGGGGGAGGTGTTCTCCAGTGAGGCAGTGATGCCTGCTGGTCATGTGAGCATGAAAGGGGACCCTTCGCCTAGCACTCTGAGTGAGGGACTGGAGAAAATGATCTCCGAGACAGATCTTACTGATCCGGAGGATCTCAGTTCCTTGAGACAGTGGAGAGGTATCAGGATGCGTGGCAAGTGGAGGGGAAGCCTTTGGGCCAAACTGACAAGGTGCTACATTCCATCAATACCAGGGACGCACAGCCATTTAAAATGCCTTACCGACGCTTGCCGTTGAGTAAGAAGAGAGTTGTTGAAGAGCAAGTGAAAACCATGCTGGAACAGAAGGTGATCGTGCCAAGCACTAGCCCCTGGTCTAGTCCGGTTCAAATGGTTACTAAGAAAGATGGGTCTATTTGGTTTTGTATCAATTATAGAAGTCTGAACGGAGTAAATAAGAAGAATGCCTATCCTCTACCCCGGATTGATGAGACTCTGGACTCCTTGGGCGGGAACCAATGGTTCTGCACCCTGGATTTGCAGTCCGGATATTGGCAAATCGGGATGAAGGAGGAGGATAAGGAAAAGACGGCTTTTACTAGCCATATTGGACTGTATCAGTTCGAACTGATGCCTTTTGGGTTGCGCAATGCCCCAGCGACTTTTGAGGCCATGATGGAAACTCTCCTGAGTCATCTATTATGGCGCAAGTGCCTGGTCTACTTGGATGATGTCATTGTTTTCGGCAAGACGTTTGAGGAGTGTGCATTGAACCTCGGCGAGGTATTGGAGAGAATTCGGTCCAATGGGTTAACCCTGAAGCCGAAGAAATGTGAACTTTTTATGAAGTCCATGGTTTATCTGGGCCAAATCATCTCCACCAGTGGAGCGGAGGCTGATCCGGCCAAATTGGAAACTGTGGAGACCTGGGAAGTTCCAAAAGGACCGAAGGACGTGAGGTCTTTCTTGGGGTTCTGTTCCTATTATAGGGACTTCATCCCCGGATTCTCAAGAGTGTCTCAACCATTACAAAAGTTGAGACATTGGACTCCGAGGCGGGGCGTATCCGGACGAGCCATGTGGCTCGGTTACGTACTTGGGCTGGGAGGGAGCTCACCCCGGAAACGGAGGTGGAGAGTGTGAATTCGGAGGGGCCGTAACCTAGCTTGTTTTACACAACGAGTGTGGTGTCCTGTGTTGTCTTTATATGTTATATGTGTGCTACCGACAGGGGCACTCAGAGTCAAGGGAAAGAAGGAAGAGTGATCCCAGAGGGTGGTGGACGGATAATCCGGTGGGATAATCTTTGATTTCCCATATATATCCACGAATACTCCAGATGAGCTCTTTATTCGAAGTACAATTTCACTTTTGGGGAGCCGTCCATGTGGCGTGTTGATCCCTACAGCCCGAGCGGCGGGGCAAGAAAGGTCGTGACCTGATTAATTAAGAATTGGGTCACGCCGGATAACGGGATTGCGTCCAATCACGCGAGACTCCGCGCATGCGCTTTGTTTTGAAAACAAAAGCGAGGGAACTGCCATATTGATTTTGGCAGATTTTGATTTTGGCAGGTTGGCAGCGGCGGATCGCGTTTTTGGGTGAAATTGAAGAGGAGCAAGTGATTTAAAAGAGGTGGTAAGCGAGTACACTCTTTTCTGAGGTCGTTGTTACAAAAGAGGGCGGCGGGGAACTTTGTGTTTCCCGTCAACTCCTCTGTCGTAAGACACCCTGTGCTGGTAAGGATGGCCGAGCAGCAGCTCCACCACTCCGAACCACCTTGTTGACCCCGAGACGGCTTCAGCCGTCGAGGGACTTGTGGGAGCCAACCCCAACTCGGGGGACGAGCTCAGTGAGAGAATAGCGATGCAAGTCGACCCCGCTGTCTCACCGATCCAGAAGTCACCTTCGCCGGACGTCGATGATGACTTCGAACTGCCCGCAGGATTGGAGCTCTCCGAGAAAGAGTCCGAACCCACCGGAGCCGCTTGCCGACCATCCCGGTTGGTAAGTCTCAGCATCTCGCTGGCCTTGAAAAAGTCGGTGAACTGTTGACTGTCCATGAAGGAGAACGTCACCCACAGTGACGACAGTGATGCCTCGGGTCCGAAGACTCGTGGCAAGAAGACTAACCGGAGTAGATCCAAGTCGACTGACCGACCTGGCTCAAAGGTTATTAACCCTTTAAGGGCCGCTGCTGCCTCTGGGAAGCATCTAAAATGCTCTTGAAAAACCGCTGCTGCCATGGGGCAGCAAAATTGATACCCTAGGGCATCAATATCACTAAATTACAGCTCCTGCTGTGAAACAAAGAGTACCGTAAAACCTTGTGTATAAGCCTAACTCGCGTATAAGCCGCACCCCGACTTTGGGACGATCTTATAAGCCGCATCAGCGATCTGAATAGGGTGGCTTTAGTACTGTACTATAGGAGCAAAAACTCGCGTATAAGCCGCACCTGGACTCTGTGCCGATCCTATAAGCCGCACCAGCGATCTGATTCGCGTACTAGCCGCGGCTTATACGCGAGGTTTTACGGTAAGAATTTTTGAATCAATCCAAAAATATTTAACATTAGTACTACATCCCCTTGTCAAAATAGTGTAAATTCTGTATCCAGTACAATTTATTTCACTCCTTAGCCACTATCCCAGGTAGCACATACTTGCAAAGTTGCATATTCCCATGGCATAGGGCCGGTGGTTAAGTCCCAAATGACATATTTCAAGGCCAGCAGGGAAAGGGTTAAGCAGTCCGGGCCCGGCAAGAAGGCTCAACCTAAGGTTGAGAAGTCTGAGCCGAAGAAGCCCGAACCCAAGAAACTTAGTACTCCGAGTACTAAGACCAAGAAGGATCCGGTGGCCACCAGTAGTACTGTGGTAGCGGATCCGAAGACGTCCAAGGCCAAAATAGACGTGAAAGCCGACATTAAACCCAAGGGCAAGGTGTATGTGAAAACCGAACCCAAAACAAAGGGTAAGGTGGACATTAAAACCACGAGTTCCGCCGGACCGAAGAAATCCGGAGGAGCTACAGCGCAGAAACCGGTTCGGGAGACTATGACCAAGAAATTGGATACACTCCCGATAACGGATTTGTTCTCCCTGTCAAGAGGACTAGACGCGAGTCCTGCAGTGGTAGCTACTGCAGCCCTTGCCACAGGGGCAGCCACTGCAGTACTCTCCGAGCACAGCGGTACCGGAGCTCGTCCGAAGACGAGCAGTACGGTAGGCATTATGGAGGAGCCTCAACCTCACCTGGAAGAGGCTATGGACGAGGACTCCACTACGGTTGGAGCCCAGGTGGTCGCCACGCTAGGAGAAGTCCTGGCTGACGCAGTGACTGCTAGTTTTAAGGTACCGGCGCCCCCGGCACCGACGAAACCAGTAATGACACCACCGGAACCAACCCCCCCCCCCCCGAAGGGGCCTGTGTTGGATTCGGAGCATCCCGTGATGGTTACTTCAGACGAGGCCGGGAAACTGGACGAGGCTGACGGTGGTGGAGCTTCAGGTGGAGGATTAGGAGGTATCTTGGCTCCCCACCAACATGAGGAGTGGATGAAGGACGACGACCCTGTCCTGAGAACACTCCGAAGAAGCTTAATTAGCCAATTAAGCAAGGATGAGGTTAAGTTGGTTGATTTCAACTTGACTGGTACGTTCAGGGGTCTGGCACTGCTGGGAGACAAATAACCCACTTGCTTTCCGGACCTCCTAAATGCGAGTCTGGAAGGTGTAGGAGAGGAGACCCGCAAGGAACGCCTCCTAGCAGTTGCCGAGCAGCGTCCTGATGCATTGGCAACTTTAGATTCGGACATGGAGACATTCGCCGAATTTCGCACGGTCCTCGGACGGCGCGAGAAGAAGCAACTGCTGACTCTAGCCATGAGGCTGGCCCAGGAAGTCACCCAGAGAAACAAGGAGGCTATCTCTGATGTCGCCAAAGAGGATGAGATCATCCAGCAGGAGACCGCGGCGGTTCGTACGACCAACACGGCTCGTCAGGAGAGAGCTAACCAGCGGGAACGTATCCTGCTTGAAGCTATTCGTCAAGCGTCTCTGGAGGCGGGTAAAACCCCTGCGGAGGTAGACGCTGTTCTAGGGGGCATAGATCAGATGCCCCTGGATGAACTTGCTGCGCTAGTGGAGACTGCTCTCAAAGCTAACGCAGTGGGAAAGTTCAAATTCTTTACGCCTATGTGTGTGGGGGATTGTGTCTAGATGCATGGACTGTAGATTGGTTTTGTGGGAATGTGAAGGACTACACCATGTTCCTGCTTATCGACCTAACCAGCCATCATAGGTATATGAGTCAAAACTATCATTGTTACATTGGTCATTCCACAAAGGAGACATATCCCGTTTATTTTATCCTGGTGTACAGAAAGAACTCTCCATTCCTCGACCTCCCTTCTCCATTCCTGACCTCCCTTCTCCATTCCCCACCTCCCTTCTCCATTCCCCGACCTCCCTTCTCCATTCCCCACCCTGGAGTCGGGAAAAAACATGGATGTGTTATGATATAGCAGTAAAACTAATAATGATAGATGCTAGGAGAAGCCATCTTTTTGGAATAAAGTTGATAGAAGTTGAACTATTTATGTGTTTGTTTAAGTGCTTACGATAAACGAATAATGGGTCTGGGTTTATGCCGTAAATTCCCGCGTATAACCAGCACCTCACGTATAACCTGCACCCTGACTTTGAGAGAGTCATATAACCTGCATCTGGGGTCTGAAAATCGTCGATTTAGTACTATACTATACTTATAAAAACCCTCATATTACCCGCACCTAGACTTTGAGAATATGATACAACCCGCACTGGTGGCTTGGTTAGCACATGACCCGCGGGTTATAAGCAGGAATTTACGGTGATTAACATTGGATCAACGTCAGAACACATTATTTCTAACCTCTAAATATGATTGGCTAGAAGTTGGTACGTGAGAATGTGATGTTGGTACAAAGTTGGCCCACCATTCATTTGCAAACACACACTGTGTGGCAATGTCCCCAGTTTGCATACACACGCCATTCCTAAGACCAAGTCCTCTATTTGCAGACACACACTGTGTGGCAATGTCCCCAGTTTGCATACACACGCCATTCCTAAGACCAAGTCCTCTATTTGCAGACACACACTGTGTGGCAATGTCCCCAGTTTGCATACACACACCATACCTAAGACCAAGTCCTCTATTTGCAGACACACACTGTGTGGCAATGTCCCCAGTTTGCAAACACACGCCATACCTGAGACCAAGTCCTCTATTTGCAGACACACACTGTGTGGCAATGTCCCCAGTTTGCAAACACACGCCATACCTGAGACCAAGTCCTCTATTTGCAGACACACACTGTGTGGCAATGTCCCCAGTTTGCATACACACGCCATACCTAAGACCAAGTCCTCTATTTGCAGACACACACTGTGTGGCAATGTCCCCAGTTTGAATACACACGCCATACCTAAGACCAAGTCCTCTCTTTGCAGACACACACTGTGTGGCAATGTCCCCAGTTTGCATACACACGCCATACCTAAGACCAAGTCCTCTATTTGCAGACACACACTGTGTGGCAATGTCCCCAGTTTGCATACACACGCCATTCCTAAGACCAAGTCCTCGATTTGCAGACACACACTGTGTGGCAATGTCCCCAGTTTGCATACACACGCCATACCTAAGACCAAGTCCTCTATTTGCAGACACACACTGTGTGGCAATGTCCCCAGTTTGCATACACACACTGTACAATTTCAGACCAAGTCCTCATTTTGCATACACACAGTTTGAGGTCTGATTTATTCGAGCACACACCCAGGTTATAATGTATTGCCCCTATTAAACTCATTATTATTCATAAATTGACTGATCACTTTTATGATTAGGAGCAGAAAAGTAGATATTAGATCTATAAATATTTGAATTCTACAAACATGTCCTCACTTTGGTTGCGAAACACTTGCCATGTCCTCAGTTTGGATGCATTGTACTGCTCTACTTTGGAGCACCACAGGTCAGCTCAATATTTTTCAACATGATAATTTACTGTTTAATGGGGGTTAGAATTATGCTGTGCCCTAAATTGAACCCAAATTAAGTGAAAGCTGGGTTAATTTGTGAAGGTCCCCACTTTGTAGGAATGTGCAACAGTGTCCCCGATTCGCTGGTAACACCTGTATGTGTGTGTGTGTGTGTGTGTGAATTTTATACAAATACAATTATTCATTCCTTTCAGCAAGAAAATTAGCTCAATGTAATCATATGATTTTAACTGCCCTACTTATCAGAGCCTTGACGACATCTGACCGCCCCCCTTTTTCAGGATCTAAATGGAAATTCACCACCACCGCTTTTCAGAGTACTGCAGCGCCATTACCTAATTCTTTTTGTATGTGAAAAAAACCCAAAAAAAAACAGCACTGATAAGGGGTTTAATTAGACAGATATTGGTTTCTACACTATCAAAAAAACAAACAAACCCTCAGCGCTTTAATGCTAAAGGTGGCAATAGTGCTTTAATGCGCTACGCCCTTTGTCGATATGCCAGTGTATGCATGCATGCAGCCCTGGTGAGGAACTCTGAGTGCCGCATTCATGACTTATGACGACAACGGGCACTGCACATTAAAGCGCTATGCGACTATTAAAGGGTTAGATCCAGTCTTGCTACAGGCATCCAGAATGCTATACCCAGAGTTGGTGGTCTGGTCCAGACTGCTGTACACAGATTGTAGACGGGATGGCGGGTTGCTGCCAGACTATCCCTCTGGTACGATATGCGGCTGGCGCGGCCGAGCCTGTCTTATATGATGCTGAGTCTAACTATGTATTAGATACCCTACGAGTAACTGAGAGTATGTCAAAATAATCACGGCAAACTGACTGGCGTCTTCATAGGATCATAGAGTGGTTATTATTACATAACTCAGTAACCTTTGGTTATGTGTTAGATAGAGTACACTTGGACACGGTTATTCCATATACCCGCTGCCCCACAGGGTCAAGACGAGGTGATTTAAATAATAAGACCCAGACGGGTAAAATAGCCAAAGTCAACAATGACCTGTTTTTTGGGGTTTTTTTTTAGCCAATATGGACAAAGAGACACGGGGTGCTGTACACAGGTTGTGGACGGGCTGGTGGGTCACTGCCAGACTATCTCCCTGGTCCGATATGCAGCCGGCGTGGCCGAGCCTGTCTTATATGATGCTGAGTCTAACTATGTATTAGATACCCTACGAGTAACTGAGAGTATGTCAAAATAATCACGGCAAACTGACTGGCGCCTTCATAGGATCATAGGGTGGTTATTATTACATAACTCAGTAACCTTTGGTTATGTGTTAGATAGAGTACACTTGGACACGGTTATTCCATATACCCACTGCCCCACAGGGTCAAGACGAGGTGATTTAAATAATAAGACCCAGACGGGTAAAATAGCCAAAGTCAACAATGACCTGTTTTTTTGTGGTTTTTTTTTAGCCAATATGGACAAAGAGACATGGGGTGCTGTACACAGGTTGTGGACGGGCTGGTGGGTCACTGCCAGACTATCTCCCTGGTCCGATATGCAGCCTGCGTGGCCGAGACTGTCTTATATGAGGCTGAGTCTAATTATGTATTAGATGTGCTACGAGTAACTGAGAGTGTGTCAAAATAATCACGGCAAACTGACTGGCGACCTCATAGGTCAGTTATTATTACATAACTATTATTACATAACTCAGTAACCTTCGGTTATGTGTTAGATAGCGTGCACTTGGACACGTTTATTCCATGTACCCGCTGCCCCACAGGGTCAACACGAGGTGTTTAAATAATAAGACCCAGACGGGTAAAATAGCCAAGTCAACAATGTCCCGTTTTTTTTAGCCAATATGGACAAAGAAAAACGGGGTGCTGTACACAGCTTGTGGACGGGGTGGCGGGTCGCTGCCAGACTATCCCCTGGTCCGATATGCAGTAAATTTTCTGCACCGTGTGACAACGACCGATCAGCTACCAACCTATTTTTGGTTATTTTTCTATTCAGTTTTTGATCAGCGCACTTTATTAGCGTGGTTTTTTTTAAAAATTTTTTTAATCATAAATAATATGTAGACTTGGAAAAAAAAAGAGAACTGACATGTCGCTGTTTTGTCACTAAACCCAAAGACCCACCCACCCCGTAGGAAGGGGAGACGTTTGTGAACGTTCCCTTAGGTCTCTATTCTTTATTTATTGTGTGGCCCCTAAAGAGGGGCCAACCAACTGACACTGTCAGTTGGTTAGTAGATGCTACTCAACATGGGCGTAATTAATTACACCTAGTGTTGAGAAACAACATGCCTGAGCTCAAAAGGCCCCCGTTGGGTGGGGGCCCTTGTGGCACAACGAGTTGGTTCGTTTTTCAGATTACCTACTCGGCGAGAGTTTCTGCCTATGTATCTTTTATAAAGCCTTAGATATGGTGTGGTATTTTTCATCTCGCTATAGTTTAGTTGGTATTCAAAGAAACTGCCTCATTTCTATCAGAAATACACAATATTGAATTGTTTTTATATTTTAATATATTCAGAAGCACACTTTGTTGCCTATATAGCTCATTATGCGTTGAAATGTTCGCGAGCATCGTAGGAATGTACAAATCCCCTATTGTGGCGCCATCTGACGAAAGAGCAAGGAACTATACGTGACCTGAACCCCGCCCTCAGCGCGTTCGTTATTCGCATCTTTGACAGCGACTAAGAGACGCTCAAACTGTCTTATTTAGTTTGAACTTATCACAAATTTGTCTTTGATAGGTCGTAGATCGACTTCTGACTTTTTAGTTAGAATAAAAAACAAGTGACGCCGCCACAGACCCGCGCATTAACGCGCTCCGCCGTCTTCAGAGGGCCGAGTCTATAGTACAGTAGATTCTACTGTGTACTTACACTAACAGTGCTACATATACATACCTGAGTCATAAGTGGGTTTTTTTTGTTGTTTTTTAGGGGAAAAAAAGTGATCTACTCACCCAAACCGCTATTAGTAGGTAACCTGTATGACCCATGCCGCAAACATCTGCCTCGTGACTGATAGTGTACCGGTGGTGAAGTGCTGTTGCAAGAACAATTGAGGCTCTTTATATAGCTGAGAGAGCGAATGGACTAATCTTGTTTTCACCTTGAGCCCCACCCTATTCCAGAGAGGGTATCAAAAATCGCATGTACGCGTATATGGGCTTATAGCTGGTGAATAGATAGATAAGGCGGGGCACCTGTGTATACTAAGACTCCAGGGGGCGTTTTAACGACAGGTGTGACGCGCCAGCCCGTGGAGGGAGCTTTTTTTGTTTTTCACTTAGAGAGCGTATACAAAGCCTACAGGGGGTGATTAACGCCAGGTGTGACGCGCCAGCCAGTGGCCGGATCACCTCATCTTCTAAGCTTTTGTTTTCACCTAGAGAGGGGATCGAGAGTGTATACAAAAAACTACAGGGGTGTTTAACGCGGCCAGCTGCCTACATGCTATAGTCTAAGCCTGTTTTCAGCTAGAGAGGGATCTACATCACCTAAGCCCTTTCCACCCTTAAATCGATCTGATAATTACCATAGAGAAGAGTAATGCGCGTTACATGTATATGGGCTTATAGCTGAGTAAGAGCTTAAGATGCTAGTCAACTGTGTATGCAAAAAAACAAACTACAGGAGGTGTCTAAAGTCGATTGTCATGCGCCAGCGGGCGGACAGAAGTCTGCCACTCTAGCTGTGACTACAAGCGCGTGCGTGTGGTAGACAGCTTAAATCAAACACGAGTTAAGCTCCTTATAGCTTCCTACTGTCTGCGGATTCGAGTCTTTTGTTTTTTCATGTATTTCCTCGGAGGGTCGAACAGGATTAAAGATGTAACGAACCCGCGCCTACACAGGTAGACAGCCGGTCGCCTTCCTAGTGAGAGTTTTCCTCCTGAGTTAAGAAGCTTATCTCGGAGCCTAGTACATAAGCGAGAGTGAAACATGAGTCCCACACACTTCTTCAACCACCTTCAGCATGGCGTCATCAGGAATCACTCTACGTTCTACCGAATGTGAGCAATCCCAACACTACTACAGAGCCGCGACAACACCACATGAGGAGACGTCCATGTTTACTGATGAGTCAACAAGTAGCAAGGTGGAGGTTAGTTTTTATCAAGATTCGTACGGGTGGCTGGAAAGTGTGAGGGCTACTTCTGCAGCTAATGCTGCTGCTCGTGCAAAAGTTGGTTTTTATCAAGATTCGTACGGGTGGCTGGAAAGTGTGAGGGCTACTTCTGCAGCTAATGCTGCTGCTCGTGCAAAACGTGAAGCTCGTATCGCTGTTCGTGCTACACATGCAGCATACGAAGTTGCCCATGCTGCTAACAACGTTGCTGTTACTCTCGCCGCTGCTGCTCGTGCTGCTAATCTTTTTGCTACTGTTTCCGCTCTTGCTACCGATGCTGCTGCTACTGATGCTGCAACGCCTGCTAAAAGTGCCGCTGTTGCGGCTGCTGCTAGGGCTAATGCTATTAATGCTTGTACAGCTGCTAAACAAATAGCCTGTTTTGCTTCTGCTAGTCGCAGTGTCGCTGTTACGGCTATAGCTGATGCCCATGATGCTAAGTTACGGGCTTTTGCTTTTGCTGAAGCTGCTGTTGATGCTCAAGATGTTGCTGCTGCTGCTGCTACTGCTGCTGATGAGGCTGCTGCTGCCGCTGCTGCTGCTGCTGAAGATGCTGCTGCTGCTGCGGCTGATGCTCTAGACACCTATGACGCTGCTGCTCTAGACACCTATGACGCTGCTGCTGCTGAAGATACTGCTGCCGCTGCTGCTACTGCTGCTGCTGCTGCTGAAGATGCTGCTGCCGCTGCTCTAGACACCTATGACGCGGCTGCTGCTGCTTTTGCTGAAGATACTGTTGATGCTGCTGCTGCTACTGCTGCTGCCGCTGCTGCTACTGCTGCTGCCACTGCTCTAGACACCTATGACGCGGCTGCTGCTGCTTTTGCTGAAGATACTGTTGATGCTGCTGCTGCTACTGCTGCTGCCGCTGCTGCTACTGCTGCTGCCACTGCTCTAGACACCTATGACGCTCCTGCTACTCCTGCTCTAGACACCTATGATGCTGCTGCTGCTGCTGCTGCCACTGCTCTAGACACCTATGACGCTCCTGCTACTCCTGCTCTAGACACCTATGATGCTGCTGCTGCTGCTGCTGCCACTGCTCTAGACACCTATGACACTCCTGCTACTCCTGCTCTAGACACCTATGATGCTGCTGCTGCTGCTGCTGCTGCTGAAGATGCTGCTGCTGCTGCTGCACTAGTCATCTATGACGTGGCTACTGCTCTAGACACTTATGACGCGGCTGCTGCTGCTGCTGCTGCTGAAGATGCTGCTGCTGCTGCTGCTCTAGACACCTATGACTGAAAACATAGTAGGCGTTATTTACAAACACTGCTGTTACCTATGCCTAAACTTAGTAGGTCTTATTTACAAACAAGAGAGCCACGTGGTGTTGTTTACAAACAAAGAGAGCCACGTGGTGTTGTTTACAAACAAAGATAGTCACGTGATGTTGTTGTGGTCTATCATGTCAATGAAGGGGTCACGTGATCAAGGGGGCGTGGTCTATTATGCAAATGAGGGGGTCGCGTGACCAAATGGCGACCTCTGATTGGCTGGTGATCAAGAGGGCGTGGCTTATTATGCAAATGAAAGGGTCACGTGATCAAGGGGGTGTGGCCTATTATGCAAATGAGGGGGTCACGTGACCAAATGGAAGCCTCTGATTGGCTGGTGATCAAGGGGGCGTGGCCTATTACGTAATTATGCAAATGAGGGGGCGTGGCCTATTACGTAATTATGCAAATGAGGGGGTCACGTGACCAAATGGAGGCCTCTGATTGGCTGCATGTCGATTGAGTAATAAACAGTAGTTAACTATAGTCCCGTTCCGATACATACTATACTACTGATATATGTTTATAGATAGGTTATACAACTTTCTGCATAATTTAAGTGGTCAGGAAACCTTAACATCTGAAAGCGAAAGCTTCACCATTCCCTCTACTATCGCCAATAGTACTAAGCCTTCTAAGCTCTACAGTCTACACCTCTGTTATAAAAAGCAGGCCTTCAGAATGTGCCCCCTATGATTAGTTAGAAAATGCACCCACATAAAGAGTACAACGAGACAGGTATTTACCATCACAGGGAAGTACCATCCATTGTATGCTTAAATAACTCGTTAATACCATCCATTAAGACTTCAATTGAAACGTAATTAATCATCAGTGCGTAGCTTAGGTCACAATTCTCTGAATGGCTATAATTTCAAAAGTCTTTTCAACTTCAAAATGCCACGTGTACTGAGGTGTACTCAACGATCCACGATTCACGCTCTCTATATGAAGTATTTGCCATTTCTGAAATACTACCTAAGTTAGAATATTTTAACTGTTTAATGTATAGTGTCTAAGGGACCTTACATAAAAATAATATCATACATTTATTATATGCAACACGCGGGGTTGATGGGTCATACAGTACCCCTTAATTTTTTACTGTGAAATTGTATTGCAAATTTAATGTGTACACCAGCTTCGCGGGTGGTGGAGGGTTGATTTCTGGGTAAGAAAATGTGCGTTCATGCGTTATAGAAGACCCTTATGTTCTTACAATGTGTTTTTACAGACCCTTCGTTTGAATTTTTTTTTGTTTCATGAAATATTCCTTTACAATGAATGGCATACTTGTGACTTCCAGTAATTAATGAATTTAAAAGGTGTCCATAATTTTATTTTGCTGATATAGAGATGTGATTATGATGTCATATATCGTATAACATTACCATTAAATGTAAAAATACATCCATGCATTGTCATCGGATATGCGATTTTATGTTGAATTCTACCTAGAAACATATATCATCTACATATATATCTATTAAGGCCACCATTGCAGGTATCATTTAATATTTAAGAGGGATATACCTCACTGTAGTGCCATTATATCACACCAGTTTCCACCAAACAACAACACACAAACTCAATTATTAAGGTTTTGAAAATGCAGGTTGACAAGCGGCTCCCCATACGTCCTGATGAGTGTCATGGTCCGGACCACACTCAATCCTGGTTACAACTAAGTGGTTCTGAAAGCGCTCACTAGGTGGGGCACACGTGTCACCTTTAACCACATAAAGATGGCGGCTTCATGTAGCAAACAGACGCAACGTGGGGTGGGAAGGCTGAACTTGGGATGGGGAAAGATAAACTTGGGGTGGGAAGGCTGAACTTGGAGTGAGGAAGGATGAGCTTTGGTGGGGGAGGATACATTTGGGGTGGGGAAGGATAAACATGGAGTGGGAAGGATTTGCAATTTAAACATATCCCGTTCAGAAAGGTTCGACTTGATATATTGATACTCATTACACAGGATTATATTCAAAGAATAGTATTAGAAGAAGGGTGGGGTGTTCTCTGATGATTTATCAGAGAATTCTATAGAACAGGGGACAGGAGACTGGGCGCTTGCATTTTGTAACTGGCTGTAACCGCGCCACCAGCTGTTCTATTGATCGAAACATAATCCAAAAGTGGGTTAAACAGGTACAAATATTCAGTGTTATGATTCACTAGTCGACTAGCAGGTGTTAGGAGCTGACAGTGTTAATGCATGAAGATGTGTTGGCCGTGGATAGTGCGTGTGGGTTGGGGGGGGGGGGTATTGTCACTGGGAAATATTTCAGATTTGAAAGATTTTCTGGCTAACCCTCAGTGAAGTCAATTTATTTTCACCAAGTATTTTTGGCCGGCCATGCACAGCGGATCCCCTGCAGGGCTAGTACTGATGTAGTAGCCCACTAGTTGTGTTCAAGAGTTGTGTGTGAAAGAACGAAATAAGTCCTGATTTGTTATTAAATGACTTCGGAATACATCTCTACTCGTTTCAATGAAAGATAGTCGTCAACATGAGGTGACTATGGGCGTCAACAGAGGCAAATTATATTGAAGTAAAATAAAGAGTAGTAGTTCTGCATACATAAAAGCTTGTTTAATAGGCACAAACTTTGAGTAAAGACCCTTGCCACATATCTGATAAAGTCCTTTGCTTTTTCTTCTGTAACTAATGTCTTACCGTTTCTTTGACATACTCTGCATTGTATTACTCCGAACTTTGTTTTTTCTTCCTCACAAAGTTCTTCTTTTCTCTCATAACACTTTAAAACTTAGGCCAATTGATATACATGATTGGCAAAGAAACATTTTAAACAGGCGCTTTGGCATGGACGCTAATGTGACGTTTGATGAACCTTCAGAACTACTCAACCTTTAATGGGCACAAAGTCTCAGAGAATACACGTATATCTACTCCCATTTGTACATGTATACAAAGGCCGATTCACCATGACACAGATTAGGTATCAGTTAACCCTTTAAGGACGGCATAATGCATCATATTTATGCTCTCGGTTGACAAGATGAATAAATGCCGCCCTGACGAGTGGTTTTACCTGCCAGTGCTGCATTGGTGCATCATGCCGACCCTATGGGGCTCAGACAATGCCGAAGGTTTGGCATGATGCACCAATGTAGGACGGGTGAGTTACTCGCCGGGGCTGCATTGGTGCATCATGACGACAAATGTCAACTTTTAGCGAAATGTCTTCCGTAAAGGGTCAAAGCTTCAGCACAGCCATATCCCACATTACAAAGGTCATCATTATACTTCAATTTCAATATCATATTATCCAATAACTAACTTGAGTGACATCAACATTATTTTCAAAGAGTTTCAATCAGCGATAAGATTGCAATGAATGACATTTATATATGAGATCGAAATTAAACAATGGAGACATTTCCAATATGATATGCCTGGGAAGGAAATACCATCAAGGATTCTAAATGCTTCTTGATACCATCCCGTCTTCAATTCATTCGTCATGTTGCGCCGCAACATTGTACAAATAGATGCATCTGTGTATTTGGTAAGCAAATGTATGTAGATTAATATCCTAGCACTTGAATGCGGTGGTGAGCATTCTTACGAATGTAAAATTAACAATTGTAGCA
Source organism: Harmothoe impar (assembly GCA_947462335.1). Classification (NCBI taxonomy): domain Eukaryota; kingdom Metazoa; phylum Annelida; class Polychaeta; order Phyllodocida; family Polynoidae; genus Harmothoe; species Harmothoe impar. The sequence continues at coordinate 34,487,829 of OX381707.1, forward strand.
TTACCGCTTTGTAATAGAAAAAGATAAGTTTGGCGGTGGGCCTACTAGTATAGGAAAATACACATTTGGTGGCTCTTAGTAGTATAGGCGAAGAATACATGTCTGGAGGTGGACCTAGTAGTATAGGAAAATACAGGTTTGGCGGAGGGTCTAGTAGTGTAGGAAAATACAGGCTTGGTAGTGGGGGGGGGGGGGGGGGCAATTGTAACATTTACTAGCTCCCGTGGGATTTTCATGGTTATGGTACTTTTTTTAATGGAATCTATGGAGAAAAGGGTGCTGAAAAAGATAGGATACCGCTCCATTTTTTATTTCTACTATTTGAGCTATTTTTAGGCCAATTAAGGTTAATTAGTGTAATTACAGGTTAATGGGGCTCTGTCTCTCTAGCAAATAGAGCTATCAGTTTTCCAACAACACCTACCCCCCCCCTAAATCAAGTATGGCGAATCTCATAGTGAGGTTCATTTTTCTGTATTCCTGATGGTTGCCTAGCAACAGGCATATTTTGCTACTCATCTGTAGTAACAGTGCCAAGTACAGTTGCATTACATAGAGATGTTTTGAAGATCATCTTTCAATATTCCAAGGTATATATCATATGAGGAACATCTATATACACGTATATGCCCAAAGCTTGCCGAGAAACAAGCATATTTTGGCCTTTTTGCATAGCAACAGCACCACTAACTGTAGCCATACAGAATAAAGTTCTGTCTCGCATCTTGTTCATTCTACACTAAGGTAGTTACAGCATACACTCTACATACTGAATTTCCCCATGTGTAAGTCCAGTCTCATACAAGTACAAAGTGGCAAACCAACCAAGCTTATACACGGGACATGCTTATGCACAGGATGGGGTTAGATTTCTAGAAACACTCTGGCACCTTTTCATACTTTCTAGACTCATCAAATTTTAAGCACATTTGAAACTATAGATATCAATTGAGAAACTACCATAACCACGAAATTCCCACGGAAATACAATTGCCCCCCCCCCCCCCCCCACTATGGTGCAGGGTCTAGTAATAAAGGAAAAAAGTTTGAATGTGTCCTAGTAGTATCAGAAAATACAACTTTGGAGGTGGCCTCGTCGTAGTATAGGAAATGATAGGGTTGGATATGGCCCTTTCCGCAGCGGATTAAGGTGCCAGCCTGGTGGTAGATTAACAGGAGGATTAGGAGGAGGCGGCTGTCTGCTTCATGTCAAGTCGTGCTAACTAAGGGCACCTATCACCTACAGGAGGTGGCTGATCCATGCACGTCCCCAATGGCCGCCGACAACCACCATTCGCATCACTTTGGATCACTCCCATCTCTGCAGCGCTGGACGCCCATCCGCCCCACCCCACCCCGCCCCGCCCCAAACCAGCCACCATCACCATCTCCTGCAGGTCAAACTGATGGGAAACAAGACAAGGTTTTGCTAAGTTTGTGATTAAATTTGACTGATGTCATGAAATCCCTAGTCAGGATACCCTGGGGATAGAGAAGCTGTCAACCATGATAGGTCCTCTTCAGCGGACAAACCCCACTACAGTGTCAGTGGGAAAGCCATCCTACCTCTAGGTCCAAGCGACAATCTCTTAATATCAGACATTATTCGAACAATTTAAGGGAATGTTGCGCCGAGGAGTTGTTCAAGTACGATTTAGTTTCAGGTGTGAGATATACAGACATATTTACTTTGTGATATTATTAAATATTGTTAATGTCTAGTTAATGTTCTGAAAAAAACATTATCAATAATGATGTCACAGGCCATGGAATACTGGCGAGTTATTCCATTGGGATTATAAAATACGGGACTGATCATGATAATGCTTTACTATAGTAAATAATCTAGGAAAAATAAAGTTGTGTATATCATCAGTCATACACGAACATAGGTACCCATAGGTACTTCAGCTGTAATACGAAACTGATGCGCCACTTTCCTGTCCCCTTTCACTGACATCGTAGGAGGCTTATAAAATACACACAAGAGCTATGAAGAACATCCGACCTTTCATATATCCTACACTTTCTGTTGTCTTTTGCTTGTACATTTTTCCAGTTAGTGCCCTTTACAGCCAGGTTGGAACATTGTAGAACAAAGGCACTTATCTAGGCCTGTGCACTATTTACGTTACTATAGTAACCTTTCTTAGATGTATTCACCACGACACATAGGACGTGAAGGTTAGTATAAGCTGCAAATGGAGAGAATTTTTACACCTTCGGGACGTTTGCACCATGAAAACGAGAAGAAGGTAGGTTGATTGGTTGTCAGGTTGCTTTACGCCCTAATTAACAGCTGTGTATATTTCACGGGCGGTCATGGTGATCGAATCTATGATGTGAATCAAGGTAAAAAGCGCGCCCTTACACATTTACCGGAGGCAATGGTTCTCACAGTACATAGACATATTGTGAGATGGACATATAGGCGTGTGAGTGGTGATAGAAGGTGGGTGCTATAGTGTTTATTGAACTAGAATAGGATGCTGTGCTTCCTCCGTGTGTGACTACTCACCTATGTAGGTTGATGCATGATACTGTGACCTGATACAGCCAGGGTAAACACACAATAGTGTATAACAGAGAGTAGTATGTGTGTGTAATAAAGAGTAAAACGCACACATGCACCATACCCTGCATGATGCCGCTACCTACCTACCTACCACCACCACAGGGGCTAAAACACACATAAAACTACCACCCCGACTACAAATGCATGCCATAACACCTAGTGCACTGAGTTTCACGCAGGTCATCGATGCCTGCTCTTCGGTTCACGCTGCCGGTCACTCCCTGCCATAGCCAACCCCCCCCCTCCTGCCTATCACCATCACCACCCTGCACAGCCCATTCTTCCAGGGCGGGGGGGGGGGGGGGATCAGCGTACATCTAGCACATCTGCCCCCGGCAGCTTGCCGCCCTCCAGTGGCTGTTGGCCAGTCCCCTCTGGGGCGTGGGCCGGCAGATTTACGCCGACAAGCGACCGCTGCTGCCGCTTTCATGTAGTAAAAGCGAGAATTTGTGGCACTTTCTGCTCGACTCAAATTGCCACCGACAAAGCCGCTGAAATTGAATAGCTGTTGGGAGAGGCGCGGTGACTGCCGATATCGGTAGGGTCACCACGCCCGACGCCGCAAGTCACACTGGGGGCGCGACCAACCCCCAGACCCCATTCTACCCCCGGATGAAGCCTCATAACCTCCCCTTTTCACTTTTCCCCTTCTCTACTTGACTCCATCCATCCTGTTTTTATAACGATGCATACGACCTGCTTTTAATCATAGCACGAGCCATGGCGAACAGTGACTTTTGTGATGATATCCACTGCCTTTATAATCTGAAAATGACACGACTGAATGATAGCAACTGAAAGAAACCTAATCACATTGTGCAGCAATCAATCTGACATGAGGCAAATTGTCCGACAAAGTAGGAATAAATAAGAAACGTATGAAAAGCTCCTCTTGTCAAAACCACTATCATAAACTGACGAAGGTATCATAAAGTACTACTGTCTGCAGAATGTAGTTGATATTTCCAAACTAAATCTCGGGTGAACCCGAGTAAGTCGTCTACATGGACCATTTATCAACCTGCATATAATAATCCCTACCGTTTATTCGTACCTCAAGACAGACCCAAGCACATAATTATATCGTTTTCCATACCTTCAACTCAATATATGTACAGATGTTCACCTTATATTTAACAAGGAATTCGATTTCAATAGTCAGAGCAACTTTCTTATATCATGTGTCTAGATGAAATACATGTGCATAGCTCCGTTCATGTGACATCCGCCTGCCTGCATGTGCAAACCAACCTGACGGACAAGAGGGACAAATGGATTATCGACTGTATGTAGCCGCTGTGTACGTGTGCGTGTATGTGTGTGTGTGTGTGTGGGGGGGGGGGGGGGGTGATCAGAGGACGGGAGAACATTGTGTACGGGAACGCGGCAACCAGCAGCTCCGTCCGAGCAGCGCCCAGGTGAGCCGGCTGATCCGCTGGTACCCATCCGTCTTGTGTGATATGACAGCACCACCTGCCGGCTCCCAGCAGCAACTATCAGCGGCCCACCGACCCACAGGCTGCTCAACATGAAACTTGTGTGTGTGTGTGTATGTGTGTGTGTGTGAGCAGGGGTGGGGGTTGGGGGGGGGGGTGAACGCAGGAGGTAACTCTTAAAGGGTTGCATATATAGTGTTAATGCACTCCCAGCTAACAAAAAAACGTTATTTTACGTCAAAATAACGTTTTAAAACTTGATATAACGTTATGCCATAGTAAGGAGCCTTAGAGAAACGTTATATAACGTTATATTACGTTATAAAATGTGGCATAACGTTTTTTGTTTACTGGACTGTGCCATGTGTCAGTCATGATGCACGAGTAACTCGCCAGTGCTTCATTCGTGCATCAAACCGACCATACTGGATTGATTCACCCCCGGAGGGTGGTATGCTGAATGGTGAGAATTCTAGGGCAAATTCATGCATCATAACGACAAAAGGCATGCTGCATTAAAGGACTTTGTCGCCCTTTAACGGATGGGGAGGGGACGCAGGAGATAAAAGAGGGACGGGGTAGTAGAAAGACAGGCCAGCAGAGAGTACATCTGAATACGGCACAGGAAGAGGAAGTTATGTTGGAAAGACATAATACAAGGAAACAGGGATAGGGGACGTGAGGGAGGGGGGAGGGAATGACTGTTATCAACAATTTTATCGACCGTCCCTTATCAACAACCTTATAGTCGTAGCTGATAATACAGTTATGCTACTAGCAAGAGTGAGCTGAAGTCTAAGAGGTTTCACATGGGATGGGGGAGTAGAAGATATCTGACAAAAGTCGACATGACAATGAAATCCATGAAAATGTGACATCAACCATCGACAACAAGATGAAAAATAATGCCTTTGATAATTTATAACGCATCCCTCTCTGAGAAGACGAATAGGCCAGGCCCCTGATGTCACGTCTTCCTGCGTAAATCAAAGCAACTAAATTTGTCTGCGCCAGTTGACTTTTCTCTCGGCTCTTGAAAACTAACATCAAGGCGAATATTCCTCTGCTGCAACTCATCAAAGTCCCTTTGGGGGATATGTGAGCAACTCACACCTCAAAGGGCTACCTAAAATGCACATAGAGCCAATCACTCGGTCTAAATGTGTACCTCTCAAATACATGTAGCATTCAAGGCTAACTTTGGGGAAACATGACTGTTTTTATCTGGATAAGTGTGACAAATGTAGGGGTAGAATTTCCTCCAATCGATGCTGATTGCCTCTGATGCATTAGTTTACTGTGCTATAACAATGATATTGGAAGCAAATCGTTATTGGGGGTAGGGGGAGGGGCGGTCGGATAGAGGTGGGGCTATAGGATTTTGAATAGGTTCATTTAGGGGCCCGCTGATTATTTTTCCTACACCAGCGTATAAGACACCAATAACACATAGTAATCACTAGGGAGATTTCCGATTTGGTTTAAGTGGATAGTATTTACACTGCCACTGTTTGAAAAAGACCACTTGCGGGGTAATTCCGTCTAGTCACGGACATCCGTCTTGTTCAGGACTTTGACGTCAAAAATCAGGAGGGGGAGGCGAACTGCCGCAGTTTTGTAAAGATATTTTGGATGCGCCTCATCCCCTGTAGACAATTAAGAAATTAAAATTAGTACCTAGCAGCTGCTCCAGTGATTCATGAAGATGGAGCCCCCCCCCCCCCACAAGCACACACCCTGGAGCAGGGTAGGGTGAGCTGCTCCTCCATGCTGCCGAGCTGCTCACGGAGACCAGACAAAAGCTAGCGGTGAGATGGGCCATCTGATGAATCGGCCATGTCAAACGTCACCCAATGAATAAAGCCATATCCACAACTCACACCCATCAGGAGCAGCCCCCGCCTCGCCATTCATCAACTTTCTTTTCACTTCTCATCTCATGACGCGTGTGGCGGAGTGACAACTTTTGGATGGACGCAGTCCATCTGGGGTGTCCGAGAGCGAGTATACGGTAAGTATCCCCTTTAAGGGCAGCATATAGTTTTAATGCCTCTGTATTCATGATGCATGAATGCACGTGTTACATTTATACATCATGTCGACCCTTCGGGAGTGTATCAAATCCGTATGGTGCATGATGCATTCATGCAGCTCTCGCCATGAAAAGGTGAGAAAGTGGATCAAAGGAGAGGTGGGGATGTCCGCTCAGAAGTCAGCCCATACGTCAAATATTCTACTTGATACATGACGACCATCACTGTGAGTGGCACCCGGATTTACGCCATCAGTTAAGACATCTTAAACAGTTATCTTTGAGATAATGCAAAGGAGCCACTCTATCATTCATGTCCCAGGCGACCATTGTATTATTCAGAGCAATGCGACTGCTTGCAATTGGATCATTTCTATGAATAGAAGGCCGACCCAAATTAGTGTCCTGGGCCTCACAACCCTATACACTCAATGTGAATTATATATACACCTTTCATGGCATCAGGGGTGAAGGAATCTGACGATCGGGCATAGGGGAGGGGTTTACTGTTGAACGTCCCACATTATAGATCCTCTCCGAAGGAAGCGGTAATTTATTACCAAATGGGAGGGGGGGGGGTGGTTTCAATCCTTCGGGAAGGGGGGGGGGGGCAGAAGGGAGGCGTCAAGGGTTTTCACGTCTCTGCATAAAATTTCATCCCCTCCCTTCTTTATTAACAAATGACCGCTCCCTTAACTCCTGGTAACGTTCAACTATGTGTCACATGGACTCTTTTTGAGTTGTTAGCACATGAGTGAGTAGAGAAATAATCAGTATTGGCAGAAAGGGTGGTTTGTACAGGCCAACACTCGCCAAACAGTAGGATATGTAGGTTGGGTTGCGGGGGATCCTATTTTGCCTGGACCTTATTTTATCCCCCCCCCTCCATTTTCTGGTGTCGAAATTCTATTCCCCCACCCCGCATAGTATAATGGTATAGTAACACCCTTGCACTTTCACTAACAATAGGTGACCCCCCCCCCGGGAGAATCGAAGAGAGGTCAAATTATACTCCCCCAAAAATGACCTTTCCCTAAGCACTAATTTTCTCGACAAAATGTATGGTCCTTCAAAGTATAACCATGGGCTGTGACCTGCTCCTGCTCCCAGCCACTCCTGCACCTCCTCCCTGTGATGAGCGACTCACCTGCAGGACACCTGTCGCGCCACCTAGTAGCTGAACAGGGAACTATCTGCTCCAGCCGCTGTAGGCCGCTTCCATCAGCCGGCAGCCCCCCCCCCCAACACACCTCACCTCCCGCCCGCAGACGCTGTCGGAAATGAACGTGTAATTAGGGTTAGCAGTGCATGTGTGCGGGGAAGCGGTGGGAAGCGCTCCAATTGTCTTTAAATGCTAGACGTTTCCTTCAAATGTCAAGGTTTAATTACTCCTCTTTCCTTATTTTCCTGCCTTCATACATTCCGCCCATGGCTGCTAGGGCCTCCTCCAGCTTCTCATTACCTCATCGTTAATTCTGACTTTACAAGATGCGTCTTGCTCCGGTTTGGCCATCAGTTGCCATTCTTACGTCAACAGGTACGCTATTGGCATTATTGACTGTTAAGTAGGGCCTCCACATTGTGATATCAACAGGTACGCTATTGGCGTTATTGATGTTAAGTGGGGCCTCTACATTGTGACATCAACAGGTAGACTATTGGCGAAATTGATGTTAAGTGGGGCCTCCACATTGTGACATCAACAGGTACACTATTGGCGTTATTGATGTTAAGTGGGGCCTCCACATTGTGACATCAACAGGTACACTATTGGCGTTATTGATGTTAAGTGGGGCCTCCACATTGTGACATCAACAGGTAGACTATTGGCGTTATTGACTGTTAAGTGGGGCCTCCACATTGTGACATCAACAGGTAGACTATTGGCGTTATTGACTGTTAAGTGGGGCCTCTACATTGTGACATCAACAGGTAGACTATTGGCGTTATTGATGTTAAGTGGGGCCTCCACATTGTGACATCAACAGGTAGACTATTGGCGTTATTGATGTTAAGTGGGGCCTCTACATTGTGACATCAACAGGTAGACTATTGGCGTTATTGATGTTAAGTGGGGCCTCCACATTGTGACATCAACAGGTACACTATTGGCGTTATTGATGTTAAGTGGGGCCTCCACATTGTGACATCAACAGGTACGCTATTGGCGTTATTGACTATTGAGTGGGGCCTCAACAAGGAGGAATTGGGGGTATAGAGGGACTTCGACTGATATTTTCTTACTTACAACCCCATCCAATGATGAATATTGCATACAAGCACGAGGATTTTATGCGTCGGCCAACTCTCTTGCCACCTATACAATGCCCCTGATGGCATTCGGAGAAGGTATTTTATATCAATGGGACCTTTGATAATAGATACACTTTCCCTTAAAGCTCAGTGTCGGCCGTTCAATAAATCACTGCTTGTGACATTAGTTTCTCCATTGTTCAATAACCTTGGGGAAGGAGAGCAACAATATGCAAAGCCATAACAACAAACTCATAGGATTTCAAGAAAATAAATCACCATGATAGCTAACTTGGCTGGGGAAATCTCGAGATCATTTCTTGTCTTGTACAGTTTTTCTGTGTTTATGGGGCTTCTTTGTTATCGGGAAAGTTTTTTTATATCTGAATGTATTTTCCATTTCCTTTTACGCCCTGTTATTGCTCCCATTGTCTGAAGTAAGTTTGTGTTTCGCAATGTCTGCCTTCTTCCACCGGTCGCTTCTTCAGAGCATTGTTCAGCTTTGTTTTTTTACTGAGCACTCTCAGCACATAATGAGGTATATACATTGGATGTCAACAGAATGTCAGATGAAACATCAACGCATGTGACACCATGTCAGGCAATTACTGTTCACTCCAAGTGTGATTCAATGGTCATTGTGACTGGCATCTTGTGAGGTGTGGTGAGTAATTCATATATTATCCTATCCAGGAAGGCGTTTCACCGTATGTTGATATAAAATATAAGATACGGCCTAAAGATGCGGTCAAGATGCGGACAAAATATCACCAAAGCAAATTTTCCGTTTCTTTTCACCCTCCGCATACCCTCCGTATCTTTTTTTATCAAATTCCAACATACACCCCTGCTATGCCGTATGTAGCAGTCCACATGCGGCCCTCCGTATCTTCACCTCCGTATGTGCTTCTTCTGACCCGCCGCATTTGAATTTGGCGCCATCGACCAGGCTACATCCGGGGGAATACCCGGGGATTCCGTATCTGACGTCATACACACGTGACTTGTGGGCGCCGCCATTTGCAATTTCTCAATAGTAAACACCGAGTCGGGCAACCGTGCGGAAAGCGATTGTAAGCCACAACAACCACCAAACAACATGGGGAGAGTCAACAAAAGGGTAAGTAGGACATGTCCTTCCTGTGCCATTACATACATGAGATCACGTACATTCCAGCAATGTACTTTGTTGAGCGTGTTATTCTGATTTTAATACATGAACATCGCTGCCAAAGTAGCCGGTCCGTTTTCCCGCTTTACGTGAAAGCAGCTCAGATACTACCGGTACTGCTCTTATACCCCCCTTACAACTGTGTTATGGCAAAATATATAGCTTATTTCGATACAACTGTCCCCCTTTGTGTGATACACCATACAACATAGCTTACATAGCATTTTCAATGAATTCAGGAGGATGATACTACCTCAGAGGAGGAGGTCAGTGACAGCCAACCCCCCACTACCCAATCTGAAGCCGAATCAAAAAAAACAAGGTCTTTCAAGGGCCTTTTAGGCAATCTGGATGCGCTCAGCCTGCTGGTGGGCACAAACAGAAAATTAACGGGCCAGCCTGCTTTCCCTATATTTCATGTATGTATTATGTCAATGTCAAAAAAAGCACAACACTTCTTCTCCAATTGCATTATATGTTCATATATCAGTCCGTTCTAAAAATTATTTTACATTATTGTCATTAAAGTACAACTGTGTCACGGGGTATATGTAATGTTTTGCAGCCCCCCCCTAACAAGGACGATCCGGAGTATCAGTCGTCAGAGGAAGAGGAAGAGATCAGTCCCACGGACTTCGAGGGAGATGGGGGCGACCAAGCCATATCCTACATATTGGCTCTCATCAAAAGGAACCGGGAAAAGAATGCTCGTGGAAAGGGGAAGGCCCCCTCCAGCGAACACCCGTCCAATGGTGGGCCTCATACCACACAGACCAAGAAAAGGAAGAGAGACAGTGATGACCCCACCTACATACCTCCTGCACCAGCAACTGTACCACAGGTAAACGTGGAGCAGCCCTCTACCCCCACCCCCAAACGTGGTAGGGGGGGTAAGGGACGTGGGAAAGGGCGTGGAAAATCAGTTGTCAACGATTCAGTGGCATCCGCCTCTGCTGTAAATACCTCTAAAGCTGCTCGGGCCAAAAGTGAGCACTGGAGACCGGATGAACTTGAAGCGCTGATAAAGGGGGCGAACCACCTAAAGCCCGTCTTGAAGGGACGGTTTAAGCATGCCAGTGATGGGGTAGCACTGAAGAAGCTGGCATGGGGCGAGCTAGTTGGTGAGTATATTTAAAACATTCTTCACATTCCTTTGATATGCACCCCAGCAAAGTGAGCTGTATACCGTATCATTTCATGTGAATCACTTTATAATGACATGTTTTACCTGTATACAGTATCATTTTGATTTTGTTGTATGTCTGTCATGTGTGTACCCTTACCATTTTTAGCATTGAGTAAATCCTTTATCCCTGTTCAACGTCACAGTATACTACATTATATATAAAGGACAGAACAATACATCTACTTGACATTTCATAACATTCTCCTTTTTCTGCCAGACTATGTGGCGGCGAACGGTGGGCGCGGCCGAGATGTCATAAAATGTCAAAACAAGCTGAAATACTTCGTGCAGGAGAGCAAGAGGAAGGTACGCATACACATATGGTTTTAATATGTGACACGTTTTTTTTTTGTTTTTATTTTACCACAGGTATTTAAAAATATATCTAAATAGAATGCCAAAATATATGCAGTCTCATCATTGCCTGTGTTACCTACCTTCTTACCACACCTTGCTCTATTTTATTGTAATATTATAAATATTTTTTTCTATAGCGTCAACTGATAGATATGAAATACAAGACGGGCAGTGGACAGAGGGACGAGAAAGACCAGCTAAACGAACTGGAGCAGGCCGCATGCGATTATGCGGGGAAAGAAGTAATCCTAGGTGAGCATAAAGCCCAAGCGCATCATATATCTCCTTCCTGTATACTCCACCTCAAGTGCCCATATATAATTTCCTTCCTTTGTACTGCGTATCATTTGAATTGAGGGAAGGCCACATACCATATGTAAAACACATACTACAGGTGAAAAAAATACAGATTAAATTATATCTTTTATTTTACTGTGCTATAGGGATAGAAGGAATGCAGCCTCCCAGTATCAAAGGGGGCGGGCGGCCCCGGTTCGTTTCCTGTTACGATCCCGACCGAGCATCAAAGACTGACTATGCCGCTATGGGTCTGCCCTCTTCCGCACTAGCTGCTATAGCTGAAGGGGACATGCTTAAAGACGACGACGGTGAGATATGTTTGAACTTTTATACTGTAAAATAATATACCCCACATAGGTATCTGGATATATATTCCCTTATTCTTGTTTTACCTATGTGCTGTAAACAAGTCTAAATACATTCACATGATATCTGATTGTAAAATTTTTTTTGTCTTCAGTATTTCATCCTGTTTTTAATTTTGCATTTATGACTGTGGAATCTATTCTTTTTCTATATATTATACGGTAATGATATGGCTTACACACACAGCAGAGATGCACCTACTTTGCCTTTTTTTATAACATATCGTACATGTACATGATGCAGCTAATTCTATTTAACTTACAACATATACAAAATCAAAACTTATGGTGTATAACATATATTTTTGTGTCCACAGAGGAAGACACGGCCGCTGGGGAGGAAAGTGGAGAGGAGGAGGAGTACAACGAGGTTCCAGATCCACCGCCCGCTGCCCTGCAAGCTGAGCCGGATGACGTGTCCACTACAGAAGCATGTGACGCCATGTTCGGGGATATAGACCGGTCTCCTATTCAACGTATTTCCCGCAGAGACATGTTAGATTTAGTCGCCAGAATAAATGCCAAAACAGCCGATCCGGAAGGCCAATGCAGCAAAAAGAAAAAAGTTTCCAAAACTGAATCCGTTCTTATGTCCTCTGGAAGAAGTAGCGGAGAGTCGCAATTGGCTACGGCACTCAAGACACTAAAGTTGAAAGTTTTGCCTCAAAAAACAGTTCAGGCAGAGCCTGCAGTGCTTCCCAAACCTGCGGCAAAACCTACTGCAAAACCTACATATAACCCTTCTGCTCCTGATACTGCTCACCGTACTGCTCAGCCTGGTCCAAGCATGCAGAAAAAAGCTGAACGTGTTCGGGGGAGGAGACCATCTTTCTCTTCCATTTTGAACGAGGAGGAGATTGACTTAACTTCTCAACACTCTTCTCCTGGTCCCGTTTCACATGTGGACACGGATGACGCCAACAAGAAGCAATACTCGGAGAAGGAGGTAGCCGAGCTGATACATTTGGCGCTGAAAGGGCAGTTTGAAACCAGTACCCCTAAACATAAACCCCCCCCTGCAGAGCCTGTTCTACCAGATCCCATAGAAATAGAGGAAGAAGAAATAGAACCTGAATTTGTACCAATAAAAACCCCACATAACACTCCTGCCTTGTCCCGTATACAACGCACCGCATCTGCTAACCGGAAAGCCCTATTCAAATCTTTTACGGAGGAAAAAGCACAGGAGGATTTCAGTGAAGCTATAAGAAAAGAAATGGAAAAAGTCACATTGGCTTTCAGAGATAACTTGAAGACAATGGCGGATGACCAGGCCAACTGCCAGCAGGATATGGCCAGGTGTAACCGGGAAATGAAAGACAGCACCAGAACTGTCATGATAGCTGCATCTGACAATGCGAAGCAAATCGCTGAGGCGATGAAGAAACAACAAGAGCAGCTAGATACCTGGACAGCAGAGTCAGCTGCCACCACTGCGCAGAACAACGAGGAATTTATTGCCATAACAGACAAACTGTCTGATCATGTTCTTGGCAAACAGGCCGCAATGGTGCAACAACTGAATTTAGTCAGAGGTGCTATTACCAATACGGGTGTCCGTGTTGCGAAAGCAGAGGAAACTATGATGTCAGGCGTAGTGGGTATGGTGGACAGTCTGACCACTCTAGCCAACAGCATTAAAGACTTGATGACGGATGTACAGAGCGTGGCAGAGATGCATAAAAAGGAGAGCGAGAGAGCCAACTCTGCTCTTGCTTTGTTGACTAGAAACTTTGAGATCCTTGCGGTGGCACAGGGGAAGCTGAACCGGGCACATGTAGTGAATTCTGTTATTTCATGTAAGTATAACATATGTTAGTCCTTCGGGAAACAAGCTACCTGCTCCTTTACTTACCATATTTTATCCACCTCACTATATGTATGCTCTGCTTTATATGTACTGCAGAAATCAAGATATTGTCAGGATATTATACAATGATTTTATCCGTTAATATGTCTCAAGTAAAACTCTTAAAACAGAAACATGTGATGGAAGAATGTTTTATTATTTTTCACTGGTAATTAAATGTATATGTGTATTTCTTTTCTCAGTGAACAAGAGCAGCGTGGAGGAACCGGAGGAGGACGATCACAACCGAAACCCGTTACCCTCTACTTCAAACATCACAGCCAGTTTGACGCATCCCGAGCCACCCAAAGAGGGAGAGGAGGCCAACTACCTGTGTTCCCCCAAGCCCCAGCTTCATCCAACAAAATGTGTGGTAAACGCTCATGGTAAGCACGCTATATACCATATCTTTATTTTCATATTATTTCTTCCATATAAAACTATGTATCTACGGTACCGTAAAATGCACAAGATATGTATCACAAGTACACATGTATCAACACTGTATAAGTTAATACCATATCTTTTTTCCCTTCATATGTTTACACACATATCTGTATGGTAGCAACCAGGGAGAAAATGACAACATTCTTTTCAATTGTATCTCTCTATAGCCAATGTCTTGAAACAACATTCTAGTTGTTACAACCGGTCCCACAGTGTATTATACAACAATTTGTTTTCCACCTTTACATATATATCAACAATTGTATGTGAATAAAAAGAGCCAGAATATATTACAGTGTAAAATTTAATGCATGCTTAAAATACATTTACTTATATTTTTTTCCTTTCTTTATAGTCATACAGACGGAGGACGTCCATTCCGACAGTGGACTGCCACACTACCAGGTCCTGAACAAGGATGAGGTAGTGCTGATCCAGGAAGTAGCAGAAGACGTGGAGCAGAACAGGGAACCGGCAGTAACTGACGAAGAACACGTGCAAATGGTTCTGGGTTTGGCATCCGCGGAGGAGAGCGAGAGTGAAGTGACAACACTACCCAAAAGGTCCACGCGAGTCAAAACCAGGAAAAATCCCAAATGAAAAGCAGGCGGACTGGGTCGAACTGTATATATTTTAACACAAAGGGGTTGCATGTTATAACACTCCACGGCGCTATTATACACCGAAATATATTTCACGTCATATTTGTTGGTACCAAATTCATGTATATCAGGTACTTCATGTTGTAACATAAGTTGACTGGTTGTCACAGAATTCATGTATATTAGGTGGTTCATGTTGTTAGATAAGTTCACTGCTTGTCGCGTTTCACAGCCTCCGGGTTGAAGTACCTGCTGATGTACTCTTTACGCATGTTATTGAAGGGGACGCGTTCTCCCGGTGCCACATTCACGGGTTGCTCCACAGGTGCTTTGTATCCCACGAAGGAATCCTTGGCGTAGAAGTCCTTCTTGATTGGGAGTCCGGCAATTCTAGCACAGTTGTTCAGTGCTACACATGCCTCTATGATGCGCCCAGCTCGTACGGGTTCGTGGAAGAGATATCCTCCACTTGTATCGAGACACCTACCGAAACAAATACATTTTAATGTTACATAGTATTAGGGTTTTATATTCTGAGACATATCAGGTATGGTGCTATGTAATTGTATTTTAACATGTCTCTTTTAGTATTAGGTATATATCAGAAGTATGATGGCAGAATGTACAGAGGTACATGTGTTATATGAATGATTACTGGACAGGCTGTTTTGATGTACACATTTGTACAGTGTCATTGTATTATGTGTATCATTAATAGGACACAATTTTGGGGATTGTGCTATGTGGTACTACCGTAGCCAGGTATGGAGTATTTTTTGATATGATATGCAACATGTTATGTGATATTACCTCCAACGCTGCTTTACGTTTCCGATCACTCGCTCCACCAAAGATCTGGTCTTACGGTGCCATTTGTTGTAGGCCACATCGTCTGCGGTGTACTCTACTTTGGTCGGAGTAAGCAGGTAGTCTGTCAATACGTATCTGTAGTAGAACAAAGTGTGTGATATATTTCTGTATCATATGGACAAATGAGTGAGAGAAACAACATGTATATTTTTGATAAAAGTTTTTGTCTTAGGACAAAGTATTACTGTGCTATGCCAAACTCAGGTCATACAAGAAATATATTTATTTTTTGGTTGTTACTTGTACTGTAAGGAATAACTATTTATCTGCTATGCCAAAGTCAGGGCACAGGAAAATTTAATTATTTTACTTACCCAGAATCTCCCAACAGGAAGAACCCTTTGAAGTCATTCCTCTCCCCCAGGAACTTGATTTCACTTCCGTTCATAATGTAAATGTCATTCTGGGAGCCTGGGTATGACGCGTCCACATGACGTACGATACCGTCCAGATCACATATGATCTGCAAAATATAACATTCCATTTTTGGGTAACATGTGTGTGAAATATTTTTATTTTTACCCGTTGAAAGGTACATATAGAATTTAAGTCAACTGTTATATAGCGATAAGATTGTGCTGTACTATTTTTTAAAATAGGGACAAGATATGTTATGCATGCAAAGTTTCATGTTTTTTGTGTACTTTGATTTTACTCACCATCGCGTTTATACTATAATAGCCTTTGTAGCAGTAGTATTGGTTTTCGTCACGGGTATAACCCCTAGGGCAGGCTATTGGTATGTGAGTACCGTCAACTAGTCCAAACAGTTTGGGTTTCTTCATTTTCTTGTACCAACGATACGCCAGGTTAGCTTTCTCGTTCGTGCTGTCTGGCCAGCTGACATATCGGGCAAGGTTGTGATGAAAGAAGTCAGAAACTGACTTGACTGCTCTGCATACGGTACTGCGGGACACACCGTGCACATCAGCTATGTCGGTGTAGTTTGACCCCGTGGCAAAGTAGCGTATAGCTACACAGAACTGTTTTAAAATAAAAAATCATTTTGTTACACTTTAATTAATGCCTTGTTATATTTCATTTGGGATAGTAGAATACATTCAGTCCTATGGCATATGAAGGGAACATAAGTCATGTATATGGAAAAAGCATAGCATATTATGAGTGCAGGGCAGAAGCCAAAATCAAACTTTATATTAATGGAGAAAAAATTAACAATATAGGAATAAGGGAAGACATATAGCCATAGTGGGGTGTAGGGGTGGTACATACCTTTATCCTATGTGGTACAGCATGTTTGCCCCGTAACAACTTGTCCTCTAGGCTGTCCACATAGTCTTTTATCAGGCATTTGGTGATTGCCTTCGTAAGGCGGTATCGCTGAAGGAATTTCTTCTCCCCATACTTGATGAACGGATCCACCCGCTGGTAATACTCTCTCTGAGTCTGAAGCACATAGCCTATTCTGGGACCCATCTTGGCTCTATCCAAATAGTGCGCCAAAATATATGGGGGTCAAGGGTCAAGGGTCAACTGCCAAGGTGAAGGTCGCTGAATTTGGCCAATACATATAGTGCAGAATTCACATACGGCCCACTATACACACATACGGCCCTAAAAAACAGGGTATATGTGGATAATTTGACATAGCACCCCCCCCCCTACCCCTCCGTATATCTTGTAGTAAATACGCCAAAGATGCGGAATTTTTGTGCTCCGTATGTTGAGCTGAAACGCAATTATCGCCGTATGTGAATACGGAGGGCCGTATGTACATACGGCCTCCGTATGTTTTTCCGTAAGATGCGGACATGTCGAGCTGAAACGCAAAAATGAACTGAAACGCAAAAAAACGACATACGGACCCTCCGTATGATACGGTGAAACGGCTTCCTGGCTATATCTGCTATATTCATGCACGCCCATATATCAGCAACATGCCATGTATGCATATATATATATATATATATATATATATATATATATATATATATATATATATATATATATATATGTATATATATATATATGCCATGTATGCATATATATATATATATATATATATATATATATATATATATATATATATATATATATATATATATATATACCTGCAATATGCCTGCCCCAATATCTTCTACATGCCGTGCATGACCATATGTTATATCTACTGTCTACAATGCACGTCCATATATTATATGTACACCCACTGCCCTATATGGTAGAGTGTCAGCACAAAACCATCCTGCACGGTCAACGTATGCTGCTTGGCCATCCCTTACCCTCTCCCTCACCCTCTCCACCGACCACTCAGCTCAGCGCCCGCCGATTCCAGCAGCCACAACGAGCCTGAATCTTTCATGAGTGAGTCGCTCCTGCCGCAAATAAACTGCTCAAAATGGGACGCCAATAGTCATGCTGCCTGCCCCGCGCCAATTTGCCCTCGTTTTGCTCTCCGACGTCCAAGTGGACAACGCAAAGGTCCCTTCTATAGTAAGGCCTACTACCCCTTTCCCATGATCTGAGTATGAATAGACAGAATTTCACAAGGATAGTTCGCAACTAAGGGCTATAATTATCATGAGATGGAGTGGGAGTGACAACCCCTCCGTTGTGAACTACTGAAGCACTCCTCTATATTTATTTCATGTAATTATTGACAAGATTTGTTAAAATTCTATTTCATTGATTCACAATAACTTCTTGATAATAACGAGTTTTGATGGTGTTACAGATTGTGGAATATTTATGAGGCTCACGCAGGCGGGGAGGGGGGGGGGTGCCTACAAGTATGCTTTGATATTGAAAGTGTCGTAGTTTGTATGAAAGTGAAATTATCTAAACAACGACCTCATGATTCAAATACGAGCTAGCCCGAATGTTGCATCAGTAAAGGTTAGTATGGAGGCTGAATATATCAGAAAAAAGGCCTATCCCAGGATTTCTCATAACTGATCACATATCACTCATACTGGTATTTTATGGCCATTTTAGGACTTAACCTCACCAAATCCAAATCCACCTGATAGGAATACCATATCAGCGGCTGTAACTGTTATATATGTCCACGATGTGTTCAGGAGCATCTCACCTGTTCCCATACTCTTCCTGTGTCAATTCTAAACTTTAAATCCGCTCCCCCTCCCCCACACCACCATTAAAGTATTAAAACTGTAAACATGGGACGAGCATCAGAGACGGAGGTCACTAAAGGGGACCACCCGACCTTTGACACTAAAACTAGGTCGGTTTCCGATAGTGGCACCCTCGGTGTGTTTGTGGGGGAGATAGTAGCCGCAGCTGTCAGGGTGCTGATCCCTAGCGGCCTGTACAGCAGGCAGCATAGTGCTTCACTACTGCATCCACAGTGCTTTACTGCTGTCAAAATGATGCATTCATGCAGCCTTGGCGAGAACTCGCCACGGCTGCATGAATGCATCATGCCGACCCTTTGAGAGTGAGTGCATCAACCCCGTCATGGTAGCATGATACTTGAATGCAGCAATGGCGAGTTACTTACCAGGGCTGCATCCATGCATCATGAAGATAAACTGCATAATGCATTAATGCACTATGTGGCCCTTAACGTTTTAACGGCCTGCAGGGGGTGGCAGGGGAGTAGAGGGCATTGGGAGGTGGGGAGAGGAGCAAGGGCAGACTGAAGGGCAGGGATGTTGTTGGACCTTTAGATATCTTAGACAGACTTTTATCAATATCTCCCCCTTGCTATGACATGCTGTCACAGTACTGCCAGAGCGCAAAGAAGGTGCCGAGGGAATGTGAATTCGTGAGGTATGGTCGGTTGGGACGGGGAGGGAAATCGACCCTCAAGGGGGCTGATTTGGTGGGGGGTTCTTGAATTCATGAAGAGAATGGAAGACCGAAAACAAAAGTACGAGGGAGAGGCAGAGCAGAGAGAGAGAGATATTTTGGACCCCTACCGTAGGCACGTATTAGCCCTACACTACCCCAGGTCCCTGTTTGGACTACGCTACCCCATTGCTTTGCTTAACTTGTACCAGTTTAGGCAAATATATATATTGTTTTCTTTGCTATTCAACGCATTTATATACGTACTTTCCCTGTACTACTTCAGCTACCTACTTTCCCTATACTACTTCAGCCGTCTACTTTCGCTATACTACTTCAGCTGCCTACTTTCCCGATACTACTTCAGGTGTCCACTTTCCCTATCCTACTTCAGCCGCCTACTTTTACTATACTACTTATGTTGCCTTCATTCCCTATAATACTTTATGTGCTTCAGGTCATTATTACTAATCCTGCACTACTTTAGACACATATTCTTACAGTACATGTACTTCTTTCATTGCCTACTTGGATTAAACTAGATCTGCTTTCACTATTCTCTATCTCCTACCTCCATAACGGATATCATAACACACGCTCGTAGTTTATGTAAACTAACAATGCATTGAACCACTCAGTGGCGGAGCAGGAGCAGGAGAAGGACGAGGTCAGAGGCCCCGTGAACAGGTCAGACGTGGTGGCAGGCCCCCACCCCTTGTCAGCACTGACTGTTCCGGACCGTTTGTCACCTAACGGATTAACACGGCCCCTGACAGTAGGGGTGGGAGCTGCTCGGGAGCTGCTCCCTATACATTGGGCGTGAGTGTGAGTGTGTGTGTGAGGGGGGTGGGGGGTGGGGGGTGGCAGGCAGTGACCCGTGCCGTCTCTGATCCTTCCACCCGGCTAATTAGATGTTGGAACGGACTGCTGGACAGAGGGGTGAGTCAGGGTAAGGCACTGACCACTATAACCCAGTGGGCACAGAACATTGCATCAACATTGAAAACTGGTTGTTAATGTTGACTCAACATACTGAATTTTGAAATTGGGAAAGGGCAGAGGCAACTTGGCCACTTTGGATGACTGCGAATGGAGAAATAGACAATACTAAAGATAAGAGCAGATTGAGATGGCAGAAAGTATGAGTGAGGGAAGTCAAAAAGTTGTAGGTAAGGTGAACTGGATCTAGGTATTAAAAGTCAGGCGTGTTGGATATGTGTATTTGTATCACAATTGCCTTGGGACACAACAAATATAGTAACGGATGCGGTCAATGACTGGCTGGAAATATAATCGGATTACATGATCATCCCACGTTGTGTTAAATAACGTTCATACCAGGCATGGGCCTGTGAAAACTTCAAAGACTGGGGCCGCTGTAACTACAAGTAAATTGGATATTTTTCCTCGGTCGACGACCCTGGCATGACAGAGGGGACGCTTTTATTATGGGACCCCTGCCCAGCCAAATCCGTAGTGAGCCTAAACAGCAACACAACATCCAGGCGGCTGAACTTTAAATATGGCTGCCATGCCCCTGGGACGACCCTTCCTTCCTGCCTGTAATATCCCCCTTGTGGCTACAGTAGGCGATCTTTTTTTGATGTTTCCAATTACCTGTGACGAATAGGCTGCACCGCCAAAAAGTCAGCTAATTCCATTATTCTGCTCGTTATTCATGGGCCGCGGCTTCTTTGAGGATATAGGCACGCCCTGCTCGTAATGTTTTAGGTGTTTCAGATGACATGGAAGCCTGTAGTGGTAATCTCGGGGCTGGTTACTCCCATGGCCTACTT
Organism: Harmothoe impar; assembly: GCA_947462335.1. Taxonomy (NCBI): domain Eukaryota; kingdom Metazoa; phylum Annelida; class Polychaeta; order Phyllodocida; family Polynoidae; genus Harmothoe; species Harmothoe impar. Next base: position 34,508,839 of record OX381707.1, read on the forward strand.
GCTCCAAGTGCCTTCCACTAGTTGTATCCCCACGACTGGGCCCTTATGTGATATATAATACTTTGAGTTAAACGTTTTAAATGACAGCATGATACCTCAAGGATTCATGTTCATTAGTCGATATGATGCACCAACACTGGTATCATCTTGCTGCCCATTGAGGAGTGTATCAACCCTGAGGGGTCGGTATGATACATGAATGGCTCCCTGGTGAGTTGCTAGCTAGCGCATGACAAGCAACGTGGATGAGTCACAAACAGTGCTATGAACACCTTAAGAAGCTAAGCAATCTTCTTATATGTGACTCATAAGTACAAGAATGAAAGAACACCATACCAGAATCAACACACCTATATACAGATAATTCACGTGGAGAATCCGCACTTTACACCTTAATAAGGTATAGCAGACAATTCCAAGTTAAAACAGCAATCCTGTGATCCCTAAAATGACGGGGGATCGCCTCTGCAATTGGAAGGATGTGTTCGGAGATCTGCGGGGGATTTCCGTCACTTCAACTAAAACTGATTAATTCTGATCAAATGTTGAGTTGGGTGCTTGGGTGGAGACCCACCGCTTGCCATCACGCCCAGTGAGGCACAGGGAATCCTTTATTACTTACGGTATATCATTCTGATTAACACGTATCACAATCTCGTAACTTTTGCATGATTTAAATACAATGTATCCAAGACACCCGTCAGGATTATTCTCAAATATGGCTTGTTTTAATCTAGTTTTATATTTAAGGAAAATCAATTCTGCAAGCTGCCTGCAAGATACCGCTCAATATCGTCGATAGCTTTGGCTTTCAACAACTTGATGAATCTGTACTAAAGGTCGTTCAATCTACCATTAACAGTACGTAGACAAAACTATTAGCTCAACAATTCGGGGGTTCTTTTTTTCGTTTGTAAAACCCAGCGATATTGGTACTATCCAGCGGAGGAAGAGGTAGGTGGACAACCTTTGGCAAGTTTGCTGACCAGGAACCTGGAAGATGAAGTCTTCTACCTATGTCTATGTCTGGCAGCCTGGAGGAGGAGAAGGAACAGTAGGAGGTGGAAACTCCTGCAGATGATCTAATACGCAGCAGGTGTAGAGTTACTCTAATAAAAGGTGCTGCCACACTATAAAGCTGTGGCTGTGGCAACTATATGAATTCATCTTCACTTATTGCACTTTGTTGCGTGAACTCTCAGGATACTTCAGAGGAAAAAATATCATTACATTTCCACATGTACTTATTACATTGGGAGTTTCACTGCCTTTTCTGTGCACTGGATGTTGGAGCTCATTATATTTGGGGGCCATGGAAAAGGGGCAGGGGTACAAATATCAAGTTGCAGCTGAGTTATACATGAACGTACGTGAATGCTTCATATAAACTTAGAACGGACGTAAAAGTAAGGCTACAGTTATAAAAATATACATTATATTAGTACTGCTGGGGGAGGTGGGCGCAGGGGGACAGAAGAACAACTACTAATGCCATGGGAAAGTGATTGAGGGATGGCAATCAGCTTTCAGAACTAGATAAAGCAAGATTTTGGTAGACATAGTAGAGTCATACAGGGTGAAGGCCCACCGCCAGGTCCATTGGTATGCTCTCCTTGTTTGCCACCCACCACCACAATGCATGTCCACAGGGAGAAGCGACTGGCGAATCCTAGCGATAAATCTCCAAACTTTACAAGAAAAACCTCCCAAGGAACGAGACTCATAACACTTGGAATACCTCCTATACACAAATACAGGTCCAATATATACAATGCTAGATCCCTTTTCCATTTTTATTGCCCGTGCTAATTGTGACCATCGCACATATACATCGCTAGAAGCATTGGTATCGCCGTTATGGCCACTTCTTAGCACCCCTGCGTCGTGAACATTTCCCCACTGACTAATCCCGAACGCACCCATTTAGATAGGTCTGGGGAGAGGCAGACCTGCTAAAAAAAACTATCCATCTCAGTTTTCAGTGGGAAAAGTATATCATGAAGGTTGTGAATAGGGTGCCCCCCCCCCCCCCAACCCACTCTCCAGCCCATCCTATCCAACCCCAAGATAAAGCCTCCACTGGGGCGGCTGGGTCTCAGAGAAACGATGCCTATCTCCACTTTTTCATTCATCCTTTTGATATTCTTTTTCATTTCATATTGTCCCGATAGAAGTTGCCGCCAGTATGCACACCTACTTTTTTCCCACCCAGAGACAAAGGGCAGTTTCTGGCTTCGGGATAAGGGGATGGGCTTGGAAGTCCCTCCGCTGGCAGGGTATGTTTAGGGCCTCAAGACTTAGGGATAAGGACAACGTGAGGCAAGTTGATGGATGACGTCATGATGGTTATTGATGACGCCAGTACTGTATACACCAATATCATACAGCAGATGGGTAATCACAGTAGAGGCTGCGTCACAAGCCACATGTACGAGAGGAGAGAGGGGAGGGGGGCGTTACCTACATCTTGTCGTTACCAACGAGACTAGCACATTACGCTATGGAGTCCGCCATCTTGACTCAGAGCAATGCATTGTGGTTAGGCGCCTGACTCCAGAGCATTGCATTATGGGTGAATTTCTTAAAGAGTCCCTTTGTTCTATGCGTGAGAGGAGGGGATTAACTTGATCAGGAGATGGGGTGTAGCCCCCGACTACATGAGGTACCAGGATGTGCTAGTCCCTATACTATTCAGACCTCGGCCTTCTGTATGGAGCTCCTTCTCCCATTCATGTTAGCTTCCCCAGGTAGAGTTAACACAAACAGAAATATTCTTACACGTAACCTTGGGAAGTTCGTCTCGTCTAGGCATCATCATAACACAAGTACTTAATCCTTTAAGGGCTGCATAGCACTTTAATGTGATATGTCCTTGGTCGTCATGATGCATGGATGCAGCCTTGGCTAGGAAATCGGCAGTGCTGCATTCAAGCATTGTGTCCACCTTATGTGGTTGATGAATTCCCAAAAGTTCAGTACGATGCTTGAATGGAGCCCTAGGAATTCACTCGTCAGGACTGTATTCATAATCACATAAAAAGCATATCACTTAAAGCAATATGCGGCCTTTAAAGGTTTAACTTCAAGGCATTGTATATGTGTTGCCGCAGTGTGAGCGATAGCAGATGAGCTGACTAGAGTTACTATGTCTGGAGCAGCTCTGAGCATGTGCAATGTACGTCATTAAAAATAGGTGCATTAGGAATTCATGACGTATCAGTCATTGGGAACAACTCAAGCCAAGTGTATATCAACTATCAGAGACAGTCTGTCTTCATCATCCCATTCAAAAAGAGGTGTAGACATTACCGACGTGGGACCAGGTGCCTGCAGTGTTTATTGCCGACAGATGACCGATGATAGGCTCGAAGGGAAAGGCTATTGTGAACAGCATCATACAAGATAATATACCACATGTACGTCACCGACTCTTTTCAATTTTTCAAATTCGAAAATAACTGAATAAACGATAAGGAATTATGTTATCACTTCTAAATGTGAATAATGATCGCATGAAGGGTTAGATTAGGACCTTGAGGCATGGTGTAAGCGTACAGGTGTGCATGTGCGTTCGCAGGGGTTGGGACATTGTTAAAGAAGGGGCTCTACATCCCTGCTTGAACTTGTCATGAATAGTGCAGTGTAAGCAGGAACATAGATGCAAATGTCGTAACACTTGAACTGTACAAAAGAGGAGTGAACGAACAGCGAATGAGACACTGTCAAAACTGCCATGAAAAGTGCAGTTTATGCAGGAACATAGATTTAAAAAACACCATCCTAACACTCGTACTGTACAAAAGGAGGTGTGAAGGAACCGACATAGGTGTGTGTGAAGGATATAAAAAAGCTGCAATACCCGAGTAAGTCACCTCAGAGGCCCTTTGCTGCTGGCTGAGGAAGATGTACGGCTGTACTGTGGATCCATGGGCCGTGTGGGTGGGACAGCAGGTGCAGAAACAAAAGTGGTTGATTTGGGCCGGCTATAAATCACTACTTCCCCTTACTGTTCCTGATATACGGGGCCTGTCGACGTATGGGGCAAAGGGTGGTGTGAGGATGAGTGGCGTGAGGAGGAGTGGGACTGAGAGGGAGGGGTTTCTGAATGGGCGTTAATATAGGGTAGGAGAAATACGTCATTGTCCAATGTAAGACATGCTACCTGACTTTGGGGCAGGCACAGGCTACATCACATGGCCTTATCACGTTTATCCTTACCTGGCTTTAGTACAGACTTCAGACTAGACTGTAAAAAAAAATCCCTTGAATTTACAGAGAATCTCAGTTAAATTTGACAGAACATCACCGTTATTTGGTTTACAGTGAATCAATGTAAATGTCATTGATTTTACAGTGAACTTCCGTACACCCTTACAGTGAAACTCTGTTAGTTCTTTAACAGTGAAACTCTGTTCCCTGGGTAGTTCTGTCCTCTCCTACTAGGTGGCAGCCTAGTTCCTAAGAAGATTTATCTGAAGGTTCTAGACTCTAAAACGATATAAATGTGCCAATAATGATAATATTTTTCAATATATTGATTCATCATAACAAAAATGTACAGATGTAATCTGAGATTGATGAAATATATTCACTTTTTATAAAAGATTAGTTGTGTGGGACATAGGGAAGTAACTAATTTATCAAAGAAATCTATGGCAAGCCATTTTGACGTATTGGAGGAAATGAATGTCCCATAGTAATGGGCACATCTGCTGCAGAAACTTTTGAAAAGGTCATATAATATGGCAGGACATTGTCATTTTCTGTATTAAAGGAAACCATTGTCGTGGAAAGTTTACTGGTAACTTTAATATCGCACGGTCAATGCCTTCCATTTTCTATTAGGATATCGCATAAAAGACTGGTACAACAACACATGGAGTTCTCATAACATTTGAGATACTAGCTGTTTACAGAACAGTCAGTAGAAGTAGTCCATATTTGGTCAGTGGTAACTTGCCAATAATTTAAAAAGTTGTTAGATCAAACCGTCAACAAGAGGAGTAACACCTTATACTCACAATAGTAAAAAGGGTACCCAGATCCAACTGACTATAGGAGGAAAATAATCTTACTTGTAACAACAAATGCATGCAACTCCTTATTGTCTTAACTGTTAAATGGGCGACTTTATTCTCCGTATTAGCAACACCAACCGTTAATAGCAGTTTCTAATATTATAATTAATTGACAGAATTGATCATGTTGACAAGATGTACCTGATGACCTCCTACCACCAGGCACCTCTCACTAAATCCCCAATTGATCTGATCAGGTTTGTTTACACTATCACCATGGAAACGGAGCAGGGTCGGGGCAGCCTACTTCGCTAATACAAGCCTGGCATTATAACACATTGAATTTGCCCATTTTCAGAAACGACACATGTAATCAGTTGTCTTTGGGAAAGCATTAGAAAGCCTTGTACAAATTACCAAGGGATTTCCAAAAAGGAAATTGCAATTGAACACAATTGTCTAAAACATGGATTCTCATGAAAACCCGGAGGCTTATAGGATAACGCAACCTTGCCTTACTTGTACCCATCTGCCTATCGTTCATATACCCCCCCCCCCCCCCCGCCCCCTCCTGCCCGACCCTGGCCTCCTGTGGTATCCAGGGATAATCATATAAGGCTCCGTCTATTCAGGACCAGGCATTCTTCTTGCAGATTAAATTTCCTTTCTTGTGCATCATCTTGGGACATGTGCTGCTGAGCGTGCTGCTGGAGGTGGGGAGGGCTGAGTGCTCTTGTCTTCCCTCGGTGGGGTTGGGCAAAGTTAGCAGGAGTTGGGAGTTGAAGTGGGTGTGCTGGTAGGGTAGAGGGTGGGGCACATCGAGGCTAAGATGTCTATGGCAAGCGATATCTTCACCCCTGATATATCAAATGAGTTTCTAGATTTGATATAATCAACATTTTTGAATCGATATCAGAGTTTTTAGAACTGATATCAAACATGGGAATTCTGATATTGAATATCAAAACTCTGATATCAAACATTTAAACGTAATATATCAAAACTCTTGATATATAACCGAGAAAATCTGATATCAAATATCAGAACTCCGATGTCAAATATCGTTGCCCCAATCATACAATGATTCAACTTCAATATATATCAAAGTTTCAACCTTTGATGTCAAAGTTTCAAAACTTCAATATCGAGGGTGAACATTTGGCTTGCCACAGTGGTGGGCTGCTGGCAACACGCCTGTTGCAGTAGGGCCTACTTGGTGCCCCTACCGGCGTCCTAACCGATGCTAATACACTGGGCAATCCATACAAATCAATGTCTGCTATGTGTGCACACCCCCTCGTCTACCCACCAAGTGTGGTCAGAGGGTGACCTGCTCACCCCTCCCCCCTTCACACCCCTGCCTACCTGACCACTGTGGTCAGACTCACCCACACAGAATATGCACAACTGCTCTTCACCACAAGACGCCCCAGGCATATACACCAACACCACAACTAACAACTCATCTGTACAAGTTACAGTCCAACTTTAGTTCCTCTCCATCCTCAGCCATTTCATTCCTCAACTTAAACTATTACAGTAGGGTATTTATTCGTCCATTGGCATATTACAGACACATGTACTGGTACCCCTAGAGCATAACCGTCGGAATGAAGCCAGGACAGGAATACTTAAGCCTTTGTATAAGGTGGATGGGGGCTTAAACACAAACTCCAAATGGCTCTACATGGCCTGTTATTCAATGTGACACGAATATCTAAATTGTATATAAATATCTATATAATAGAATGATATCTAAAGATGGCGCTTATGCTCAGCGTTAGAGGTAGATGTAACATTCTCCTGTAGGTGGTGGGCGGGGCGGTGGGGTGGAGACAGGGGTGTCGGAGCAGAGTTTGACCGTGTTTAGCCAGTATCGGACATAACCTTACCTCATGAAATATTCAACGGAACAAAAGCCGGTCGCTTTGGCTTTGGCTGCTGGTTTGCGTGATGGCTGAGTGAAGGGGTGAGGAGGGAGGGGGAGGAGGCACACATAGAGTTCCTTCACCCCTTTCCAACTACACCCCCTTCCCACCCCCTGCTACACCCTCTCCAGTACCCCCTACACCCTCCAACAGCTACCTAGCTAACACTAACACTCACTAACCAACATGTGGTACACACTTCTTTGCTGTGTATGGTAGACTTCCCAGCTAGCAGAATCAAGTTTTGTTACGTCAAAATAATGTTTTAACGCGATACAACGTTTGAAGGAGCAATTTTCTGAAATGTTTCCTAACGTTTCTTGTTTGCTGAGTTGTTTTAGTTTAATCAAAAACACCACCTATGTGGTTTCCTCATATATTTGCACCATTGGAAATAAGTCCTTCTGGTAAATGTTATAAACCAGAAAATAACAATTATGCATGCCATAGGCCTACTACGTGCAGACTGCTAGGCACAACAATTACATCTTGCACAAACAGATAGTTGAGAATCTTCAGTGGTTTGTAACTCAATGTCAAATGACAAAGATTACTATGCATAACTTTTTCGGCTTCCCATCAAGCTGCCATGGGCTATGTCGATATCCATGTATACTGCATGCCTGACGTCTCGGAGAATGTATTGGCAAATACATCAGGCACAGTCTCAGCTTCTATTGTGTTTCCATTTTTCTACACTCCTCAGTCTAACCCTTTAGAGACCGGATACTGCCTTAGTGTTGTTTGTCCATGAAAGCAGCCATGGCGAGTAACTCGACACTGTTGCATTTATGCCTCATAGCAACTCAACATGGTTGATTCAGAAGAGTAGGCACAATGTATGAATGTAGCCCTGGTGAGTTACTCGCCAGGGCTACATACATGCATGTCGCATGAAAGCACCATGCGGCCCTTAACGGGTTAACTTTCAGCTTTCTCTGACACCTGACAGGCCGAATATTGGGTGGCGGAGTAGAAGACAGCCAGGCTCCACGCCGCGGCCACAGACGATGACAAATGAGAAGATATCAGCAGTGTTTTTAAATAAAGTTCCTGAAAACTTCCAAGCATTGAGTGACCTCCAATCGTAGGCCTGTCAGAGGTGGTTTACTGTCCCGCATTGACTTAGTAAAGGGATGTATCTCACATTGTTGTAATAAAGCCAACAAACTCTCATCAGGACAAACTTTAGGTGGCCCTCAGCTACAGCTCAGAGCTGCTCTTTACGATGCCTATAAAAGTCATCCGAGGAAACCCATCCCGGGTAGATAATATGCTGGGCATAACTCTGGAAGTCCGATTTTATGACCCATGCCTCTACATGTCCAAGGGGCACCAGGACAAAGTAAATAGCTCAAACAGACTACTGTATCATCTAACGGACTACCGACTCGCCGTGACCCCTGACCCTGTGACCCTTGACCTCTGACCGTGAGCAGCTCAGGGTGAAGGTCGTGGGTAGCCGTGACCCCAGCCCGGTGTCCAGGTGAGAGTTGTGGTCGGCTTCCGCCGGGGGGCGCCAGTGTAGTGGGGACTGATTACAGGTACGCACGCCAGGTGGCCATCTGCACTGCCCGCCCCCAGGCCGCCAGGGGCGCGACGATAGCCCACTTACAGGGCTACACGGCAACCAGCCACTCTGCCTCACTTCACTTAACCCTTTTAGGACCGCATAGTGCGTTAATGTTGTATGCCCTTTCGTCGGTATGATGCATGAATGCAGCCCTGGCAAGTAATTCACCAGTGCTGCAATCATGCGCCATGCTGACCCTTCGGGGGTGTATCAACCCTGTACGGTCGGCATGGCGCTTGAATGCATCACTGGTGATTTACTCGCCAATGCTGCATTCATGTATCATAACGGCACATTGACATACTGCATTAAAACACAATGCGCTCCTCAAAGGGGTAACCCACTCCCTACACACAAGGCTACCACTACACATATAACTACCGTAATTAAGGCACTTTTTACACCTACCAAATTACCATTAATAATGCATTTTTCTCCCATGAGGGATAAATGATGGGAATTTCCTCTTCTTATTTTTGTCGGCATCATCATATACTAGTTCTGTCTCCTGGGGTGGGTAGTATATGATAGGCCCATGGTGTGGGATGAATAATTCCATTTAGAAAGCAAATTGAACATCCCCAGCAATCCCCTTTCTAATTACTGCCATTAAAGCAGTAATTAGAAACGTATATGTGATAAATGTCATGTAACTGGCATCACAATCACGTGAATTATATAATATCTTAGAGACAAGCGATGCAGTAATTCAGTGCCTCCTGATGGATGCTTAGCACACTTCACTTTATTGCTGATACTCCCCCAAAGTGCCTGACACTTACAACAAAGTTTAACTGCAACTTACACCATTAAGTATAGAATTGCTCTTGGGCTTTCATGTCGTATTTCATACACAGTGAATATGTGAACGGAACGATTAAGAGGTAGGCCCGGGTAGGGTAGGTGGAATGCAATATATGCATAGCACAGTATCAGCAGCCCGATAAGTAGCTAGAAGCACTTATTGCAGATTTGGATGAGGAGTTCGTATTGGGAAAACTAAGTTTGAAATACTTTCAGAGATAGCGTACACTCATCTCTCAGTGGGCATTAGAGAAGATTCAACAGGTTGCAGATGCAATAATAATTGATAGACATTCCAACTGGGCGACATGCCTATTCAAATCGCCAGTATCTGTATAACATCTAATTGAATAGTTCTAGCTGAAATAAGGCAATATGAACACAAGGTGGCATTGACGGTATTGCAGCGTCGTATCCATGTAATGGTTGCCTCTTGTAGAGTGAGACCAGGAGAAGCCGCTTAGCATCAGAAGCTGTCTGTTAACCCTTTAAGGGCTACATTGTACTTTAATGCGTTATACTCTTTGTTGTCATGATGCATGGATACAGCTCACCAGGGCTGCATTCATGCATCGTGACGACCTTACGGGATCGACACACTCCAAAAGATATGTGTGCAGTACTGGCGAGTTACTCGCCAGGGCTTCATTCATGCATCGTGACGACCTAACGGGATCGACACACTCCCAAAGATATGTGTGCAGTACTGGCGAGTTACTCGCCAGGGCTACATGCACGCATCATGACGACCAAAGACATAGCAGGTGGTGGTGGTGGTGACTCAGGGCAGCTGGAGAGGGGTGATTATCCTGATAGACGCCGACAATAACTACCTGATCACTCTGCATTCCCATTCCCATCAGGACCGTCTGCTTATCCACATGTAAGCATCAGATAGCTCTACCTCCCCCCCCCCCCCCTTCGCCCACCTTGGACATCCTATAGGTCGCATTATTTGATTAAAGATAACCATTCTCTGCAGACACACTCAGCGATGTGATCGCAAGACGGGGGCTTTTCGTATATACATATAAGTTATTGATATACGGAATAGATTAAAGGTCTGCATGATATATACATGTAGTCATCTCCTGAAATGGCTAGTGCTCATTGGATTCAGGCTGTATACAGATACATGTATACTGCATTTACGGGCTTATATTTTTTCAGTTTGATAGTCATTAATGAATGCACCCTATCTGATATACATGTACAAGCCTCACTACTTATGTTGGGTGTGAAAACAAAATTAGACCTAATCTTTTCCGACCTCGCCTCTCCGGGCCATACCGATGTAACCAAATCTATAGCTAGCTTCTCCTACGCTCCCACAACCCTCCCGTGAAAAAATGTTGGCTAAATAGGGGAAAATGCTTCGATGAAAAGACAAGCAACAAACCAAGCCGCGTTTAAGTTGAGATGATCCAAACTAGACGCAGTCCGGTGCTATGCATATTTGATGTTGAGGTAGGAGGTGGGCCGCCAGGAGGGCTGGTGGTATCCAAGCAACGGACCGACATGATTATAGAGCCAGGGGAGGAGGGTGGGGTGGGTAGGGCAGGGGCGTGGCGTGGGGTGGAAGGGTTAGGGAAGGCAGTGGTCTGGGGATGCTTTTTCCACCCTCCCTATTCGGCCGTCCCCAAAACACACCCTCCTCCTGTGTCTGACATGGAGACCCCGGGTACCGCCATGCTCACGCACAAAGGTAGTTTGCCCCAGGTTGCCGGCCGACCAGGCTAACCGCTTACACGTGTCGGCACCACAGGTGGAACACGCATCCTGCATGACTAGCACTACTGACTATAGCTTACCATTATACCATTCCACCCCACGCCCCTGTAACCCTTACCATGACTAACCCCCCCCCCCCCACTACCCCTGTCACCTCTACCATGACTACCCCCCCCCCCCCATACACACACCCGTTAGTTGTAACCCCTACCATGACTAGCACTATTGGCTATAGCTGACTATTATACCATAGCTCCCCACACTGCCCCTGTAACCTTTACCATGACTAACCTTACAGACTTTATCAACCCTCCCGCCTCTTCCCACACCCCTGTGCCCTCTACCATGACCATGCTGACCACCCCCCTCCCCACACCTATCCGACACCACATAGTCATAACCGTGGCCTGACCACCTGAATCTTCCAACCCATTAATGATGATTAATGCTACACTATATCCCCCCTTACAATACCAATTCATGACGACCATTTCATATATCGTCACGTAAACAGCCCTTTCCCATTTCAACATGATTCCAGTGAAACACACTTACATTAAACAATCAATCATATATGAACCAAGCCCATTTGGTGTACATTCACAGAGGTATTTTTGAAACACTTTTTGTGCAGCAAATTGACAAAGCTATGTTAACGAATAGGTCTCCATAATGGGATAATGACAGTGATAGATTCCAGAACTGTTGCCTACGGTGACATGTAAATATTGCACCATGCTCGCCCTACATGGCCTGGAGCGGTCAGTGTTGGCCTGTCCGGGTGCCAATACGGCTAACCATGCCCGCATACCAAAACAGGCCGAGCTATTATCGATCATGCTGTTACTCGCACACTTAACAGTTTGTAGTTCTTCACATGTTCTTTTCTATGTGTCCGATAGGCGGATTTGCATACCACTAGTGCCATATAGAGGCAGTGCCTGGAATCAGGCCCTGATTCCATATACTACTACGTACCTGAAACGTTTGGTTTCACTGGTTACACTGGTATTAACTAGCTAGGCAGATAGCCTGCATATCTCCATACTATCTACAAGAGAGGGCACATCTAAGCTGCAGGTATTGTCTCATACACCCTCACACTTTGATGATAATTCATGTTGCTACCTCCACCTGACCAATGACTAAGAATTGATCTCCTCATACCACCTCCCCACTTCGCCGCTTTATACCTCCTTAATATTTTTCCAGGGTTTACACCCGATTTCCTCCCCAATACCTGTCCTCCAGACTCTGACGTTTTGTAGAACAACACCAAGGAACCTTTAATTACCTCTCCCACTTGAATTACATTTTACATGTGCCCTAGGTACCCCCTCTACGTCATACCACTCCATCGCTGAAAGCCCTATAACAAAAACACATACACCCCTCTCACTGCCACCCTCTCCCTTCAACAAGGACACGTGGACAGCACGAGGCTACCCCACTGCTACCCAAGAGTGGTAGAGGCCTACACATGTGGGCGATAAAAAGGGTACATGAGGCATGGTGGCCGGGCACGCAACACCAAGGAGTCCTGGTACCCCGCCTGCCGTCGTGTTTACACCACAGGTACCAACCCCCCCCCCCCCCCCCCCCCACACACACACACACAGTGCTCCGTTAATAGGGAGACTCTTGTTATCAAAGCAGACTCGTTTCCATGGAGATCAGTGGAGCGGGAAGAGTTCAGGTTTAAAACTTTTGAGGGAGCCGTTTTTCGACCCCCACTCATTCATTGAACTGTAGTAACATACGCGCTGGCTTGGTTTCTGGAGGTCATATTATCCTTTTTGACAAACAGTCCAACATCGCTCCAGTACGTAATGCCAGCTGCAGGAGGCCTTGTGACATTGTGTGAGTAAGATGTCTCATGTCTACACCAGCTCCATGTTCCAACATCCTATGTCTCAGACACAACCACACCTTCATCATGTTCCTTTTTCCGAGTCATACATGCACCATCCTGACCCAAACAACAGGTGTATGCTTTCAAATCCCTCTCAAGTAGAAGAAATACCTTTCCATGATATTACAGAAGACAATGTATACGTTGATTTGGTAATGTAACCTTGTGAAACACTACTTCCAATTGATATGATGCATCTGCAACGATATATGCTTTACATGGTTAAGTATACTAATAGAATGGAATCTGTACCGCCATTTGTTATGTTTCATTTTGACCTGAAGTAAAGCTTTTATCGCATCTGATTGTCCCAGCTCCTAATTCAGCAGTACTTACTGAACTATTGACCTCCTAGCTTCTATCTTGGCATTTAGAGCTGAAGGGGTCAAATACCCTAGGGCAGTGCTAGTCTTGAGGCTGAGCCAAAACATTTGCACTCAAGTAAACAACCATGCATGGGAAAAGGCACATCTTCTTCTGCAAATGGTACATGCATATAAACAGATGCTTTGGTAGGTCATGATTTCCCATGATTAATACGATTGATATTAAACAAAGGGGCTAGATTAGGCTCCACAGTTCCCAGGGTAGTAGTAGCTATTGTAATAGCATCAACCTCTAACAGACAAAAAAAAGTAGGCAGGATATGGCCCCTTTCCAGTGTGTATCATTAATTCAGACCGAGTGTTTGTTAGTGTAGCTCCTGGTTTGGCAGCTCACACAGTCTGATAGTCACGCCAATGTCAACTCTCAATACATGTTATGCATAACCCACTAACGCATCTATCTATAATTTAATGTCTCACTATGAATGTAAACTGACCGAGCATCTAATTTAGTGTACTCACTCACACCACACGCCGACTGTAATGGCTTACCTGCAAGTAATGAGAGATAAATAACCATTAGACAGAGTCAATAAACAGTGCAGAATAGAAATCAATTCAAATATTTAATAACCCTTTCAGGGCTGCTTAGTGCTTTAATGTCATTGCATGGTGGTCATGATGCATGGATGCACGAAACACTGCCAAGTCTGTTCACCAGCGCTGCATTCATGCATCATGACGACTCTACATGTATATTGGGTCGGCATGGTGCTATAGATGTTCCCACCATATATGGGACTCAACAATCAAGGTGTATTTCACTGAAGGAAATTATCAGTTTGAATGTGTTTTTGCCAGTCATTTCTTTTTTGATCATACAGTAGAAGCCCTGCACATCATTTCTAAGCATAATTGATTAAAAGTGTGGACAAATTCTGATTTTTATAGCTAAGTGGGTGAGTGGAACAGCCTAAAATATGGGTTACTTTGACCTACACAGGCCTATATGTTGTCAGATTTTCAACTTTCTGAAGCATCATATGTGGCCCAGACAGATTATTGAGACTATTATCACCAAACACATAGTTTACAATCTTATTTCTTTGGAAAGCAGACAGTCTTGGCTTTCCAAAACTATTTTAAGTTGAGAAAATGGGCTTATATTGCTTGAGTTATGAAGCAAAATGTAACAATTAGTTACCCATCATTTTGCACATTTTGCAAGAATGCACCACTTAACTCTTGAAAGCCTGATTTATAGACCCAATGGTCAGATTCCCTATAGTAGAACACAGTGGGATAACAAAAACTTTATTCTGGCTGCCAATACAAGGCCCCACTAACCCCCCCCCCCCCAACTAGCCCCCCCTTCCCATTAGGATTGTAGCTCTAACTACAAGCTTGGATTTGACCTACTATTGGGTCTCTGAGTATAATGGTTCAAGAGATTCTAGCATATTCTGTTCAATGGCAGGCATAAAGCATGTTTTGGCTCATTCTGATAATCTGTTCAGAGGCTCATATTTTCCAAAGTAAGGGTGCTAGAGCTATCAAAATAGGTTCAAAAGAAGCAGAATTTAGTTTTACCCATTCTGTGGACTTCCCATATGCACACTGTGATTAGTTATCCTGTAATGGCGTTCAGAGTGATGAAAGATGGATAAAAATCCAAGATTTCAGAAAAAAATTCTCACGGTTTCCATGGCAACCGGTCACATGATTTTCAAAATATGGGAGTGACAATGCCGTAATTATTTAGCCTTTTATCCTAGCTTCAACCTGATACCTGAATCACTATTGCAGGTTTAGGCGTTGCAAAATTATCAATGACTCCTCAAAAAATACAGGGGAAACTTTAAGTTTTGAGTCCCATATATAGTGGGAACATCTATAGAAAGCAGAAATGGCGAGTTACTCGTCAAGGCTGTATTCATTGATCATGACCATAAAGGGCATTATGTATTAAAGCACTACGCTGCCCTTAAAGGGTTCATTATACACACAGCCGGACAATCCCACAGTTACAATACTAGGTAGGAAAGAAGCTGCTCACGGTATGCTTCCTAACACGAACTTCTTGTTGTTGTCTTAGTTTAGCACGGTCATGTTATATTATGTAGAAGGCAGGCTCTATTTTTATACCTATGCAAGTAAAGCCTGGGACGAGGCAATCGAATATGCATTGTGCTTGCAATTAACGGAAATCATGTGCGCCATATTGATATCATAATTAGACGGTTAAATCGACGGCATTAAATATGAATCTGTTTACCACCTCCAGGAGGAAGGCAGTGTTCGCACGCAGCCCGCGTCCACATCCCACCCCACTACCCCCATACATTACCAACACTCCCGAGAAAAGCCATTTAAGAAAGTAGGCAACGCGCCAAGAGAAATGACCTGACACTGCCACTTAAAGACGTGGGTCTTCAACGGGGCCCATGTGGAAAGGCTGCTTGTGGTGGTGGGGGGGGGAGGGTGTAGGGGTGGGTCTGAGATGGTAGGGGCTAGCTGTGTGTTTTGGGACTAAGGGACCTCATCCCCCACCCCACCACCATTCGCCTTCCTCCAGTGTACAGCATCTGGTCATGGTGTGTGTCAGACACATCCGTTACACACCAAACATAGGCCATGGGGACCTATTTCAACCTCACACAACATCTATGGACATAGTCCGACATAGACTACCCGGTAGCCTAAGTTTAACCCAGCTCTAGGCCATTGTGAGTCATGCATGATGGTCTGGTGGAGCTATTGGAGCAGTTCCCCAACCAGTCTGGGGCCAACGAGCAGCTTGGTGTAGGCTACCTTACCTTGTCGGTGTTTACAAAGTTCTACGGTGAGAAACAGATTACCAAAGCTAGAGCTGAAATACACGAAACAAAGATCATAGACCTCCGCATACATCCCCGCCCATCAAAAAGGAAGAAAGAATCATGATAGAAATTGAAGGTATGCTTAAAGAATCGTAGATATATGGTGTCGTTATTCTAATAGGTATCTACTTATCAATATCGCAGACAGGTTATGATGATATCATACACTGGAAACTCACTGTATTGTAGTCAAGGATGCAAGTTTAATCAAATATCGTCTATAGTTTGCCTAATAATCAAATCTACAACATTAGAATAACTAAGTGTATACAAATTAATCAGTGCTGCGAGTGGCCATTATTTTGCGTTAATACATGGCATAGGGCATTTCTGATAAAACTATTATTTCGACCAAACAAAAGGTGGAGTGTATCAAACATGACAGCAAGGCCTTCTCCTGCAGTCTCTGATGCCCATTAGTTGCTGTCACTAAGGTTGTAAATGTAATGCTGTATTTTATGACAGCTATACGTTGTGACACTACCTCCGTTACCTGTCCGTTGACTGCTAAGTATGACACTTGTGCCCGGTGACAATGCATCTTAACCTGTCAACGCTACCCCTCTACTTTATGACCCCGGATCTATAGTATTAAAATACGAGCTTCATGCAAATGCATCTGTGGCTTTCAAAGAACCATCTCTCTGCCAAGTGAAAGAACCTTTCATGAAGTGAGGCTACATCACTGACACTGATATTTAATCAGGCATGAAAAGTTGTCAGTCACTTTTGCCTCTCGAAAAAAAGGAATCAACTGTTATGTGACTGCTATACAGTACATTGTTTCAGAGTAGTTGTAATGGTAAAGAAAGCAAAAGTTTTCTATTTAAAGGTCACATACACATGATATATAATGTACAATGAGGTGACATGGGTGATGAAACTGCTACTATTCTCAGGAATTAGCGCAATGTACCGGTATGCATATCAGCAACTTTAAACAGAAATCATCTTACATTACCACATACAATTGTCTTACAATATTCAATGGAGCATTAGATGCATTTCCTTGACTTCTGAGTGGGGCCTAATTAACCCCATGTAAATGTAATTAGAATGTAATTAGAGTACGTCAAAATGCACTACCCCTAATTGTCACAAGCACGAATTATATATGAAGTTGGAGAAATTCATTCTACAGCAGCCTGCTTATTACAAATCAATATAGCGGCTCAAGTCTTCAGAAATGTGTCCCAGTGGTCCCCTAATATCCTTACTTCTAATACCGCGCCTCAGGATGCGCCCACAACTGTCGTCGTCAGTAAGCCGGCAAATATTGGCTCATGTACAAAAGAATTATCACCAATGTATTTCCGAGTACAATGTACAAGAGCCTCAAGTAACCAAATAAGGCAAGTCTTTTTTTGTTATTTATTCTAACGTTTTAATATGTCTTACGCCATTCCCCTCTACAATAAGAACCTGAATGACAATGATTAGAGTCGGGAAGTACTAATGGAATTGTAGGGCACATTCTTTCACCTATGTATAGTTGGGGAAAGGCGGAGAAACTAAATATGCAGAAAAGTAAAAGGGGGATAAGCCTAACTACCTCCCTTCATGCTTTCTCTACTCTCCATATTCATACTTTCCTAAGGAATTCTATTTGTAAGCAAGGTCAGGGGCATACATGTTCAGAATATGTATACCTTAGTATGAAATATACCTCTATGTAACTCCCATGAGTCTAAATCTTTCTTTGCAAGAATTATGCAAAGAGTGATATATGTCTGCACGTGATAAATGGTATCATATGCAGATAGATCATGGTGCCTTGCTTTGTTGTGTTGGGAACATAAAAAATCACCTCGTGCAGGCTGCTCTCCCCACATGATGT
The DNA here is from genome assembly GCA_947462335.1 of Harmothoe impar. Taxonomy (NCBI): domain Eukaryota; kingdom Metazoa; phylum Annelida; class Polychaeta; order Phyllodocida; family Polynoidae; genus Harmothoe; species Harmothoe impar. Next base: position 34,526,847 of record OX381707.1, read on the forward strand.
ATAGTGTTCTACTCTGAGCAGCTCAAAACACAGTTTGAATCTGAGCCATTCTACAGGGACTTTTTTAAGCTGTCTGTCATCCTGTCTTGTAATGCATGTGCACCGGGCTATGTATGCGATATTAACAATGAATGTTTTAGTTCTTAAAAGTACGCTTCCAGTGAGTATTCTTAGTAACTAGATAATATATCTGGGGGAAACAATATACACTATGTCAATTGTCAGACTTGAACTAGAATATCCAGAATAACCAATTCATATGCAACAATTTTTCTATTACAGAATTTCTCACACCTCCCCTGACAATCATGTCCGTAAAAAAAATCACCAGAGCAGTCCTTCATATTCGCGCCCAAGGACACTTTAGCAATCATTCGACCTGCTAGCACTGTTATCTCAAAGACACATACCAGTCATTTGTCAGCTCAGACATATGAATGAGTCCCTTGTCAGCTCAGAGACATGAGCCAGTCCTTTGTCAGCTCAGTCACATGTACCAGTCTTTCGTCAGCTCAGACACATGTACCAGTCATTTGTCAGCTACGCCATGCGTACCAATCTAATTTCAGCAAAAACACATGTACCATTCATTTGTCAGCAAATATATACACGTATCAGTCCAGCTAAGCCACATAACAATGCCCTGTTGGTTAATACGTGCACCGGTCCTTTGTAAGCTAAGAACAGCTAGCTAAGACATGTCTGGCAATCATTTAATACGTTAAAACATCTGCCGGCGCTATATCATGTCCCTTTGATGTTTCTTCTCAACATTATCTCTTAATTTAGATCTGATGACCGGCTAGACAGAATGTTAAAACTCCCCCATCGTTCAAGCTGCGATGCTGACATTATCCAATTCCCCACCTTCTCATCATATTTCTGCATGGCTCTCCTATGCCCTACAGTAGTTATATCACGGCGGGGTATGGTTTAGTTATATAAGCTCATGCCGCGGCCTCAATGGCGGCATGGGCTTATATCACTAGTTCCCATTGCTATCATGATGATGTGAATTTCTTTTTTACTGACGTTATTATTGTTGCTATCTCATTCCGCCCCTCCTCCGACCCGGCCGGCCCTGACGCTGCCATCCCCGCGCGTCTTACATCAACATTAACAATTAAGCGGCTCGTGCGGCGGCCGGGACCCCATCCCGTCACTGCGGGGCCACATCAAACTTTCACATCCCATCTGACTGTAAACTGCTTCCTAAAGACACCATCAAACTAGCTCAACTGATGGAGGAGTGCCACCCATACACATTTGATGCACGATTCGGCGTAGCGGCGGGCCCGCGTCCTTGTCCTTGCATTACCTGGCGAGCCGAGGGGTTTGATTTACTCCAGGGCTGGACCCAGGAGGGCTCCTTCTCCTGCTGCTGGAGCCTCCAGCATTCCTCCAGTGCTCTATCACAGAGTAGACCTCTTGTCCTATATTATCCTAGATTTTTATACTATTCTCCTTATCTGACTACCTCCCTTCAATGAATGAACTCAACTCTCATCCAGTAACAGCTTGCAGCTTGATATGAAGCCAGACCATGCAGTATGGTGCATAATCTCATATCTCACAGTGTGTTAATGATTTCCCTACAGATTAACTAGTGTACCAATAATTACTGGGTAACAGATCAAACTTTTAATTACCTCTCTTGGCTATTTTCCTTCGTTGTCTATTTCATTGATTTTGATAAAGATTTTTAATAAAGGCTGTTCCTTCTAGACTACTTATACAGGACACAACTCGGTTCACACAAATGACTTGTATATTAGGTTGCCTCAATAGCAAAGCCTTCTTTTACAGTTGTGGCCTTGCGTTTTTCAAAGCCTGACGTCTGCAGCTATGATACGTAATTACGCTGTTTACTCATCAAAGCCAAAATGTTTGTGAACTCACTACCGGCCATATTATGGTCCCATCTGTATAATATGCTGAGCAACAGCTGCCTTACTTAGTCTTCATACAGCTCGACCGAAGCAATCGGTTTTAAGTTGAGACTTTCAAGACAGGGCTCTTAAATGATGCATGAGGACGTCCATACTGGGTCAATCTCGTAATTAGGAAATACTAATTATTTTAAAGGGAAAACAATCTGCGCAACTGTTCGCCGCTCACGTAGTTGATCAAGAGTAATCGTTAGCTGCCCTGACCCTCCCTAGATAAGGGAGGAATTTTAATCTTAATCTGGGTATGGAATCATGTAAATCACACAGGGAGGGGAGCTAGTGGCAGGTGGGTAAGCTCCACGGTTTTCTGCTCGCCACGACCCTTTCTAATAATAGATTAGCGCTAATGAAACCAACGCATCTTTCAGAAAGAAGTTTCACCAATGTCGAACTGGTGTTTAAGCCCTTTCAGACTTCAGCATCCACCAACTTTATAATCCTCCAATTCATACTCTCTATTATGCACAGAGGGACGGTTATGTGGGAATATGGGGGATCATCCTGGGATCATCCCATGATGACTTACAGTCATGCCTATGTTAATGTAGCCTATTTATAGCAGAGACCAACATTTAGTTGGTTATATCTGAGTAAGGAGTCTAAGAAAGGGGTACCATAATCATCATAATTACATCATTTATCTTATAAGATCTTTTTCAGTTTAGACCCTTCCATGGCTATCTGTGTGCGTAGCAATTCAACTTTGAAAGTAGTGATCAACACAGGTGTATCAAATATCTCCTGGTTAAATTCAGCTCCCCCCCCCCCGACAACAAATAGGCTTTAAACAGGTTCACATGTGGAAAACAAACACTGCATGAATGTTTGGATTTAAATTTAATACCCTTAAAGGAACACTTTAAGCATATTTAGTTCTCGTAAATGTCACTTAAATGCTGTTGTGACCTTTCCGACACATAAACATGGCATTACTGAATTTAAAACCTTTTAAAGTGTTCATTTAAGGTGTCTTAAATTTGCTTAAATGCAAACATTCATGCAATGAAAGGTTGTGTTCAAGTATTCCAACCGACTCTGATTAAACTAGCCCTACTCTAATTTTCGGTCAGGACTTTGAGAGTTTTTACTTCTTATTTCTACATAAACAACGAAAATTTGATATCTGACCTATTACATATAACACATTAAAAGATAAAGAAATCGACCTATCGACCTTACCTTCCATTGAGTGGAAGGCTAATAGCAGGATATTGCTCGGCAATATAATTAGACCACCACGTGTGTGTCCAACAATGATGACACAGACCCAACACGTAGGTGACAGCTCTGCTAGTGCCCAGCTACACTGACTCGATTCCATAATGACCTGACGTGATATGATACCACCACTTGTAATGACTACAAAACAAGCGTGTGAAATACTTTGGAAACTTTAATCCTGATTAAAGACATAGTTATACGGTAGTAGTACAGGATATATATATGAAATAAAATACGAGGCCTAACACGTTGGCCTATGAGTTTTAGGAAATATAATATATGGTATATGTGTACATGATAATACAGTGTAGGTAACCATGGAGATAACCATGTATAGTACCGGTAACCTTGACAACTAGAAACCTTAATATATGAACCTGAGTAGTCTATGAGATCTGTGTGTAATCTTAGTCCAGATTAAGATAAATGGAATGTATGAGTATAGGAATACATAATCCACAAATACAAGGTGTGGGTTGGGTGGGTGACAAAACTTGAACGCGTAGCGTGTAGTTGTAGAGTGGGCGGAAGCTGAAATATCCGCTGGTACCGGTAGGTAAAGTTAGTTGAGGCGCGTCCCGTTGGTGGCGCTGTAGTTTCCCGCGCTGGGTTTTGAGACATTACACGAAGATTTGCAATCTTCCATAATGACTACAAAACAAGCGTGTGAAATACTTTGGAAACTTTAATCCTGATTAAAGACATAGTTATACGGTAGTAGTACAGGATATATATATGAAATAAAATACGAGGCCTAACACGTTGGCCTATGAGTTTTAGGAAATATAATATATGGTATATGTGTACATGATAATACAGTGTAGGTAACCATGGAGATAACCATGTATAGTACCGGTAACCTTGACAACTAGAAACCTTAATATATGAACCTGAGTAGTCTATGAGATCTGTGTGTAATCTTAGTCGAGATTAAGAGGCAAATAGGGTGGCTAGTGAACTAGCTACCCGAGTGGACTGAGATGAAGGCACATAGGGTCTCATGCCAGCAGGTGAGGACCATGTCCCATGGGCTGTGACGTCTAGTCTATCTGCACCACTAGAGCAGGCTGCCTGACTTCCACCTCGCCTGAGTGAATGACCAGAGAAACGGTGACCGTAGGGACACCCTAGTGCCACTAGCGCTTCACGAATGACAGTGTTAAATACAGACGGTGTCAAGGGTTTACCGCTGAAAAGGAGGAAAGCAGGCGAGTGTGGGTAGGCTGGGAGTTGAGACTGGTAAGTGTCCCAGGCTGAGGCAGGGCAGGCTGGGGCTCCCTGTATTCTGGGGAGACGTAGCGCCACAGGTGTAGAGTTAACATGAATGGTTTTGGACGAGTGAAGCACAACTGTGAGTCCTAGAGGGTCAGTGGCAATGTCTGCACGGGTAAGTGTGTGTGGGCCAGCCCATAGGGATACTGTAGGTGACAAAAGGTTGGAGGCTCTGACAAAAGAGAAATAGCCAACACACAGCGCCGCCTTAATAGGGGACGAGTACGGGATAGAGTCTAGGTATTCACATAGGACCGTCAAGTCAGTAGGTGTCAGGGCAGGGGCTGGTGTTGGTGTGTGAGGCCGTGTTAAAAGTCCACCTTTGTAAACAGCAGTGCATTCCGGTGTAGCGAATGCAGAGTCATTACCGCCCCGAGCCAGGATCCATTTTCTGGCACCAGAGAGATAATTACGACGAGATCCAGGGGCCGACAACGAATTAGCCAGGTACTGAATGTACATTGCGGCATCTGGAATGGAGGGGGAAAGTATCTCAACCCCATAGTACAGTGCAAACGTGAGGTAGTAACAGGCTTGCCTCACAGTATTACATTTTGTAGCATCGGTCGTGGCAGCCTTGTAGGACTGCAGAGTCTGTGAGCCAAGTGGGGAACCTACAACAGATCAAATGGGGTCAAACATGGGGTCTGGGAAGCAGGGTGAGACCTCAAGTAGGCCTCTCCTAGCTACCTCCCTGGAGGCATAGGCTCGTTTTGTAGGTACATGTTGACGACTGAGGGCATCCGCTAGGGGGATGTCCTCACCCCTCTTGTGTCTGATTGTGACCCTGTGATCGTGCTTGGCGGCCTCCAACCAAAGCTGTCTCGCGCAAGTAGCAAGGATGGGGTCAGTAGCACGCCCCGTGTGTAGGGCATGGCTGGAAGCCATGTTGTCAGTGAAGATGAGTATGCTGTAGCCTTGTGTACCTGGAGGAAGGAGGGACCTGTATGCAGTCACGAGGTTTATGGCCTCCAGGTGTACAATCAAGGGGTAAGCTGCTTTCTGAGCAGGAGTGTAGTGGTGAGAATAGTACCTGGTGTAACTGTTGCCCCCTCCCCCAGTGAGTGTGGAGTCACACTCAATGACGACATCAAAGGGTGGGGGCTCGAGGAAGTGTATGCCATTACACCTCCTGGCAAACTGGTGAAACCACCGTACATCCAACCTGAACGCATCTGATATGTAGGTGGTACCAGACTGGGGAGCCGACTTGAGAGTGTGCAGGATTCGAGAAATGAACTTCCGGGCTGGGGGGATACACTTTGCTACGTGTACTATTCGACCCACCAATGACTGGATGTCTTTGATGCCGGCGAACTTTCTCTTGGTCCAGAGGGCACACTCAGATTCTATCTCGTGAAGCTTGGGATCAGGCACTGTCAGCGTCATGTCTCTGGTGTCGAACCGGAAACCGAGCCACTCCATGCACTGTGTGGGTGGCTGGCATTTTTTGGGTGAGAGCTGTAAACCAAGGTCAGAGCATAGGTCAATGAAAGCTTGGTATGACGCTTGTGCTTCTTGTAGAGTGGCCGCTGCACCGGCAAAGTCATCTAAGTATGATAGTGACCAGTGTCCGCTCCGTGCCAATAAGTAGACCACAGCATTTGTGGTGCGTTGGCATGCCGACGAGGACAGCCGAGCGCCGAACGACGGGCAGAGGTCAAGGTAGAAGAGGTTGTTAAACTTCATGCCCAACAGTGGGAGGTCTTCAGGGTCGGTCCGCCACTGGTGGTAGGCACGTGACAGGTCGCCCTTCCAAAGGTAGCAGCTAGGACCTAGAATCTTTATTTTTGTGCTGAGGTCTTCCACCGAGGGCAGGGTGTAGGGCCGGAGCTTGCCCTCCAAGCAGTGCTTTGTAATACCACCGTTGACACCCTTTCCATCTGGGAAAGATAGGTCTATGACTACCCTGCGGTTGTGTGAGTCCTTTTTAGGGGTGGTCATAAGAGGTGCCGTATTAGTCCAGGGTAGGAAGGGAGGGGCTGAGAAGGGGCCAAGTAGGCCGCCTAGGGCCAGCTCCTTGTCAATATAGTCCTGAACTTGCCCTGAGTAATCAGTGGCTGTGTTGTGGTTGGAGCTGTTGGGTGGTGGTGGGGCGCTGGCAGTATAGCCCAGGGGCCAGCCATACCTGAGGTACTGGAGGAGCTCCTGGTCATGGTAATTAGCCAAAAGAGTGTCCCACCTGTCCAGGTGTAGAGCTGTGGGAACTGTGACTCTGGCCCCGAGGTGGTTGGGAAGCTTTGCAGCCCTGACTGTAGTATACAACTGGGCGTACACTGGGAACTTAGACCACTGGGGGGTGTTAAGTACAGGCCAAAACGTGTCCTTTACCGGGGCGTACTGGTAGGGTGTAGGGCCCGGGGGGAGAAGATTCCCCAGAATTAGGTCAGGGTCTGCTATGGACTCATCTGGGTGAGTATGTACAGCTGGGAGATCACTAGGTCTACACGCTGCTGTAGTAGACGAGACAGGGCTGCTGGTAGGTGCAGGTGACCTGAAGCGTATGTAGGTGCTGTCAGTAGGGACAGGTGTAATAGGCTGTGTGGTAGGCACAGTAGAGTTAGTCCAGGGACGGTCCGCGTCAGGTAAATCCAGGGGGGAGAAATGGCCGGGTGGTACCGGCCTAAGACCGAAAGGTGTTACCCCTGTAGTTGCCCTTAATGTTGCACGACGTGTAGGGGTGCGTGTGTAGGAGCTGTAGGGTCGAGCGGCACCAACTGCAGTGGTGGCCATGTGAGACATTACCAACAAGGTGGCCGTCTTCCTTGGTGCAACCAGCAGCTGAATTAAAAGCCTCACACACAACATCTTGACGGCCGGTGGTAGAGACAGCACGGCGTCTGGGCCTGCCACCGCCGGGCTGGGGGGCCTTGAGGGGTCCAGGGTTAGGGTTCGCACCAGGCACAGAGTAGCTGGCCGCTGCAACACCAGGTACTAGTGCCGCATAGCGAGCAGCTCGTGCAGTAGTGCGAGCAGTAGCTTGCTCAGTAGCTAACATGACAGAGGCGATGGTTGGATAAAGGCGACCGGTTAAGAAGCGAGACAGCTCAGATCGGAGGGCTGAGATCCCAGGGTCAGACCATTGGGGATTTAGGGGGTCAGTCCAGCGGAATATACCTTCGGCGATACCTGTGAGGGTCTCCTCAGACCAGTCCCTCACCTGCTCCCACTCGTAGTCCTTAGCGTCCAGGATCACCTGGTTCATGTGATGGAGGATTCGAGGGCGGTCACAGGGAGGGGTCTTATCATCTATAGCAAGGCGCTGCAGGCCGAACAGGTATTCAGCCAGACTGAGGGAAGCAAGGGTAGTCTTGGTACGGGTTGGTCCCCGTGTCACATACTCATGGGGGTGTGTTTTCTTACCTCTAACACCCGAAATATGGCTGGCGGTGTCCAGCAGTGCCTGGACCCTAGCTGACACAACAGGGTCAGGGCAGGTCGGCATGGAAGTCGGGCGAAGGTCAGACGGGATGTTGACAGGAGGCAGGGACTGCATCACTGCTTGGACAGGTAACTGACCTGGCTGGTGAGTAGCAGGGAGCAGGTGGTGAGCAGGTACCTGAGACGTAGAAGCAGTTGCCGCAGGTGGGTAGACCTGGGGGTAGTGGAGCTGTGCAGAGGGCGCAGCGGACATGACAGGTACCTGGGCGGACGTAGTGACGACCGGGGCTGGTGGCTGGGTTGACAGCGCCACGTGCGTCGGGACCGACGGCAGCGTGGCGGTGGTGACAGCCGTTGACAGCGGGGCGGTAGTTGTGACAGCCGGGGTGGCATCACTGATGTGGATGACGGGGCCGGTGACTACAGCAGTTGAGGGCCTGTCGTAGGGAGCTGAGCGGCGGGTACCTGCCCGGGTGGTGACCTTACCTCCTCCCACAGGTAATGGGGGAGCAGTAGGAGCAGCTCCAGCTGCCGCGGCCGGAGTCGGGGGAGGCCGGGGGAGGTTGGCGTCAAGACGGTCCAGGATGAGCGTCGCAGTCGACTGGACAGCGGTGACACTACTCTCGATTCCATCTATCCGGCCCGTGAGGCCGACAAACTTGTCAGAAAGTTCTGCAACCGTCCACTTACTCTTAGCGGCCTTCGCGGCTTTCTTGGGGCCCGGCATGACGGATAACAGACCCGTCAAATAAAGGTAAAATCCCAACTTAATGACGATAAAAAGCTTGACAAAACTTGAACGCGTAGCGTGTAGTTGTAGAGTGGGCGGAAGCTGAAATATCCGCTGGTACCGGTAGGTAAAGTTAGTTGAGGCGCGTCCCGTTGGTGGCGCTGTAGTTTCCCGCGCTGGGTTTTGAGACATTACACGAAGATTTGCAATCTTCCATAATGAAACACAGGTGAAAGAGACACGTGTTCAACCTACATTTCATGATTACTTTCGAGAAGTCATGCAGACTATTCCAGACAAGGGAATATTGTGGCATCAAGTTAGGATATGATCTACAGGTAAGAACTTGGTTCTACTCTCGGAGCATATTATGTTCCCGACAAGCTAATAGCTGGCTATGGTGTGTTGATGTCTAGTATTAATATAACTTATATTATTAATATAATCTAAAGCTAGCGAGTGATTTGAGAACAGAACTAGCATGGCCGCGCATATGGACCATCAGAATTATCCCTATATACATATACACACACTTTCTTTGTTGGGTTACTTTTGGATAGTGACCAACGACCTCCGTGTCACAGAACCTGTGTGATAGAATGCACTACCTGAACTACACCAAATGAGGCCAATTGAAGGTCAGCCAACAATGTAGAAAGGCCTCACCTGGAGGAGGTCACGTCTTAAACACTCTGTCCACCTGACAGGTCGCAATGAGACTTGATTAACCCTTTCACACTGAGAATTAACTAACACTTTAATGACCGCGTGCAGTGACAGTTTGAAGATGTAGTTATTTTAATGAACATGAATCATAATAGTCTCCCATGATCACAAGAATAACACTCTCTAATAACAAGTGTATTGTGTGATATGGTACCCCGCTACTATACTTAACACTATAGTAGATACACTGGACTATGAAGGCGTACAAAGATGTGGCTTCTTCTTTTTCTTTTGTCAGTGACCCTTTAAACTAGCTTTGGACGTGGTTAGAATCTGATCACCATCCAAATGGCATCCATGTAGAGAGATGTATACAGCACCCACATACACTGATGCAGTCCCCACGTACACAGACATACACCCACGTACACAGATACACACAGCACCCACGTACACAGACACATACAGCACCCACGTACACAGACACATACAGCACCCACGTACACAGACACATACAGCACCCACGTACAGACACATACAGCACCCACGTACACAGACACATACAGCACCCAATCACAGAGGCAGCATCCATGAACAAAGATGTGTGTATGCATGCCAGTGTGTATGCATGTCACTATGTCTTGTTATTTTGTCATACACTCAGGTCCCTGTAGGTTATCCTTTACATAGATGTATACACTATTAATTCTACAGACTCCCAGGTCCGTAAACCAGGCCCGGGGTCTGCCCCAACAGGCTCGGCACACCCCATGACAACACCCCCTGCATGGCGGCGGGTCCCAGGTGGACGGGCGCCCACCTGGAGGCCCTGACGTTATCTGGAAGTGCGCCGAGGTCAGGCTACTGGGTGCCTGCTGCCACTGCTGCAGGTGTGGTCACCCTAACCCTTTAAGGGCTGCATAGTACTTTAATGTAGCCCTTTAGCAATATGATGTATGAATGCAGCCCTGGAGAACCTACTCGGGAAACTCACCAAGACTGCATTCATATAACTATCATGCCGACCCTATGAAAGTGATACATTCCCCATGAGGATTGGCATGATGCATGAATGCAGCACAGATGAGTCACTCCCTACGGTTGCATTGATGCATCATGCCGATAAAGCACCTAATGCATTTAAACACCATGCGGTCCTTAAAGGGTTATATTACCACGAGCTGCCATTATTGACCTCAGAATCCAATCTCATTGCATGTGGAGACGTCATCTCCCTCTGAGGGAATAGGATAACGGTAACCTCTATGGACATGTATCTTTCTTTCTCTGATCAGAAGCTATGCTGGCTGCTTGGGGGATAGGGGTTGGAGGATGGGGGGATTGGGGTGGGGCTATATTTCACAATTCATAACTGATCAATATCAATACAAAAAAGTATTAGGTATGCTTCTAATTACTTTGTTCTGTCGATTATGTAAATAGGACACGCATATTCTGACACTGCCGGTCAATTTGGTACTTAGTTTAATGATACGATGATTCATATTTCATGCAGGTAAAACATGGTATCTATAACATTGAATTTACATTAACGACCAATAATCAAGCCAATCATGCGTTATTTACATGACAATCCATCCGTTATTTACATGACAATTAATGATACACGTACAAACTTTCAGTAACATTTCAGGACGAAATAACCTATTTTACAGCAGTCATCAGGTATCATGCACATGTCTTGCTTTCACTTCTCAAGCCTTTTAAATTTCAGTTTATATAAAAACAAGTATACATGTTTCGACATAAAGTTGAAATGTAGCAGAATACAGGGTGACCTGGGTCATTTTTTCCAGCGATACTGATGGGAAGATATTAATACCACGACGGCTCAAGTTAGTATATTTGTGCAGGCCTGTCAATTTTTTGCACCTGATGCACCGGTTTTGATTAATAAAAGTTTATAATTCATGTGTGTAAAATAAAATTTAAAAAAAAGCATAAACACACCAACAAAGGTTGTTGACTTTATATGTATACAATACTCCCAAAGACCTTTGTTATCCGCTATCCATCAATTTCGCATAGTATCAGAAGTTGAGGTAGTATTGTATAATGAGTTTGTCGGGGCTGGATGTGGGATAATTATGTGGGTGTGATGCTGGGATGCTGGTATTACGCCTTTAAGGACGGATGTCGCTAAATATGGCATGGATCATCATGATGCACCAATGCAGCCCTGGCGAGTTACTCGGCGGGGCTGCATTGGTGTACCATGCCGACCCTTCGGGGGTGTCTGAACCTCGTAGGGTCGGCATGATGCTTGAATGCAGCACTGGCGAGCTACTCGCCAGGGCTGCATCCAAGCATCATGACGACCAAGGCATGCATGATGCATTAAGGCATCATGCCGTCATTAAAGGGTTAATACTGCTCGGGGTGAGTGTGATGTATGAGTGGAGTGTGTGAGTGGTGGTGGTGCCCCACTCCAGGGTGTATGGGTGTATGGGTGGGTGTGTGGGTGGGGTACTTATATGTGTGTGTGTGTATAGTAGCCCTGGTGCACTGAGACGTGAAAGGACATATATAACAGACCCCCTGGCCTTCTCCCACCCTCACAACACTCAGCGGTGCCAGCCATACACAGACATGCCACACAGACTGAAGACAACACGCCTGTACCACGCATGGCATAATACTACTAATAGGGCGGGGTCTTGCACCACACCACAGCCAAGCCTAGCAGACCGTAACTGCAGCTTAATATGGGGAAATACAGGGCGGGGACTAAACAGGAACTAAACTGTATTATTTTTTACCTGAGGCTGGAGGTTGTAGCCGGGAGTACCGCGGGGTGAGGAGGTTTGTACGCGGGAAGCACGGGTACACACGTGAGCCGCGGGGCGGTTCTCTCTTTTGGCATGTAGAAAAATGGGGCCCGCCGCCGTCAAGACTAGAAGAAACTAGCAAGAACGGAGCTAGGAGTCAGTGGTGGTGGTGGTGGTGGCAGAAGTAGCAGCAGTAGCAGCGGCAGACGAGTCGGTCTAGTTGGCAAAGAGCAGCTCAGGTGAAGCAGATGGATGGATTGGTAGGCGATTGGAGCAGGAGGAATTAAAAAAAGTGAGCACCCCCACAGTCCCCAGTAATAGAGCAGTGGTGGGGCCTCCCAATACTAAACACTCCACACCCACCTACACCTTGTAGCCTCTACCTGTGGATAGCTGTGGTGGTATAGGATATCAATGGGGGGAGCTGTTATTGTATACTGTGGCTGTGTGTGTGTGCCAACAACAGTCTCTGTAGTAGTGTCTGGGTGAATGTGACTACTAGATGGGACTGGAGAAGTACAGAGACTCAGTGTGTTGTTGTCATTAGGTGTGTCCTCCAGTGTCCTCTGTACCCGGGTCACGTCTTAACCACACGTGACGAGGTCTGCTGTGAGCCCTGGAGGTGGCCATCCCCAGTCATCATCACCACCCCCACTCATTACCGCCCCACCCCCTCCAGTAGGTCGATATGTAAATTACACCCCACCACCTCCAACATCCCCCCCCCCCCCAACACACCACCACCATCACCCCTGCCATCACAGCTCATGGCCATCTTGCCGTTCTGGTTCACTGCCAGATAAAGACCACCTTTCTATAGCACTGCTTTTTCACCTTCCCAATTCCATACCAACCAAAGCAACAAGCCCCCCTCCCCCGAAATGAGTTCAATAAAATATCACTCTCACTGTCTAGCCCCAATGATTGGCGCGCTCTGCTCAATAATAACAAAAAGCACCAGGTTAAATACACCTCCTACCCCCACCCCTCATACACACACACACGTGTCATGTGAATGAGTACATTACTTATTAAAGCTACCTTTATTTACCGTTGGGTTCAAGACAAAGAGGTCCGTTAGCTTTTTATTTCGGTTCGTTGGGACGGTGACCCCGCAATGTGGACTGCCTGCCATGCCACCCACCTGTTTCTTGGAGTTTTTTTTGTTTGTTTTTTTGGGGGGGGGGGCGAGTGGGATGACTGGGTTCTGCCGTGGTCTATCGTACTACCCGTACCTTTGGTATAACCCGCGCCCAGAAACCCTAAAACCCGCACATCAGATGTGAAAATTACTACAGTACTACCAAAAATAAAAGAATAATTGTATAACCCGCCTTTTGGCTTAGTCACTCCTAGAACATACAGGTGATACGCGGGATCTTACAGTACCGGTACATGCATGCTTCTGGTATCTGCATGACAGCACAGGGCTAGTCATGGACTCTCATAGACTTTCACGACTTACCCTTTCTACACCCAGGTCGTCCCTCGATAGTAACCCCCGCCCCATCTCCACACAACACACCCTGATCTACGATGCATGCCCGGGGAAACACCAATTTAACATGGGCTTTTTGAAGCCACAAATCTGACGTAAAAAGGAGCTATGTATAATATATTAGGTGCCACTTAACTACACGGTAACCAAGCACGACGGGGTTAGTCAGAAATAATCCGAGGGAGGGAACGGGTCGGGGTAGGAGACAAGAGGCCTCTCTATTGACAACCAAGGGGAGTGATTGGGGCTTTAGGGGGACTTGGAGTCACCCGGGGAAAACCCCCCACAGTAACCCCTACTCACATAGCAGCCTATATCATATACATTAGCGGTATACACTAGTACATGTTAATGCATGGACGATATTTAAGTAATATGTTTCAACCCTTTAAGGGTTGTGTAGTGCTTAATGTATGACGCTTATTTATCGTCATGATGCCTGAAGGCAGATCTGGCGGGGCGATACACGAAGGGCAGGCCCTGATGAGTAGACTCGCCAGGGTCGAACAAGGGAATAATGCCATTAAGGCAGCATGCGGCCCTAGAAGGGTTATAAAGGCATTCTTCCAGTTGATTCGAAATACATCGATCGTATTATTGAAGACACAACATGCCCGTGTAGATAGGAATCGATTGAACTGGATGAGACTAAAAGTCAGGATGTTGCGTCGATTAACAGGGCGCATGTGAACCAGCTGAATAACAGGTTTGCCTTTTTAAAATGCAGCCACCACATCGGCCATCAAGGTGCAATTATAACAATCAGAGCCCCGTAAAAAGAGACGTCATCCGGGACAAAAATGGGGCCAAATTGCGCCCATCATGACATGTGCATGGCACTTAACCTGCGTGCAGAACATGTCATTATGCTGATGCCAGAAGGGCAACAATACTTGGCAATTAGGGAGGTCAGGCCAAAAAAATAAAGGTATGTTTCAGGTAACATGGGGGAAAAGTCTAGGGTCGGTAGGTTGGATATTTATTTTTATTTTTTAAACATGAAAGTACTAGCAGGTTTTTGTGTAAAACCTAACATTGACGAAAGAGATGTAAGAATGTGAACTTTTCTTCAAAGTTGCATAAAATAACGTAGAGTCGGCCCTGTTTTAGTAGGGTCGGTCGGGTGACCTGAAACAAAACTTTTTTTTGGCCTTAGGGTAAAGAGGGGAGGGTGGGTGGTATAGTTACGGCAAAGTTTGGGAATGGGCAACCGTGGGAGCCTACTGGGCAGATCGATGAGTGGGGGGTGGGTGGAGGAGGATGGGGCAACAATAGTGCACCAGTTTATGTTTAAAATAGACTTTGTAAACAGTAGATTTCTGCTGGACTCAGTGTTTGGGTTCGGAGATGATAATCTTTATACCCATACAGGGAATTTCCCCATAGACGAAATCATGGGAAGGAATACAATGTCATATAGGCCTCCAATGTGCATGAACAGGAATGTCACAGATTTGAAATATAGTATATTTGATCACAAACAGATGACCGTTATGTATGCAACTCTGAAAGTATATTAGATATCCCTACATATAAGCACCCCTCTTTTTGAGAGACTATATCCATCATATTGCCGTCTGTATAACGGTGTTTACGGATAAAACCCTGCGCGTCCTTAACACTTTTGTTTCTGTCCGTGACAACGATACCAAGCCGCAGGTCGGCCACTTCACGTTTACGCCTGACCCGCCGTCCTGCATGCATAACCAGTGAAGCCAATGCAGGCTGGCCGACTGGCCCGGCGGCCGACTCTGCCCTGCTCCATCTTTTTCAATCACATAACTAGAAGGGCCGGTCTGGTTGGTATTCCCTCTACACGGTGCAGCCTGGAGGGCCTGGCCAGAGGGCCTCCTGGTGCTGGGGAGAGTGGGGCTGGGCGTGTGTAGGGAAGGGGGTGACAGATGCGTGGAGGCGCGGCCCCCGCCCCATGCCCCCAAGGTCCCGCCCTGGAGGCCCGACCGGCGGCCAGCTAACTTCTTTACACCCCGCACAAATACAGTTGCTCGCCCCGTTTCCCCGCAGCTCGGACGCTGTTATGATCAACAATATTTTCCGTCATAATTCCATAATTCCCAGACCGCCAACCTTCTCACACCCCGCCCCGCCCCCTCCTGGCCCTGGCTGCTGCCCTCATCTTCTCCTGGTCCCATCTCCCCGGCCTCTCCTCCTGTACCCCAGGCCCTAACAGCCTCCAGGGCGACACCGTGGAGGAACACCACTCAGCCAGCCTCCTGTACTTGGTATCTACACAGGACTTCACCTGCGTTCTAATACACATAGAAGAATAGTCTACGTTCTATCAAACACAAATTGGGGGTATTTTTCATGGATTTCCACTGTCCTACATAAGATTTCGTAATAAGGGGTAAATCAAAATATTTTTCAGGGAAAATTTTATCATATATAATGCGTTCCTTGTCTTCATAGGTTGTCTTCATTAGACAAAATACAGTGAAATCTCGTTATAAGGAGGATGGTTATAAGGAGCAGACGGTTATGAGAAGCATATTTGCTCTGCCAAAACCTTTTCTATACGTTTCCATAGTAAAAACAAACAAACGATTAGAACGAGCATTCCTAGCCAAAAATCATTTATAAGGAGAAAATATTTTTAAGGTTGTAACTCTTTTTTTTTTATTGAAATAAGGTGTGATACTGTGTTTACTAGCCTTTTTCAGTACTTCTGTTGTAAGGGGGGGGGGCAGGGGTAGGGGGGCTTTGTCAGGACTTCCCCTGTGATATGAGTGGCCTACAAGGGTGTAGGTACGGTCCTTTGAGAGGTGAGGGGACTAGGGGACGGGGGGCATTGTCAGGACATCCACTGTGATGTGGGAGGTGACTTTCCGACCTGATGGGGGACCCCTCTGCACCCTCACAAGGGGAGGGGGGAGAGGCTTTGTAATGACTTGTCAATGACCAAAATCGGTAACAAGGAAGGTTGGTTACAACGAGCAAATTTCCCTTGCCAAAAGGTGCTCCTTATAGCAAGATTTTACTGTACCATCGTTTTTCTATGGAAAGAGGGCATTTTTTGGGTTGGCATACAAATACTGGGTTAGTGTTTTCTATAAAAAGATTTTTCTACCTAGTGGTATGCTTAGCTATCTTTAAGACAAAGAACCCATGTGACGTCCCCTTTTGATGCTGGGTGCAAGGGGTGGGGTCAGCTCCCCCCTCCCACACAACCCTCCTCACACCTAGATCCCTGTAATATAGTCTATATTGACTGCTCCAAGGAACATGCTTCGATAAAGTAGCTCTTCCATCAGAGGCCATGTTGAGCAATGTGAGCAGCTCAAAACTGCTCTGACCCTAATTTGGCCATGACAGTATTGATACACACTTACGCACAGACGAACCCACCACAGATTGTATCAATTTGATAATGGTTCCACCAGGATTCCACAATAACATATTAGTATTATTTGTTGATCCAATTACTTCGCATGATATGCAGTCAATATCTTAAACCTGACTCGCCCAACCATTCACTCACGTCAAGGTTTCTCCAGTATATGACAGTGTATAGCAAGAAGAAATACTGAGCTACACCATTTCTCGTGAGTGATCTGTCACACCATGGCATTTACTTTAAGTCTGATGAGTACCATAGGCAAGGCATCAACTAGAGAATATGTCGGAGTATAAGCTACACAGAGCTAAGGTGGAAATAGTGTGACTGTGGAGTCTACAGTTAGGGTGGGCTGTGACTCAGCCCCCAAGTAGAGGATGAGTTGGGTGGTGAGCAGTTCGACCACAAGCTCACCCACCCCTGAGCAGCTCAGAGCAGCTCGGCCAATGCTCTGCCCAAAACCTAATTCAATCGGCAGTGGCAGAGGCTTAGCCGGGCCGGACCCTCTCCAAATTGCAGCCCGGGTATTCTGCGGCGTGGAGGACTGGAGAGGGGTACTTGGGGTCAGGGGTGGTTTCATCATCAGCACTTTGCCCGGTGCACGCCCCCCTGGAGTAACACCGCCCCGGCCCCACTGCTGTACAGGGACTGGAGGACAAAGCGAGCAGTGAGCAGCTCACCTTGTTGGTATTCAGCAGCAGCGTCCAGTGGCCGCGCGCCTTATCGGGGGTGGGGCCCAATCAAGGCAATGGCTGGACAAATCTGTGGTGCGGCCTGGTCAGTGGTCGCCTCCTGCTCATCCTCCTCCTGCTCAAATTTGCTGCCCAGCCTTAACTAACCCTTTAAGACTCGCGGACTGCTTTAATGTATTATACCCTTTGTCGTCATGGCGCATGGATGTGGCCCGGGCGTGCAAGTCGCTAGGGCTACCAGGAGGTGTATCAACCCCTAAGGTCAACATAATGCTTAAATGCAGTCTTGGCGAGTTACTTGCACGGGCTATAATCATGCATCATGACCACAAGGGTCATGCTGCATTAAAGCAATATACCGCCTTTAAAGGGTTAACGAGCGGCTCATCAGGAGGGTGAGCAGCTCTGGCTGGTGGCAGGAGCAGCTTGGAGCTGCTGCCGGACAATGAGGGCAGAGTGGTGGCCATCCTGGTGTCCGCCTGCATGCCCCAGCCTACACCAGCCCACCTACTCAGTGCACACAGGGTGGCGAGCAGCTCACAGTGCTCTGAGCAGTTCAGCAAAACACCATGAGCAGCTCATAGAAGAGTGAGGAGGAGGCCATCCTTATCTGCAAGCCGCCCCCAGCCCTGCCACTGTGCCTCGTGTGTGTCAATCCTGGGTATTACCTTCTGCCATTTCGCCGTATTCCGTATCCTCCAGGGTGGAATCAAGTAGTCCCATTGGGGGTGGGATTGAGAGGTCCAACCTGCCGGCTTCATGGGCTTTGTGGTTCAGTTTGTCTAATCTGTTTACCCTGGATCAAATTGTGTCAGTTGTAGAACTTGCACAGGGCCAACGAGAACAAGATCGAGGAAAGAGTTTAATCAAATGTTTGCCGCCGTTGTTAAAGGCAGGATAACTGCTTCATCAATTGGGAGGCTCTATTAAATTCTCCATTTCCAATTCCGACCACCATCTGACAATATGCCACTTCAGCCCCCCGCCAGCGCAACTAAAGAAAGCGCCTGCCTAGTATAAATTAATGTGGACTTGGGTCTAAACGCTCACTGGAGACCTCGGCTCCTGAAGCACACTCTTTGCCAGTGTCAGTCAGTTCACGTGAAGTATTGTGCGGCGAGCAAACCAAAAATAAACTAAGCTATCCATTTCCTGCTTTTTCGCTTTCCGCGGAAAATTCCCAACAAATGAATTAATTTCCAATGCAAAATGGGGGCTCCCGTCGACAATAGCCCTGCCATCCCATCTACCAAATCAATTTCATTAATTTCTTTGCCGCGAAAATGCGCGCAGATTACCGAGAGACAATCCTAATAATGGAGCCCGACGCAAAACTGGAAAAAAATGGGGGAGCGAAAACCTAAAAACAAATGAAACCACCTTCCTTCACCCTGGGCTGCAAATAAACTGTTGATTTCCTGTCCGTCTGACTGTGTGCTTGAACCATGGGGAGTGTTGGGCGGAAGTAGAGCTAAAGGAACCGGATGTTGTAACCCATATCCTGATATCACGCTACAACCCTGTCTGGTCTAACCATCCAAGCCCCCACCTCATCTATAAAGATCCACAGTGCCGGTCCTCACTCCGCTCCGGCTGTTACTGGAGGGGCAGCAAGCGTTTCGCATTCAAGGGCCATATATATATTGCTTTAATACATAATGCCCTTTAGTCGTCATGGTTCATGGATATATCATGACCTCCGTGTGAAGGATTATATCTACAATACAAATGTACTTTTAAGAAAATGCATTGGCGTGGTTGTTATCAACCATGATATATGATCTTGATACTCACAGATTTATCCTGGAATGTCACCCAGCAGTTACACTCACCTGTTGGAAAAAAATAACAGTATATGTCATTTGAACATTATTTTAATGAGAAACAAAGTAAAAAGAAAACTATTCAAGCTATGAAGGCATTTCATCATTATATCACGCCTTAAGGTGTTGGTACACTTCCATAGGTCGGCTTGCTGATTGAATGCAACACTGGCGAGTTACTCGCCAGGGCTGCACTCGTGCATCATTGAGGTAAAGGTCATAACGCTAGGCAGTCATAAAAGGACTAAACATAGAGACGACACACATGTTTCATTCTTAGAATCTCAGGGTTCCCACACAAATTTCCGAATGAAATTCCATGACATTTCCATGACAAAAATCTCATGACATTTATAACATTTTTGTGGGGGTCAGGGGCTTGCCCCCCCCCCAGAAAATTTCTAAAATCAAGAAAGCAAATGGGAGATTTTGTGACACTAATTGCATTATTTTCATTTTCCAAGACATTCCTTGACACATGGAATTTATTTTACAAAATTCCATGACATTCCATGACTTTCCATGACACGTGGGAACCCTGTTAGATATACATTGTATACAGAGAACAAGACCTGACTTCCTTCAGTATAGCTTTTTGTCTTAATGTCATTTGTTAGTTTTCTCTTCAATGCTACATTATGTACATTTATGTGTGTCTGTATATGATACCACCAGGACACCTTTCACTTCGTATTAATAAAGTTCTACATCAAATGTGCATCTGTACATGCATGTGAATGATACCACCAGGACACCTTCATACTTATTATTACAACTATAGATATAACTATACACTTCCATGTAAACAATAACACCGGGACACGTTAACATTTGCATTGATGATGCTATACCTAGGACTCCACGCAGGGCGGGCACATAGAAGATGTTTCAAGTTCTGAGTGTTGCTCCCCTAAAATTCTTGCAGTTGCGCTTCCTCTACATATAATTTCATACAAAGAGTCGTTCAAAATGTTCAAGTTGTTAACACTGTTAGGAAATGTTTCAATATCTGAATTGGTATAACATCTAAAATAAAGCTATTCATTCTATAGTTAAAGAAGCCTAAACCCCGTCTTCACTTGATAATATATCATGACCTGTGCCTTGTTGTATGGAGCGGTCAGATTAAGCCCGTGTGGTTTATGCATACAGTACAGGGTCCGGGAAAGGATGTAGAGGGTAGGGGTTTATAAAGAATGGTTTTTAGCATGGGACGTACGGTGGCGTCCTCTAAGGACCCTTCTCTAAGCTATAGTCGCATTAATTATTACCCTGGTGAAACATGCGTGAGAATCTCCATTTGTCAGTCTCACTCCCATCCCTGCACTCACACATACACACACGCTTACACCCGACCCCCACCCACCCCACTCAGCCTGTAGTTAATAGGCTGGGCACTACACACAAAAGGGCAAACAGCGTTTCAAACTCCAGCACTGGGAGATGTCTTATAAACCTTGTTTAATCCACCTTTTCACCACCTACTCCCCCACAATACCGACTCATTTTCCCCGTCAATGGCTACCGTGGCTTAAAACAGAAAGCTCTTTTTTTCACTTTGTGTGAAGAGACAATTCGTGAATGGCGGAGGAGAGGTGGGGGTTGGGATGCCAGCACACAACACACAACAACGACGCAGCACCGCGCTCACTGAGCAAAGCTGCATGCGGAACTGGGCAAAAAATAAATGAAATTACAAAAAAAAAGAGGATGAAATCATAAAAAAGGTGGACGGGACAAAGAGGATGGGATAGCGCCCGGAGTGGCATGCTGCGGCGTAAAACGTACATTTGGAGCAGGCCTCACGTTACTGTGTGTGGGGTATGGCCGACACAGAGATGTCCAGTCACGCCGCCACACCCCACCTCCCACCTCAGCTCTTCTAACCCTGTAAGGCGCGCATAGTGCTTTAATACTGTACAGTATGGCATTTATTGTTATGAAGCAAGAATGCAGCCCTGGTGGGTGTCTTGCCGGTGCTGCATTCATGCATCATGCAAACTCGGTAGCGTCGACATGAATGCAGCCCTAGGGTGCATTCATGCTTCATGACGACGAATCTCATAATGCATTAAAGCACTATGCGATCTTGAAAGGGTTAACATAGAGCAAGATTAATTAGAGCCGTGCCTTTGATGATTGTGTCCCTTTGTTCTTTCCAATCGTCTATTTATACATAAACCACTAGTTATAGTTCTCTACTGCCATCCCCACATGTCCTCATACAACAATTTCAGAACATTATGGCATATTTCTGCTATTGCTACCAATCATTTTCTATTACCATATTTTTAGTTGAATATTTTAATTTTTTGTCGAATTACAATTTATAAATAGGTGTGTTATGTTATGATGATAAATGGGTGACGCCAATACATACACGGTTAATGACACACCATTGATGATTCATAGATGGATTTCAAAATGTATAAATCTAGATCAATGTGTGAAATTCAATTTCTAACTTATTTGCTATCTAATATTGAAACACATCAGTCCATACGCTTACAACTGCAACAATGACAACGTATAACAAATCTAGCGTTAACACTATGGGTGTGCACAATGGCAGCTATTATGTGTCATGGATCTTATATCAAAGCCACTGGGTACTGTGGGAACTGCTATTGGTGTTAACGTGGGTATGTAGATTGAGTGAAACACACCCAGAGTCTCCATCTTAGGTTGTGATGCAGTCAGTAGCTATCTACCTGACCACCCATCACACCAACAACCAGGCTGCGTGGTGTAGCACATATCTGCCACGGCCTGGGCACGTGTGTGATGCTACAAATGGTAATTGTCACACATTCTCTGCTACCCACCGTCATATGTCCAGGTAGACACTATAACACATTATGTGTTATCTCTAGCCCTTTAAGGTCCGCATTGTGCTTTAATGCATTATGTCGCATAGTGCTATAATGTGCCATGTTTTTGTCGTCATGATGCATGAATGCAGCCCTGGTATGTCAACTCGTCATGGCTGTATTCATGCATCATTTTAACCCTTTGGCAGCACCCTTAAATGCAGCACTGGAGAGTTACTCGCCAGGGCTGCATTCATGTATCAGGTCGACATTATGCATTATAGGACGATGCCGGCCTTAAAGGGCTTAAGTCAGCTTTACCAAACACGGATATCAACAATTTCATCAGACTTGTCTCTCACAGCAACATCAAATATTTACCTTTTAGAACTTTTCCCAGTATGTGAACACCTATCGTTACAATGGCCTCTGATACAAATATATACAGAGAGCCTTGATATTTCAATAAAGCTCTGATCAATATGAAGTTAAGTAGGTCTATCTGTCCAAGTGTAATTACTAGGTTGCAAACTTTCATTTACAATGGATGATGATTAACATTCGGATAGCCACTGATTAAAAAGGAATTGAATGGCACAACGAGATGACTTTGTTAAAATAGTCATTGCCCGTCCTTTTTAAACCTTGTGGCTTATATAAATGCATGTAGACATACACCTCTGTTCATTAGACTGCCACAGGAAATATAACCCACATATAGAATTTGAAAATTCCAATCATCTACAGCAATGGCAAATAAGAGAGTAGAGATATTGCTCTGACTGTAGTATATGATTACGTTGTAATGTTGAATGTATACATATCCTATATAGCGGAAACCACTATTTATGTGGCCTGAATGAGCCGAATACATGGCGCTCATCATTTCAATAGCGGGGTCTTGTATTTATATTCAGTATGACATGTCCAATATATATATGAACATTGAATCTCTCCTATAAGAGACAGCTCCGGCGTACCTATACGATCATGTTTCCCTGTCAAAGGGCATGATATGATTCTACTGCTACATGTAGCATGCTGCTAGGAGTACATTCCCCGCTACAATTCTAAGGCCCACACCCTAAAAAACGGAAGAAAAACGAAACCACGCAGCTTTGAGGATTCAACTTAACCATACCATATGGGCTGAGTAGATAGCCCTTCTATCTTTGACAAGCGGATACCAAAGGCCACGAGGGATAGTTTAGCCATGCTATCTCGTAGATCCATCTGGGCAGGCCTTGTCTCCTTCAGTTCACCGGGTAAACGCGTAAATCTTCAAGGCTCTTTTTGGCTGCTAATGATCCAAGGCAGATATTGAGAAACCAGCCCACAATATAACACACCCTTAAATCTACACAAATGTATATATTCGTTTAACTTGTTGTCCACAGAAATTTCTAATCCAGTTTCATTAGTATGTTTTTATGTATCCGATAGTTATTACTATAGGCAAACGCATACAGAGAGCCGCACATTAGTCTCAGAGTGTCCCAGGCTGGGATGTGTATTGTGACAACCAGAGCGCCTGTGGTGACCGGGACATTGAGAAAATGAGGGGTACAGGGCCCCAGCGTAGGTTATGTAACAGGCTGACGTAAGAGATGGGAAAGATACGCCGCTGTTGTGCCCTGCACTGCATACATTCTGGATAGCATTGGTTCCAGTAATCTGTATCTTCACCAACTCATTCTGCACACAGATCGTATATTATACTGGTGATACGCCTCATTGTACCATGTTCTTTTACTTTTCTAGGCCTCTTAATTCCGATGCTACCCCCTCCCTCCTAAGGAAGAAAACACACACAAAAAGAAACATTACCAGGCATATTGCCCACCCCATGTTTCATACACTATAGCTAGGTGTAGAGGCTATATCCTCCCACCTTGAATGGCTGCACTGAAACGGGGCTATCCCACCACCATCTCCCTCTCTCTGTACGTCAGCGCCATTAGGCTTGGTATCTCCCGCGTGCCATTAGGGAGACATGATTAGTAGACCAATTGCCTTTGACGGCCAAACACAGGCACGCCACCTGTTCACAGTTAAAACCCCTAACGTTATCCTTCACCACTCACCCCCTCCCCACACACCCCCATCCCCTACAACACCTCCAGCGGCCACCGCCTCTCATGCAAATAGCACCAGCCGTCAGCAGGCCCCCACCAAACCGCCTGAAAAGTGGCGTGCTCATTTTATACCATTTTTAGCGTATTTGTATGTCTCTGGGGTCCAACTGCCAGAGTCTGCATGCCCGGCAGGTGTGCGGTGACAAACTGCTCAGCTATAGCCGCGAGCTGCTCACAAGGTCTTGTGGCAATATCAATAGGTCGGCGGGTGCTTGTGGAAATGTATATACCATTTACATGTAAATGCTTTTCTATTAGTGCTGAGGAAGTTTCGCGTTGCTATATTTACGTCTTAATTCTCTGCTAAAAGAAGGTGACCCAATGACATAAAACTCTATTTAAGTGTTAAGATATCATATGTAATTCTAGAGGCACAGATATTGACCCGTGATAAACAACTTAACTTATAACATACTGCAAACTTTACTTCATAGGGTTCAACTTATACCCCGCTATTAACTCGTTTCTTGCCAATATATCTCCAACTCATGTTTTTACTTGATTCACGATAAGGAGGCATCATAGTAATAAATTACACGTGGCGTCCCTATGGATTCCTAAGTATGGGTTCACAGGAGGAAGAACCTACAACAACCCTCCTATCATCTTCATTAATCTTTTTGATGAACTGCTGAAACATCAACACTTACTGACATTAACATATCTCTAAGGGGTGGAATTATAATTTGATAACAAAATCACCCCCCCCCCATTTCAGTTGGATCATATTGACTCCATGCGTCTTGCTGGGAATGAGTCATGCCGAGGGCTCTGAGGGGTAAGAACCTCGAATACTAATCTATCACGTGGGACTGATTTCAATCACCAGGCACGGAAATATGCCATTAAAATAGTGAAGATTATTCACCCACGTCCAAAATTACTCTACCATGTCCCCTATACACAATTACAACCGAGTCCATTACAACTCAGGGGGCACTATGGTTATTAGTGTTCAGAATGTACCTCGTGCATGTTTCATAGACGCCCCAGAAGTTATTTGAATTATATAATTAGTTACATTGCACACACACAATGTCATATGATATCGCCAGGAGGGGCCAGTATGGACTGGTCCAGTTGTTGGGGGGAGGGGGGAATAGCGGAGGGGGCAGGATAATTAAAACAGCATCCGATGGGTTGGACATTTCTCTGGAAATTCTAACCAGAGATTACACACCCCAGTAGACAAAGAGTTGAAATTTCATTTTGGGTCAAGTCTACATAGGAAAGTAATTATCAGAAATCTAGCGGATTTCCTTTTCAAAAGTTGGAAAAGAGGCATCTCTGTAGATAGCATAGTGTATGTGATTATGCAAACAACGCCTGCGATGTGAAGGCTGATCATTACGGTATTGGTATTGTCGGTGACCACTGCTATTTCCCACTGTTAACCCTTTAAGGGTCGAATACTACTTAATTAATGTCCTTGGTCGTGAGAATACATTTGTGCATCATTATACCAACGTTTCTTGGGTGTATCAATCCAGTAGGGTCGGCATGATGCATGAATATAGCCCTGTCGAGTTACTCGTCACTCACCAGGGCTGCACTCATGCTTCATCCCTACAAAGAGCATACTATATCAATGCACTATGTGGCCCTTAAAGGGTTAATATAGCACCTGCCCTGGAGCCCTCATCACCCTGGAGACAGGTGCTACAGGTGGTCGTGTACAGCATACAGCAGCTACCCCTGTCACCATATCCCCACACAAGTTATGGCAGGTACACATCCCCCTGATGGACCTCCCACCCTCATCCCAACCAACACAACATAAACAAGGCAGGTGGTCGTGGACAACTCAGACTGTATGATACATTAGCAGACATATTTACAACCCCAATTAACCTCTAGGTGAAGCCGAAATGCAGCCACATGCGGGTTGAATCCAACCTGTGCAGTCCGGAGATGAGTCCCGAGTCCATTCTTCTTCCAACCTGCCAGCCCCACATTAATTGCAGTGGGGGAGATCATGAGCTCACTAAAATTCGCGGTGCATCGAAATATCATTAGAAAAATCTAAAAATGGGTCGGGAGTGGAACCTGGGAATCCCATTGCCTGTATTGGCTCCTGTAATACTATATTACAGTTAACGTATACTTGTGCCACACGCCTATAATATCCTTATATCCAGATAGGAACAGGATCACCAAGGGGACCAGTAACAAAGTGCGTGGAGTTCAGTGCCTTCCCATGGCCCCAGTTAACCCTTTGAAGGCCGCATGGTATATTCACGTAGTATGCCCTTTGTCGGCATGACACATGAATGCAGCCCTGACGAGTAACTCACCATGGCTTCTCTCATGCATCATACCGACCATACAGGGTTGATACACTCCCGACGGGTCGTCATAATGCATGAATGTAGCACCCACGAGTGATAACACCCACTGGGGTTGTATTCATGCATCATGGCAACCAAGGACATAATTAAAGCAGCATGCGGCCTTTAAAGGGTTAATACATTGTATAGCCAACACACATACTACATCTCCGTCCCAAAGGGACACTCCCACCGACGGTATTGATCGGATCAAGATTAAATTTGATGATACTGAGCATGCAGCAGCAAGGGATCAAAGGCCCCATTATCGCTCATCCCTTTTGGTGGCCACCATAAACCCAATAACTTTCATATTTGTCTACCAATACACTCATGTCAGCCAATGTGCATGCGCACTAAAGCGAAGGTCATTTTACTTCTATATAGACCATAGGGAGGCATGGGGGCTGTCAATGGAACGTATTTGCATAGTGTCTGTTTTTCCAGATGAAAGACACTTAATGTTATATATGTGTACTGTATATTGTACAGTCACTCCTACTCTTGGAAAATATATGAATGCTCTTTTTATATTCCTCTTTAACCCTTTAAGGGCCGCTGCTGCCTCTGGGCAGCATCTAAAATACCCCTGAAAAACCGCTGCTGCCATAGGGCAGCAAAATTGATACCCTAGGGCATCAATACCACTAAATTACAGCTCCTGCTATGAAACAAAGAATAATAATTTTTGAATCAATCCAAAAATATTTAACATCAATACTACGTCCCCTTGTCAAAAAGGTGTAAATGCTGTCTCAAATACAATTTATTTCACTCCTTAGCCACTATCCCAGGGAGCACATACTTGCAAAGTTGTATATTCCCATGACATAGGGCCGGTGGTTAAGTCCCAAATGACATATTTCAAGGCCAACAGGGAAAGGGTTAACCTATTTAATATGCCTATCAATATGGTATATTATGCAGTTTCAACAAACATACTAAATATGAGCCTATATCATAGCAGGAGTAAAATGCTGAAACTGTATCGAAATATAATAGTAACGAGATGAATGTAATTAATGTAATCATAGGAGATTGGTGGGGTAATAATGTAGGAGGGGGAGGGCACATAGGTTCAGGGCGTGGGTGCGCGGCAGGGGAGGGAGGGGGGAGGAGAGGGGGGGGGGGGTCCCAGGTGGGGAGGAGTATGGGGTTGTCAGAACAGGGTTGGGGTGTAAAGAATGTATCAGCTCCCGCCTCATCCCAGACATAACTCATGTAGCCCACACCCTGCCTTAGTAAGGCTTAACACTGGAGGAGAAGTGATGGGTTGGATGACCCCACTGTCACTGACCTGAGTACACACTCCTCCCAGCCAAGGTTCTCGCAAAGATTAATCGCATGTGTGTGCTTTGCTGAACAACACGTTTACTGGGAATCGACTATACCAGCCTGTAATTATTATATTTGCTAATATTCAGACTTTTGTGTTAGATACTTGTATATACATACATATATATTTTTTGCAGGAGGTCTGGGTGAGGCTCTTTACAAGAATCTGAGATGGACAGTACTCTACAACAGCCATGGCGGGTTGCAGGCATCCCCACAATCAAGTCATCTCTTCATATTGAGCTGTCAGGACCAGTTCCAAAATCATCAACTCAGCGAACAACTCACCCATTGAGTATTTCTTCTCTAAGCACCCCCACCCCCAATGTGTCTTAAGCTGCCGTCAGTCTTTGATCTGTTTTTAAGCCTTTCTTCTTCCCATCATTCAGGTAAGAAGGTGTTTTCTTCAATCAGCATCTTGTCAAAGTTCCATAACTGACCCATACACACGCCACGCCATCCCCCACCTCCACCCACTCACCCCACCATGTGTTGTTAGTGAGTGGTCATTTTTTTAACAGCAGGTGGGGTTGGTGGATTTTTGCGCGAGCGGGCCCAAAAAGTGTTGCCCATCCGGCAAGAGGGGTCCAAATCTTTGAGCTATATAGTAACATGCTCGCTTATCCACTAGGTGACATTTGTTTGCCCCCCTCTTTTAAAAATGACCACTTCCTTTAAGGTGTCTTTGCTCTCCCCTGTGTACATTTGTCCGCGACCCCCGCCGACTCCTTTTGGGCTATAGTTATACGTGGGCTTTTTCAATAAAAGGAGGTGACCATTTTTTCGGTTTCATCCCTTATATTTTCGGTTCCCCCTATTCCTAACCCCGAAAGATAACCACTCCCTGAGCCGACTGATGTGTTCCTGTCCTCCCCTGTACGTGCCATGCGCATGCGCGTTGTGTGGGTCCAGCAGTGCCTCGTTTTC
Organism: Harmothoe impar; assembly: GCA_947462335.1. Lineage (NCBI taxonomy): Eukaryota > Metazoa > Annelida > Polychaeta > Phyllodocida > Polynoidae > Harmothoe > Harmothoe impar. Next base: position 34,555,754 of record OX381707.1, read on the forward strand.
ATCTCGTCAGAGTTACACACAATTCCCGCTAGGGGCGCCACTGGCCAGTGCCTCCTGTGCTAAGCTGCCTTTCACCCTCATTTTCTCCACACTCCACTCACTGTCCGCTCCCCAATGTCAGGGAGACAGTGGCGCTATTCCACAGGATTCCTCTACAGCGTTAGGCGCCTGGACCATTGTTGTCGTCATGCATGATTTATGTTCCTGCTAAAAGGCCTCCTGTAGTCGCATGGAGCCACATTCTTCTCCTTCATACTGACTGCCACATGTGAATATTCATTAGCTTCTATTTAGGGATGTTTTTCCTGTCTTGAACTTCATTTTGCAATTAACGGGAGAAGGAATATTATTCCTTTGCTATTTTGTAAGTGCATGGGGAAGCGCCTGCATTTGCATTAACTTTTACGACATAGGAACAGCAAAAGTATATTTCAACAGAAAGTCCCATCAATTGATGGAAAAACAATATCTGCCCCCTTCCTCCTGGGAAAGACACCATGATCAGAATAAAAGACAGACAATGCTTTGTAAGATTGCAGGGGCAGGGACAAGCTATTCAATGAGGGTTCCCAGGATATATAGATCGTCCCACTGAAGCATATGGAGTGAGCATGCCCTAATATTTTTTCTGTACTCCTTTCCTCTCAGTCTTCCAGTTCTGATTTTTTTGGGTGGGGCCTGGGGTTGTCCAGTGCCTATAAGGGAGCAGGGTAGGAGAGTGGTACGCACATCAGGGGTTGTGGAGTGGAGATGTGCTGCCTGTATGGGTCTGGGATGGGACTGAATCATCCATACCTCACAGATCGTCCATTAAGGTGGCACAGGGCTCTCTCCTAATGGACGTAACAACAGCTGGAGGCGCGGGCTTTGTTGACCTGGCACTGCGCGTCACGAACCTGGGCCCCTCCTCCCTGTGCTGGACGTTCCTCCAGTACCTTGCACTCCCTGCATCTCCAACAATAAACTAACCATTTAAGGGCCGGAACGTGATTTAAATGTTCTTCACCCCTTATTGTTATCATGATACATGAATGCAGCGCTGGCGTTTAACTCGCCAGAGCTGCATCCATGTATCATGCCGATTATTCAGGAGTGTGTCTGGTCCATAGGGTCAGCATGATGCAAAATGGTTAACTCGCATGATGCAAAATGGTTAACTCGCCAGGGGTGCATTCATGCATCATCGCAATGAGGGCATAATGGATTAAAGTACTATGTGACCCTTAAAGGGCTAAAACACGGCCAAGTCAGCCTCGTGCCGCCATGCTTCCCACACTCACGTGCTGGCTTTGAAATGCAAACACATCCCACAGTGGAAAAAGGGGACGATGACAAAAGAAAAATTGAGAAGAGAGAAAGCCATCGATGCAGGCCTCTCTTTAGTGTACGCTGCAGGTTATATTTTCTGCATCACGTCTGAGCTTTTTACGTATAGCAGAAAACAAATATAAAACTTTTGAAGGATGTGCCATTCAGATGCAGGAGCAAAGGGAGGGCGATGTCTGGTGTATTTGACAATATATATATATATATTAGAAGGCACCACGCCCACCATTGCCACATTTTAACTGCAGGTAGGTTATATATGTATATGGGTGGGTTCAACTAAGGGGCGGAACCAGGAATTTGAAGGGGGGGGGGGCACTATGAACATTTGCAATACCGGTAGTACCTAAAAATGTTACGCCACAGATCGCAGCGGATCGAAATACCATACCCACTACCTCTTTCCTTTTCACAAAAAAGGGGGCGGGACCCACAGACCCCCCCCCCCCCCGCCCGCTGGATCCCACTTTACGGTTATCAGCCAATCAAATTACTATCATAATTTAACCCATGATATGTCAGTTTGGCCGAGTTAAGTTAGTGAAATCAAGAGTTAAATAAAATCGCAAATGTCATGACCCTTGCAGCTGCAAAGTTAATAACTAATTTCTGCACATAAATGTGCATGGGGGGTTCTATGAATTAAAGCGATACTGACTGCGATTTCATCTAGTGTGCATTGTACTTGGATTTCTCTTCAATTTTGAATCGATTTCTTGATGAGTAAGATCAGCATTGAGTTTGAATCTAGATTACTTGAAATACGATACACATGTCGCACGACTGCATGTATGGTAGATCTCTGAATACCTGAATATCAAGCATACAAGTTCCCATACATGTATGATATTCAATATCACATTATCAAGGGAATGAATGTATTGGGCACAATAAATGTGAACATGGTGAGATACTCAAGACTTGAGTAATATGCAGTATGCCCTTAAAAAGGACTAATTTTGCTAATAGTACACATGTATAATTTTGCTAATATAGTAAATGTCAATTGGGTTTGGACTCAAGTGAATATTCAAGATTTCCTGTGGGCTGAATGTAATTAGAAAGTTATGTCATGGTCATCTGAGTGGTGGTGGATTTTTGCACCTCCCCCCCCCCCTTTGATCTGTATAGTCATGCGTGGATTTGTAGTTGAAAATGGTGTGACCCCGACCAAATCCACCCCTTGTTGTTAAGGAAGGACCCCCTCCCTGGCTGGAGATGAAGTGGTATGAGAGTGTTTTACTACCAGTCTCTGAAGATCAACCAGGAGCCCGGAGGACCTGGCCCCTGCCCCTCACCCCGCCCCAGCCCTCTCCCAGTGCCTAACGTGTAGCCCCCTGCCCATCCTCCAGTCCCTAACTCGTAGCCCCCTGCCCATCCTCCAGTCCCTAGTGTATGGGGGGTGCACCTGCGTTCTCCTCCTCCCATAGGCCCAGGAGGAACTAGCTGCTTCTTTACGCACCGGCCACAAGCCGTGACCTTAACCCTATAGTGCATGGGACCCTTAGCCGTTGTGATACATGAATGCAGCCCTGGTGAGTAACTCGCCAATGCTGCATGCACAGCATCCTGACGACCCTTCAGGGATGTGTCGAACCCGTATGGTCGGCATGATACTTGAATGCAGCCCTGGCGAGTTACTCACCAGGGCTGCATTCATGCATCATGCCGACCATGGGCATAGCACATTAAAGCACCATGCGGCCCTGAAAGGTTCAATATTGACCTTGACTCCAACTATCCCATATCTAAGTTTAGTCAGTCCACTCTTCGCTTTTTTCTGATACTACCTTGTTTACGGTGGAGGGTTACAAGGCAATGAGCTCTAAACGATATCTTAATATGTTTACAGTAACTGGTAGCAGACAGCAGAACCATGTACCTGAATGGTGAGACAATAGAAACCCCTACTTCTCTGTTTCTGTTGGCAACATCATCCACCACAAGGGACTCTGCCACACGTGTGCCCCGTACCCCCAACGTCCCGTTGACATCCCATCCATTTCCTAATGAGATGTGCTGCTTATGAGAACTCTGTGCTGCTTATATGTGAACAGTTTAATGGCTTATAGAATATAGTGCATATTAAAGCTAATCGGAGAGAAACAATCCTTGCTGGTGCAATGGTAAGGGCCTGACAAAATATCCAGTTTCTGGGGCCTGGAATTCAATATACATGAGTGCCTTTATTTCTCAAAAATTGACAATTACTAGTAAATGAAACCATTTACTTATGGAGGCGCAAATAAAAGAAAACATGCAGTATCCTATGATTAAAAGAAAGAAATTAGAAAGAAATACAAGAGATGGACATACTATTCGAACTGAAAGGAAACCGCATAGAGCCAGCAGGAAAGGGGGAGTAGGTGGCGTTAAGAGCACGAGACCGAGGGGGGAGTCTCTCAGACCGGTCCATGAATACTTCACGTCCCCCCCCCCACTCTACACCAACCACCCCCACTCTCCTCTATAACAGCCCACGTCTACCCCCCTCCCTTACCCCCAGCATCACCCCCCCCCAATCCCCTGGTCAGCGCAGAGGCCGGTCGGCACCCTGCTCCTCATGCCCCATATGTCGGGACACTCCTTTCTACTCACTTTAATTTCCCCTGCCCCATTAGGATGGTAGTAGTAGGGGAGGTGCGGGAGGGATAGGGGTAGGGTGATCGAGGATCTGGTCCGGCTGGGTTAGGAAGAAGGGTAGTGGTGGTGGCGGAGTGGGGGACAAGGACCAGGGCATGGTCGGTGGGGGGATGGGGGAGGGCAAGGGACTATGCTGGACATCTACGCACTCTATTGGCTAAAGACACAACATAGCTTTCTCTTTCAGTCGATACTCCTGGTAGGCCGCAGCGGTAAGCTCGACTTAACCTGGACGCTGTGAGATAAATGTATTATTGTGATCATGTTGAAGGTGGGAGAGCCTGCTGACCCTTTAAGGTGCGCAGTGATGTAATGTGCTGTACCATGTGTGTCGTCATGATGCATTCATTGCCTGTTAAGTAAAGGCTCTCCAGGGCTGCCCTCGTGCATCACACCGACCCTTCTGGAATGCACCAAACCCATAGACTCGGCATGATGCTTGGACACGGCCCTGTCGAGTTCTCACCAAGGCAGTCTTCAAACATCATGACGTCAAAGGGGAAATGCATTAAATGACTATGCGGCCCTTAAAGAGCTAAATTGGGCTGGGAGGGGCCCGCAAGTCGCAAAGTGTGTTGGCGCCTAGTAGAAGTGGTGGACAGGGACGTGGGACGAGTGGAGCGGGATCTGGCACAGGGAAAGTGAAGCAAGTAGGAGGAGGCTAACTGGGGACAGACCTGAATAGGGGGTGGACTTGTAGTTGTAGGTCTGTAAATACATATGTAGATGCAGTGGGATCAGGTTTCATAGTTATCTAAGGCAGCTAAAGGCTAAGGGTAACATATCATATTTGTATAATAGACACAACTAGCACGACAAAACCTTTGTTTTAAATGCCTTTTATCTTACCATATTTAATTATAATGTTCACAACGTTTCGGCAGTGGATGCCTTCATCAGGTGATCTATTAAAGGGTAGAATAGTGTGACAGGCTGTGATATTTTAAACCACAGCGGAGGGGTAAGACAAATGAGTTCCCACTGTGGATATTTCACAAACCCACACATAACCTTACATTTATGGTTTAAAACAGATAGACAATGGTTTTGGTTATCCTTGTATAACCATTGTCTATATATTACATAAGTCAGGTGTCCTGGTATATGGGCAGGTTGGAATGATACAGGTTGAGGTCGGGCTGAATTTGCTGGAGGCAGCGGAGCATAGCGACAGGCCGACTTTGTTCTGACCAGACCGCTGCATGGTATAAAGACAAAACGGGTTGAGGTATGGGATGAAGGGCAACTCGGCGCCCTGACCTGGTCAGAGTCTGCAGTCTATACCCAGTCCCCATGCGCCCCTTCAGTGTGTGCCCGCGGGTTAACACAAAAGCTGACTACAACAAAGGAAGGCGGCGCGCCGATGGTGGCTCATTGCCCGCCGCTGCACCAACGTTTACCCGGGCGGCGCGGCAAATAATGCCAGGGGTCCTCCTCCTTCCGCTACCAACGCTTTATGACCGCTTCCGGACAAAACGCCGCCATTAGAAGTCAGCGGCCAGCGCGGTGGCCCCTGATCACAGGAACGCGCAATGGCCGCCGGGTAATGGCGGCCTATTCAGCGCCCGCTGGGGTCCGGCCACCATTGTCCGGTACCCGGATGATCTATACAGGGCGGGGGATGGGACCCGCAGAGGGCCGGGATCGATATGGCAGGTCACCACCGGCCCCAAGTCAAACACCCAATTCAATTTGGCCGAGGCTACTTGGTCGCCAGTAGCCGCCTGATCAAAGTTGAATGGCGGCAGCACGCCTGGGATTGGCCGCCGTACCGCGCGCCTTAACCCGACTCAGCACAGTGGAAAATCTAATAGTCATCAGGTCCGCGCCGCAGCCACCAGGTGTCACTACCAATTAGCCTCCACCAATGGCAGCCGCCGTAACAGACCGCTTACTGTCGCCGTCACCGATATGAGGCAGCACCTGATTGGTGACTGACACCGCGGCCATCTTGGAATGCTGTTGCTATGGTTACAGAGCTGACGGTATCTTAGTCCTTTAATAGTTACGACGGGCCATAAGACAAATGTGGTTAAGATGGTCAATGATTATAGACACTGATTAAAGAGACGATCCCTGATCGCCCCAGATATTTAAAACAGAGAGGTTTAGATCAGCCTCCCAGACCAGTCTAATTGTAACGTGTACGCCAACGTCGAGCCTATACATTGCTCTAGACGCACACGTATAAGCCGACCGTCGTGATCCTAACGTCTCTGATATCTTCACCACCTTAAATTGCAACTTGAGAGCTGTCTCAGGGACTTGAGAGGTGTCACGACAGGAGGCCTCCATGGCGACATTCCACCTTTAATGTGCATTAATAATTGAGTATGGCTGCATGAAGTAATCCCTACGTCTATAGGCTTGTGGCGGCTTAGTGAGTAGGGATGGGGTGTCCGGCATCACTGCTGTCTGTATAAATGTAGGTGTGCTACAAGGTGCGCCTCTAGGGCCGTGTGCACGTGTCACACCTGGATGTCACACCTAATGCATTAAGTCTTTTCACAGCCATCCAATAAAAGGTAGTGGACGACCCCTCAGTGGGTCTTAGTAGAAAATGTAAACCGCTCTTGGGTGTTGGGACAAAAATGTTCACCTCTATTCCATGAAAAAAGCCTGTGCGTTACTATGGATCAAAGGGTGCGCGAACCGATTTCCGTCCCGGGGAGGAGTGACAAAAAGCTTTAGTGCCGAAGAAAAGATCACTCCCTTAGTCGGACATGCTGCTAGTGGAGTACCCCCCTCCCCCCCCCCCCACACACACACACATCCACACCACCCTCTCGACATGGCCGTCTCACGGCTCCCCCCAAGATGGCCGACACCTGCTGACCTCTCACGTGACCAGCCACCCATCCCCGCCGGAAATCACGTGACCTGTGTGACCCTAACCACGTGACACATCAAGACCAGCGGCCATTGGTCGAGATAACGCATGCGTACAGGAGGACAAGTGTGTCAATACGTCCTGGTGTGTGGATGACATGTCTGTGACGTAGGGGCGCGTCTCCATCCCTACGTCCACCATTGACGGACGGGGGAGAGGTGCGACCTGGTACTTCCGCTCTGGGCGCCGTGTCGATGTGACGCGTTTCCGGTGTCAAAGAGATGTCATGCGAGCTCCACTGCCTTCCCTTTGGCTTGTAGTCAGAATGACGTAAACATGTTTGACATTATTTTGACTACTGTGGTCCATTTGACATCGTATCAGACCATTAACAGAACTTACAATCTAAATCAGTTAGGAGGGACTTAACTTGGTTGAATATATATCGTTGCAGTCTTTCCCAACAGAGACCTCCCGCAATACTCCATACCTCTGTTGCGGGAAGTTTATGCAGTACCAGGCACCCCATAGTAGTATTTGAAGTTTAGGGTTAGTACCAGGCACCCCATAGTAGTATATGAAGTTTAGGGTAAGTATCAGGCACCCCATAGTAGTATATGAAGTTTAGGGTTAGTATCAGGCACCCCATAGTAGTATATGAAGTTTAGGGTTAGTATCAGGCACCCCATAGTAGTATATGAAGTTTAGGGTTAGTATCAGGCACCCCATAGTAGTATATGAAGATGAGGTTCAGTACCAGGCACCCCATAGTAGTATATGAAGTTTAGGGTTAGCATCAGGCACCCCATAGTAGTATATGAAGATGAGGTTCAGTACCAGGCACCCCATAGTAGTATATGAAGATGAGGTTCAGTACCAGGCACCCCATAGTAGTATATGAAGATGAGGTTTCTTACCAGGTACTCCATACTCCATAGTAGTATATGAAGTATACAAGCATATAAGTATACAAGTATACAAGTATACAAGTATATAAGCCAATGTTACAGTACCAGGCACCCCATAGTAGTATATGAAGATGAGGTTTATTACCAGGTACTTCATACTCCATAGTAGTATATGAAGTTTAGGCTCAGTACCAGGCACCCCATAGTAGTACATATAGAAGATGATCAGTGCCAGGCCCTCTATAGTAGTATATGAAGTTAAGGTTCAGTACCCCATAGTACTATATATAGAAGATGATTAGTACCAGGCGTCCCATTGTAGAATACGTGGACGGGGACCAGTACCTAAGGGATGCAACACAAGACCCAGGACAGAACATTCCAGGGGTAGCACCAAAGGATATACAGAAAGGCAGTAATAGGTATTGGTCTCATCTTACTGTTGGGGTGGTTCGTTTCCTTGACCACCTGCATCCGCGCCCACCTGGAGACAACCCCCGCCAACGACAAAAAAAGGGATGAAAACATTTGTCTTTTTTAATGGCTCCACAGTCTGTCAACACAAAGGACAAGCCCTGCGGGCTATGGGCGGGCATACAGCAGGGCTTGGATTACCCTCGGCCGGAGGGCTTTCAGGATAAAATCGAACTGAAAGGCAAACGAAGGGCGGGTGGGATGACAACGCAATAAGAGATATGAATGACAGGCGCAGCCATGTGAAAACAGCAACGACATGGGTGGAGCTCTGGTAGCGGCTAAAAAGCAAAGTCTCATTATGAGACGCCTATATCCCTTACGCGGTTACTGCTATGTTCATTGTGTGCTTCTCACCGAGCTTTGGAACTGGGACAGATGGGGGACATATGCGAACACCTGCCCGACTATAGCATCCATAAAATGGTGATACTAATACCATCACAGGGCAATAAAGTCCCCCGTTGTGTTTCTATGTGGCTTGGAGCTAAGCTGATGCTGTCACTTACAATGGGCATTCCGGTTGTCAGAACCACTACGGAAAACGCAGCAGTTAACATGATACACAAGGACGTACATCTGTGTACGTCATAACTGTAATAGACATCAACAATTTCACCACAGCAGCTCCTATTCAAACAAGTGCCATATGACACTTATTTCACAATGCTCTCCCAACTGAAGATATATGTTTTCTACATATATGCTGCGTCTTCTGTGTATACAGTATACATGTCCTAAGGCCGAATAAAAAAAAAGTTTTGTTTCAGGTAACATGGGAAGAAACACTAGGGTCGATAGGTCGGGTTTTTTTTAAACCTTTTTTTCCCCCTCTTAAATTGGCCCAAAAAAGTGTAAAAATCGGGATTTTTTCCCCAAAATTGTGCAAACCTAAAATTGACCCCAAAAAAGTATAAAAATTTCTTCAAAATCGCATAAAAAAACGTAGGGTCGGCCCTGTTTAGATAGGGTCGGTCGGGTGACCTGAAACAAACCTTCTTTTTTTTTGGCCTAAATGACAGGTTTATATTACACCAATAACACATAACCATGGGAAAGGTCATTTGTGCGCAAATATTACAGACATAAATGAAAAGAAGGCCCCTTCATGCAGTTATATATTGAAATTGTACGAGGCTTACCTTGGTAAGGTGAAGTAAAATTGGAATTTTACTGAGAGGAACACGTAGTGTTCTGGGGTAACACTGTTAGTGTTACGCGAGGTAAAATAATAGACTTATTACTCAGACGGTAAACTTTAGTAGAAGCCAATGTTACAGTAACAACTTGCTATTGCTATCAGAATATGCCTTGTCAGCATTATCTGCAATCAGTTCTAGCCATACCTCAACACACAATTATGTACAAAAGGGCACCTTCTTATCAAAGAAACAATCTTGCAATAATTACACAGTTAATGATCTCTATGTATAGACCGTGTAGAAGATAACAGTAAACCCCCATAAAAGGCACACAGTGATAACATGTGAGTTGGATTTTTTTCCTCGTTTTACAGATCTCTATGGGCAAACATGGCTACTTCGGCCTGTAGCTAGGTCCCTACCCTGGCGGGGTGAGACTGACGGGAGGCAGGAGGGGGGCGCCAAGGGGGTTCTGTACATAGTTAGAAGGCTGAGCACGGCGAGTAGGGCCTCTAGAGATAAGGGAACACAGCCCAGCCGAGACCTACCTTCTGTTTCTCCCCCATGACGTACCCTGCACCATCATCAAAACCCTCACACCTTACGTCATGCCGCATCACGTGACCTGCGTCCACCAATGGGCTCTCCCCGTGCTGGGTCCCGTGACCAATGGGAGGCGTGCCAGAGCCCCATACGTCAGCGGACGGCTAACCCGATGAGGCAGGCGGGCGGGGCGCCTCTAATTTGATGTATTAAAAGGGTGGTCCGTCTTTATCGTACCAGGAGAGAGGGAGGCTGGTCATTTAATGTATGGCATGGGGGAAGGGAGGGGGTTAGCAGGGTCAGACCCCCACAACCCCCCTTACCTACTGAATACGTCTTGTCATCAAACACGTCACGTATGACGCCAACCACCAGGGGGCTCCACTGGGGGCACCACCAGTCTGATAGATACCCCCGACGTGCGCGCCATGCCGCGGACACCACACATACTACCCCCAACTGATCTGATCCACCCAACACTATGAACAAATAAATACCCAGCTCATCATACCCTAGATATTGGTAACACACTAAAAACTAAGCCTTCAACACACGCCACACATACATGTAGGGGAGGGACATGAGGGCGCGTGCAGAAAGGCTCTAATACCACAATAGATATAGCTCAGGCAAAACATATAACATCTTTGTATTCATGTTACATGTTCAAAAATAGAGAAAATACACAGGTCGATTTTTATTTAACAATCGTTAGAATAATTTGGTAATAATTGTACATTTTACAGAAGATTCACAAATTTTGACCCTCAGCGGAGTCTCCAAAATGTCTAAAATGTCAGGCTAGGGGCCAAATAATAGGGTAGGCGAGTATCCTGAATACAACTTCTATTCTATTTTAAGTCATACTATTTTTTTTGGTGGGGAGTAAGTCATCACTTTACATGGCAGTCAAATGCCACCTCCACCAGGGTACATCAGGTTGTATGTACACGGGCCACAATAGCCATAAACAGCACCCGTCCTATCTCAACAACGCAATCAGTGCAGCGGCCAATCGGCGCCCACCGCCGTTATCAGCTCGGTCCGTCGCCAGCCCATCACAGCCTTATCTATTATGGAGAGGGCCGCAGCATTAACAACTCAGGGCTGCTGGTGGTAAGGTGCTTTGACGATCTAACCCTTTAAAGGCCGCATGGTGCTTTGATGCAGTATACCCTTTGTCGTCGTGATGTATGAATGCAGCCCTGGATGGTAACTCGCCAGGGCTGCATTTGTCCATCATGACGACCTTATGATGTTGAGACACTACCCAGAAGGTCGCCATGATGGATAGATGAATGCAGCTCTGGAGAGTTACTTGCTAGGGCTGCATCTATGCATCATGCCAAGGATATAACACATTAAAGCACAAAGCGGCTATTAAAGGGCCCCTCGTCTCATTTAGCATCTCAAAGGCCTCACATTCCGACGATATACTCGTCTCCAGGGGTCTTCATGTCCTAATATACTGTCCCTTTTGACTACTTCATTTTTAAAGGCATAATATAATGATACTTTTGTAATAACGTCTACAGGGTTAATAAATGTCGGCAGTGCTGTCTGTAGCCTGAGGGTAGGTATATAGGCTACCTGTCATGTGTCAGGTGTATTACTTACAGAGGCTTATCAGGAGTTCTCATTAACAGGTCTATTCTAAGCAGGACTACCCAGAAGTAAACTGACCGAGTCTTTCATCTTGGCGTATCACCGTCACATGGCGACGTATCACCTTCTCAGGGCCCATTGAAGGAAGATATAAAGTCAATTTTATACTTTATTCATAATATCACCGAATGATTATGTTCTTGTAGTGATCTTAATATATTTCGGTATAGCAATATATGGTCACGTTGGCGCTCGTGCCGGGAAGCACTACCCTGCACTACCCTTATCTTAGAATAAGAGGTCGTGGACCTAGAAAAACAGTGTCGCCACCGGCAAGGTAGTTCTAAATTCCCTGGCTTGATTCCCTGATAATCGTGACACAAACTATGATTATTCAATCAAACACAATCTTTTAACCTTACTTGCTACTTAGAGAGTGGTTATTATTTGGTAACAGGCGTGCGCGCAACACACTTTCAAAATCGGCCCCATTTACAGAAAATCCCCCCCCCCCGACATTTTCCCGACGATGGCAACTCTATAAACTCCACCCCAATACCCCGAGAGTTTTGCCTCATAAGGACTGTACGTAATTACCTCTTCGATCCCTATACTGCTTTACCAGTCTACACTGTTGTCTTGTAATCTCTTTAAACAGTTTGCTAATCAATTTGTTGGTCTAGAAATCAATCTTGATGAAATTAATCTTGTTGAAACCCGAGCTCAATACACATGTGGAAATGTGCCTGCGTCGCCAAAAATAACCATGTAATGAAGGGCACCAAATACTTGCCAAAACATGGAGGGAACCTCGGACACTGGATATGGAGAATATTAATTTTCATTTTATCATCAATGTAATTTTCCATAATATCAAACCTGGCCTCTCTCTCTTTCTTCTAAAATGTGCTTGGAATGCCACCACGTTTTACATCAACTGCTCTACTATATTGATTACCGCGTAGTCTTAGCAATGATGACTGTTGACAGATAGCAAAGATAAGAAACGGTCAGAATAGGGTTGTGGGGGGACGTCCACGGCCAGGCGGCAAGATTACAAAGGGAAATACAAATCACTAGTGAGAGGCGGGCGATTGATTGGTATATAGCCACTGGCTCGCGCGTGACAATAGTGATGGTAGTGGTGGATGGGGATGATAAGGTTGTAACGGCCTAAGGGCGTGGGGAGAGGGGAAGTGTGCGATAGGGGGAGATAGGGGGTTGGGGAGTCCCAATCCTGTTGTTGTGATTACCCGACCGGATGATCGGCCCAGACGTCGGGCTTATAAAAGGATCGGTAGTAAGGGGAACGGATTATACGCCCAGACTGTCGCCGCCGGATTAGTCGATAATTCTTTGCCGCACCGCGTAGGGCATCTAGGATTAGACAAACATGGCCACGTATATCCCTCCCTGCTCTCCACAGTGGCACACATACCGAGATAAGCCTTCCTACCCAATCTAGCCTCGCACACTGACACAGATAGCAGCATACAACTGTACCCCAAACCTGGTTTATCTTATTCCTCATTCTCACTACATTGTCGACGTGGGTATCGTCATTACCTATACACCCTCTGCTCATTCTACCCCCGCCCCTGTCCATGCAGCTCCCACGCCAGTACAACCACAACGTGGTTAACGGATGGTCATTTATATCGGGCGGGAATGCAGCAGGAGGGGCCGACATGCGTGCATAACGGGGTTCTGGTGATGTCAGAAAGATGAGGAGACGCCCGGCGTCATACAACCAGCCCAGGGTGTAAGGGACAGCAGCCTGGGTGAAATGGACTGCAGCCTGGGTGTAAGGGAATGCAGCCTGGGTGTAAAGGAAGGGACCGCAGCTGAATATAAGGGACCGCAGTCCGGATGTAAGGGGCTGCAGCCTGCATGGGTGTAAGGGACCGCAGTCTGGGTGTAAGGGACCGCAGCCTGCGTGTGAGGGCCCGCAGCCCGGGTGTAAGGGACCGCAGCCTGCGTGTAAGGGACCGCAGCCGAGTGAAAGGGAAAGCAGCCTCGGTGTAAAGGAAAGGACCTCAGCCAGGTGTAAGGGACTACAACCTGGGTGTAAGGGACTACAGTCTGGGTGTAAGGGTCCGCAGCCTGGGTGTAAGGGAATTTTGCCTGGTTGGAAGGGACTGCATCCTGGGTGTAAGGGTCCGCAGCCTGGGTGTAAGGGAATTTTGCCTGGTTGGAAGGGACTGCATCCTGGGTGTAAGAGACCGCAGCCTGGGTGGAAGGGACTTTTGCCTGGGTGGAAGGGACTGCAGCCTAACAACGTTACATGGGTGCTGACCAGTCAATCAAATCTACAAGCACAAAAAGACTCCCATATCTGACAAAAAAGGAACTGTTTTATTCGAAGGAAACTGCAGGGGATATTCCAGCAGGAGACTATGAATTCAATCGAATAAAAGAGCAATGGTAAAAAGGACCAGCAATGGTAAAAAGGACCTAAGTCATGTCAGGCGGATAATAGCCGAGCAGAGCATTACCTCAACCAACAATGGCGGTATTAATGCGTTCTTTTTCACGGTAGATATTCTATAGTGTAGTAATCCTTTACAGTAAAGCTCACAGGAAAAGAAATGGATTATGGGATCTTTTTCATATCAATTTCAATTTTCAAAAGTGCCTCCCCTTTTTTTTCATTTTTACAATGAACACATGCCACACTGGTCATGTTCATTTTCAGATGTGGTAATAGAGCCAATACACATATCAGGCCACAAAAAGAGTGAGTGAGTGAGTGAGTAATGGATGTTTAACGCCATTTCGACAACTAAGGTCATATTCATGGCGAGAGGCCACAAAAAGATGAAGCAGGACGAAAATATTGCCAATACCAGCAGACCATCACTGTTATGAAAGAAAATGGCATCGAATTCAATCACAGTTACTAGTGAAAGCTTTTAAGTTCCGTTCGACAGTTTACGGGCGGGTCGGTGGCAATAATGATGTGTCTTCTTCACTAAAACCTTCAAACCCCCCGCAGGAAACGGGATTTAGAACGCCATGAGGGGAATTGGTTCTTTTTTTTCCCTGGGTGAAAAGAACTACTTTGGGAAAGGCAATGGGATTCCGTTTATTTATCCTATTGATAGAGATAGGGGTAAGGCTTATTGTCCCTGACAACCATCTGTCTGCTGGGGTACAAATTGACCCGATCAATGGTCTCATGTGAATGACACGTCACAAGTTGAATAGCCCAAGTAGCGGGCTCGGCATCAACAACCCGCTGGGTGGTGAGCAGCTCGGCCAACTACTGACACCAGCAGTTAACCCTTTAAGGGCCGCATAGCGCGTTAATGCAGTATACCCTTTGTCGTATAACTATGCATTAATGTAGCCCTGGTGAGTAACTCGCCAGTTCTGAATTCAATCACCCTGACGACCCTTTGACGTTGACACACTACCAAAGGGTCTGGATGGTGCGTGAATGCGGCAGTGTCGAGCTACTCCTCAAATCAGGGTTGCTTTCATGCATTATAACGACAAATTATATTTATTAAAGCAGTGTGCAGCCCTTAGAGAGATAATCATGACATCTCCGGCGGACACCCCGTCTGGGACCCGAGCATACAGCTAGGGCAATATCTACCTATTGTGTTTGACATTAATTCACTCTCAGTTGGCTTATCGGTATGTCAGTTGTTTCCCTATCCACACCTTTACTGTGTTCTACACGTAGCATATCTTGAGGGAACACACTCAATGATTCCTATTTTATCTGAAGGATGATAAATATTTCTCTCTCAAGCATCTAAAGTTAACTTTGGGCCTCAGCCCTCTGAGGCATCATAATGTAAATGGGCATTCTATACATGCTTCCTTAACCCATAGTAATTTTAAATGTGCTATACCCATTGTTGTAATGATGCAGTAATGCAGCCCTGGCGAGTAACTCGCTAGGATTACATTCATGCATCATGCCAACTCTTCGGGGGCACGTCAACCCCTGTTGGGTTGGCAGGACGCTTGAATGTAGCTGCATTAAAGCAGTATGCATCCCTTAAAGTGCTAATATCTGTGAACGTAATAGTGTTATACAAGTATATATGTGCTGCATTTCCATTGTTACTCCATGTGGAAGGAAGGTAGTGGTGGTGACTGGTCCCATCCTGGCCCTGCCACGCCACCTGCGGAGAAACAGGCGAACTAGGTGTACATTCCTGTACGTGTGATAAGTGGACCCTGCAGCGGCTGTGTTACATTGACTTCAGCCCGGGCTTCAACCGTCTACAAGATCACCACCCGGGTTCAACTGGGCAGGAGAAATGGTCCAATCTAATACTTCCAATGGTTTACTGTAGACAGACTCTTAATTGTGACCGTTAAGTGCCATTGTCAGGAGACCCCGTTGTCTAACTGTAGTCAGCAGGGGAAAGCCATGTACACGTAGTCTCCTATGCATACCAAATCTTAGATGGACAGAGATGACACTCCCTGGTTGATAAAAAGTAGGAAATCATCCAACTCATCAATTTTATATAGGAAATTGATATACATTCAAAAAGTAGGAATTCCTAAAGTAGTAGAATCTCTGGATGGAATTGCTAGACACTACACTTTGACAATATTCATAGGGCAAAATACCTACGGTGTTCTAGTGGAGAGGATGGAGAGCAGTATGGTCTAAAATGTGGTCTGGACGAACTGATATGAAGATCATTTTCTTAGTATCACAAAGTAATAAGTTGGATATTGAACATGTTTTGTGATCTGTACCAATTTGCAATGCAATATTGTGTAAACAAATGAACCCCCATTTATGTGATTGCAAGTAGTTTTATGAAATATTTAATTTTATGTGAAATATGGATAAGATTATAGGACAAGACATCTCTTCCAAACGTTCTATAATAGGTAAAATCCCATGTTATTTTAAAACTTATTGCAATAAAGGCTTTCTACTCGGTCCGGCATATCACATTTTCTGAATCCCCGCCAAACACATCTCAAATGTCAAACTTCATCAGACATCATCATCAGACATCATAAGTTCAAATGGTCTACAGCGGTATAACTCGAAGTTATCGAAGGCAAATAGTTCTCCAATGAATCTTTGGCTTGGTAGGATGGTAGTGGCATATAGGGATATACGCATGGGGTCTTGTATAAAGAATATACACAAATCTTCTCTAGAAATTAACCGCCACCCCCTGAAACTCTTGTACGCATTAAAATAAAGCGGTGTTGTGGGCACACTTTCTCAGAAAATAGACCCCCGTACGTCCATACTTTATGGAGGGCCCCAGGTAATGGGAGGGTTAAGTAGAAGCTGTTGGCGTGATCACAGATGCACTGACCCGTTCCCAGCTGCTCAGGCGGCATAGTGAGCTGCTCATGCGGCCATGGGGAACTGCTCAGGCCTAACCCTGTAAGGACCGGATAATGCTTTAATGCAGTATGCCCTTGGTCGTTAGTATGCATGCATGCAGCCCTGGAGAGTAGCTGCTGTCTAGTGCTGCATCCAGGCATCATGCCGACCCTACAGCGTTGATACACTCCCCAAGTATTGGGTATGATGCTTGCATGCAGCAGTGGCGAGGGGCATTACGCATTAGAACAGTACCCCAGTAGTATGCCGCCATTGAAGGTCTAATGGTGCAGACTTAGCTGAAGACGGTGTGGTCTGACATGAGGTATTCCCCATATGGAGTATGTGAGAGATGGATGAGTATTCAGCACGGCAGCACCTCCCGGCCAATACGGGGACTGCTTAATGACACCAAGAGAGCTAAACACCATTATTATGACATTACAGGACATCGTTGAACATTATAACGGTTTCTCATTGTACCGACTCCCTCCACATTCACACACAAAATATATCACTTGTGCATCAACCTGACAATACAATCGCCAGTTTTGAATAAAATTGCTATTATCGCTAGATAATTATAAAATGCTCCTTATCTTATTACTACAATGTGTATCATAGCAAAGTGTGTATTCTTGAAATGACGCCTCTAGATAGATCACATGACTACGCGCATGTCAGTAATGCAGATATATGCTCATGTATAACAAAGGCATATACAAATGTATATATGCTGTTATATATCATGATCATAAAGATGCCGCATATTTCTCATGGATTAAAACAATTATTTAGCTATAAACCAAGTGCAGTTCCAATTGGTGATATTTGTACATTTATGAAATGTAAAGAAGGAAACCTACACACACGTAGCCATTGTAAATGCACCAAAGGACGTGTCTGAATTATTAACATCAACACGCCAAGAGAGCTACGCGAGCTACTGACAGTGGATACCATTTTAATGTCCCCAACCCATGAATTATATAATTGTACAGTATTTGAGATCTTTGTATGTAGGATTTAGAATTTACCCACTTTAAATTCCAGACCGAATCACTCACTATCATCCTCATAGGTATCGACAGGAATTTCTCTCATCTACTAAACTTCAATGGTCACTCACAGCATAGTTCAGCATTGCCAAACTACTGGCACCTTATACTCTACTAGTATGTTCTGTGCTGACTTTATGAGAGGACGTAGTGCCTCTTCTCTCCACAAGGTGGCGCACCAGGTGGTACTTAGGTAGGCAAGGTAGTTCGGCCGTGATACACCAGGTGGCGGCAGCACGGTGGCGCGGCGTGAGCTGCTCGTACTGACTCATACCGACTCACCTTCACTGTAGCACACACTCATGTGGCTACTGCACAACCTACCGTTAGCCTACGCTGCCAACATGAACACCTCATTTTTTTGTGGCAGCGTTTGCATGCGCCTTTTATCATATCAGAGTCTAAAGTATAATTGATCGAATTTATTTTATCTAGACTGAAGATACCGTATATATATAGGCAATGTTTACCTGTATGTGTTTCACATCCAGTTTATACATTTCACTTGTAAATGAAATGTTTGTTCCTCATTAAAGCACACAGCCAGTATGACCCCCTTTTATTTTCATTTCATTGCGCCTGTGTTTACCTACTCTTTTTAACATATCAGAATCGACAATATAATGTTTGCTCTTTATTGATAGCAAATGGGGTTTTGGGGACCACAGATATTTAGCATGAATGGTGATGAAAATCAGTTATGTGAAGTACTCTACCGATCAGATAGATGACCTAATACGAAGCCCCAGGAAGAGGCTTCATCTATGAAGATGCCTCATATGGCGTTATATAGGTCGACATATATGTCCAAGACAAGGCAGGTAGGTAGGTGCATGGTGTCCAAAGTAGTGATGTATTTGGCTGGGACCTGATATCGGATTACTCTGATATGACTGTAGAGTGATGAGGAAGTCCCAATCAGTGATAGCTTCCCTGGCTATCTCCCTGATGTATAGCGGCCAGTACCTAGAAAATCAGCTGAGATATCATAGGAAGCATATAGAGTAACTGGTAACATAGGAGTTGTAGCTGAGAGATCTAACATGAAGCCACGTGTAAAGGAAGTTAGTGATATCAGGTACACCTAGGAGTATGGCGGTTAACATGATGCACACGGCTCTGTGAGGGAACGTTCATAAATGATGGCATGTGAGACTGGTCTAACTACAATTTGAGAACGGCTAGACAGGGATATGGATAGGGTGACATAGTGACTATATATAGAGAGAAAGCAGCCTGTGCATTTCTTTTGGTGTATCTGAGTGGGTGTGGGTGGTGGTGACAGCATGTGATGTAGGGGTTGGTAGATTCAGGAGAAGGAATAAGACAGGGGCGTGTAGCAGTGTAGGCGTCCACAGGTGGTCTCGGGCCGAGATTCCATTACCAGGGCGGCCTGGGTACCTGTAGATAAAAGGGCGGCCGTCCTCCCCACACCTGGGCCTCCCCCTGATACACCTGGACCAATCGGATCAGGCGCCCGACGCTCACCTGGGGCAGCAAGCAGCTCCCTTAACCCTTTAAGGGCTGCATAGTGGTTTAATGCAATGCACCCTTTGGTGGTCATGATGCAATAATATGTGTAACACTCAAGTGCTGTACTCAAGCACCATGCCGACCCTACATGGTTGATACACTATACACTCCCATGGTGTTTGAATGCAGCACTGGTGAGTTACTCACCAGGGGTGCATTCATGCATTATGACGATAACGGGCATAATGCATTAATGCACAATGCGGCCCGTAAAGCATTAATCCCCAACCACTGTGGCCTTATTCTAAGGGCATGGCTACAACTACCATTGCCAACTACAGTTCTGATTACATTTACCCCCACACGCTATAGTTTGGTTTCAGCTTTACTGTGTTGATTAATGGCATATAATGCAGATTTAAATATTTCAATGTCAAAAGGATGTATTTTGCTAATCACCAAAATAGTTTTGCGATGTCTAGGCAATAAATACGCTTATTGGTAACTATACAAATCAACAAGTTATGCGTGTGCAACTCCTACTTGGAGATATAACCCCACTGCAAATTACTCCAAACCAATACTCTCCATGTTACATCTTTACAATGGATCATTTATGTAGAATCTATTGCCATACGCTGGTTATGTGAGGACACATGACTGTGACTGCCCAGTTGGCGTGGGGGTCTAAACCATTCAACGACATAACACGAACCAGCGTCATATCAGTATATACTATACAAACCCAATATAGCAAGAGGGGGCAATCACAATTTATTTGTTCGCAGTTGCAATGGCTTTGAGATCTGCATATAGTGCAAAGGTTGTAGGTACAGAAGTGCGTGTGTTAAGAGGGGGGGGGGGATCCTCATCAATGCATAATATCCCATAATGTCCCCCTGATTTCACCCTCAAGATTTCCCCCTGGTTCTTTCTTTTTTTAAAGAAAGTGCCCAATGCACCTGTAACTGGAGAAGAGGGGGGCCTGGGACCCTCAGCCCCACACCCTCCCCCTCCACTCCCGCCCCCGGGGGAAGCCTTAAAAGAGACAAGTCTTTGATGTATTTGCGGAGGGTGCCGTGTTCCCTGGCGGCCTGTGCCAACATCATAGACTAAGGTGTGTGCCAGGAACCTGTGGCAGATTAGTCTATTAGGACAGCCCAATAGGCGGACAAAGGGATCTAAGGCGGCCACCCAGTCCTCACTATGCCCCACTTCTGCCATTGCCGCCCACTGACTTCTCACCGAGATGTGAGAAAGTTTTTGATTATTTAATCATACTCTTCCGTGTGATGGGATTGTACTCTGTAACTTTATACTCCCAGAGTAAGATATCAGAAGGGAATCAATGTCAAATATGCCGCAGCGTTTGAGGCCAGTTATTATCAGACTGATTTGAGAATAACATGTTTTAACTATTTTATGATTCTCTCGGGTAATGTTCCTCATTAATCATGTCTTTTTACGCCCAGATCTGATATCAAATGCCTGGTTTGAAGTGATTACCAATTGTAATGTAATGAAGCAGACCCCTGCCCTGTGACAGCATGTGTACTAGGAAGGTATGTAGTGAGGCATGTGGTATGTAGTCTATACAATGGCCATGTACACCCCCCCCCCCGTTCCATCACTGCTATGGCTTGTTAAAACGCCCCTATATTTCCTTTTTTTTAAAACCTGGTTCCTTTTTTAAGTGAAATTCATGAATATATTTAGCTTATTGTATGTTCCCACGTCGCTTATTTCATTATTGCAGGGTGATCCAGCTTCCTAGTACCTAGGTAGATAGGGCACGTAGATATACATTCACATTCATACTACCCAGGCGAGTTTACTTTTATGCATCATGCCGACCCTTCGGGAATGTATCAGGAATAATTATATCGACCCTGCAGGGTCGGCATGATGCTTGGATGCAGCACCAGTTGGCAAGTTACTCGCCAGAGCTGCATTCATGCATCATGCTGATAAAGAGCATTATGCATTACAGCCCTTAGCAGGCCTGAAACTGAAAGGGCTCACCACGGGTCCCAAACCATGGTACATGTAGTATACGTAGGACAGCCTGCATGCATGATTATAGTCCTGCTTCCATGGTCCAGCGTCTATAGATCTGAGCTCCCTTCAAACAGCTTCTTTCTCCCTAGTTATTTATTCGCAATTTCTTCCCTCTCCCCCCAATTTCGTGAATCACCAGGCACTGAGTCAAAATGAACAGTAATGAAGGGAGGCCCCTTTTTGGGCAGCGTTATTGTCGTCCATCAAGCTTTCTTTAGCCATTTATTAAGAGAATCATCAATCACCTTAGCCCGCCCCAGGAATGACAGTTGAACCTCTCCCACCGTGATGGATACAACTTTTGCATCTCCTAAATCATCTGAAAATTCTAATTTTTCGCCGCTTGACACGGCTCGGCGAAACGGATTAAGGGCAAAAAGTGGGGGGAAAATTAACAAAAACTGCAATACTTGGAAGGGCTGGGAGACAGAGAGACGGCAAAAAGAACACTCGTGGATTATTTGTGGCCCTGATGGGCGGTGATAGAGAGCGCCATGTTGAGCTGCTCTAGGGCTGATCTCGGCAGCAATGAGTTGCTCATTTGACCACCTGAGTTGGATTTCCTGTTTCCTGGCCTCACCCCAATCCCCAACCCCAGGGCGCCTCCACCCCATCCATCCTCCTTTACACCAAAGTGGGACCAGGTTTTTACAGGTGACAGAGCAAAGGAACCGTCACCAGATCCACCAAACAATGACGGAAAAGGGCCCCCACAGGGAGGCATGTCAGAGAAGTAGGCAAAAAGTATAAAGAATAAAAACTGACAGATAATGGGTGAACGAGGAGGCAGGTGATGCTGGGATGGGTAGGGTAGGGGTGCAGCAGTAGGGGGTGATCCGTGGGGATCCAACCCAGGAAGGCACCCCGACAACAACTTTCCAATTGAATTATTCATTTTGTCGGTGTCGGTGGGATTCTCACGGGAAGGGCTGAGGTTGCCGGAAACTGCTGAGCCGCGAGCTACTCACAGACAATTTACTCGTTGTCGGGGAGACCATGCTTGTGAATGCAGGTTCCTCCATAGTGTCTAGGAGACCATGCTTGTGAATGCAGGTTCCTCCATAGTGTCTAGGACACCATGCTTGTGAATGCAGGTTCCTCCATAGTGTCTAGGAGACCATGCTTGTGAATGCAGGTTCCTCCATAGTGTCTAGGAGACCATGCTTGTGAATGCAGGTTCCTCCATAGTGTCTAGGAGACCATGCTTGTTGATGTGGGTTCCTCTAAGGGGTCTGGGAGACCAAACTAGCGAATCGGGGTTCCTCTATAGTGTCTAGGAGATCATGCGACTGTGGTTTCCTCCAAGGTATATAGACGACTATGCCTGTGAATGTGGAAACATCTAAGGGGTCTTGGATAGTATTTCAGCTATTGGGTAGATGAGAAGAATCCTTCTAATTTGCTTCAGCAATAAATCCAAAAAATATTGATATATACTCAAGAGGTTATACCCTTCCCCCATAATATCGTGATTTCTTTTAATGCTGAAGGGGTTGGTGTGGTGCAGTTGCAGCAGGGACCTTGGCTATTAGTCCAGTCCATCGGGGGCTATTTGGTAATCGCTGGTCTGCCCGATGGTCTGCTGGGAACATGTCCGACCGACCAGAGGGACCCCACCTTACCAAAGGGCTCCATTTTGTGCTCGTTGGAGTGGTCTAACCACAGACCTCCTGCACCCCTGCCTCCAGGGGGAGCGGCCCATGAGGGAAAGGCTGATAGCTAGTTAACCCTTCGAGGGCCGCATGGTGCTACCCTTTATCATCATGCTGCATGGATGCAGCCCTTGTGAGTCTACTCACCAGGTCTACATGCATGCATCATGTATCATGGTATCATGAAAGTATATCAAACCCATAGGGTCGGCATGATGCATGAATGCAGGCCTGGCGAGTTACTCACACACAAGGATTGCCTTCATGCACCATGACCACCAAGCACATATCCAATTAAAAGCACTGTGCTATCCTTAAGGGGTTAAACCCCCTTCAGGACCTCCTGATGGGACCACACACCCCTCACACGTAGATACAGATAACCACCCCGTGGGTGCCCCCTGACAGCCCTACCCCAGCTCAACACGGCAGCAGCAGACACAACAAAGCATGACCTGCTCAGAGCAGCTCGTCCCTCCCCAGAGTGGCCGCCATAATGGATGCTCAGCCAGCTGCTATAACTTCTAGATTAACTCTTTCTCACTGTGGACTCCTCTCTGCTGTCGTCATCCCAATGGGGGACAGTTCTTAACCCTTTGAGGGCCACATAGTGCTTTATATGCTGGGTAATTCGTTACATTGAGATACATCGCAAGGTATGGATGCTCAACCACCACAGAGTACACCGGTATAAGCTCACACGCTTCCCTATTGTGCGTCAACATGAGCTGTGGTTATTGGTATATAGCAGATATCACCGAAGAGTCTCGAGAAGATACCATTTATCTTGTAGAACATGGCTCCATGTATGCAGATAACTCCCCATTGCCATACATTACTAATATAACTAATGCCACACGACTGCAAGCATAGCCTGGCACGATATCACATTTCCATATACTACTCACACGATAGTCTAGATGTAACATCTATATATACTGATCAAGAGACAACGCTTACCTTAAATTATGTTGGTTGTTTCCCTCCCTTGTGAAGTCAATGCGTAATCACATGTCGAGTACCGTCTGACGCTGCACCTCACCGGTTCCCTGCCCTGAAGCACAAGGGAAACCATGAGCAAATGAGATTTAAAGAAGCAGGCTATATTTCTATAATGTAGTTTAGACAGTATTAAAACGCTGTTAGGTTCGTGGAAATCACTGTAATTTATCACATTATATTTATGCAGTTTATCATTTGTCTCCAGTTAGCTGTCAGTGGCTTAACCACACCCCATATAGCCCAGTGGCAACCTTAGAGAGTAACTTAAAATATTACCCAACTCGAACAATACGCACCTAGGATTAGAGACAAGTGCATAAACCACACAGGGTCGGAAAATGCTACTCTAGTACTTACTTTTCAAATTAGTAATAAGCCGGACCCTATACAGGCATGTTTGGCATCAAATTAAACCTTGATTATACACGAGAATTTACAGTCATCCTTTATGTTGTATACTTACCCTAGTAGACACTACACCGGACCTACACTCTCCCTCAATCCCCATATAGCCCCTATATAAGAGTAGTCTTTACTCTCCGCTATCTCCCCTATAGTCCCCATATGCCCCTATACTAGTCATTACTCCTTCTTCCCCCATGTCCCCATATGGCCCCACACTGGCTGTGTAGAGGCGAGGGACAGGGGGACTGCCTGAGGACCTTTGGTGGAGACAATTACCCAGACCTGCTCCCCGGGTAGGAGCAGCTCATACATACTGCATCCTGCCCCGGGGCATGCAGGCACTGACTCAGTACCAAGGGTAGGGGGGGGGGGGGGCTGGAGGGGTTGTCAGGTAGGTGGGGAGGGGGGTGGGGTGCTCATAAGGGACATGCTAATCATTCTGAGATTAGATAAGCAAAGGGAATGACATCGGTGTACTCGCGCCATATCTACTGTTAGAGATTGTAACATCCGGACTTATATAAGTCACAAGGGGACAGGAGTTGGGGTAGAGGAAACATAAGTTATCTTAATGGTACAAGGAGAAAATAAACTTTTAGTAAAGACGATATTTTATGGGATCTGACCATAGACCATGTTTTAAACCGATGGTATGTATACACTGTTAATTTCCTCGAGGGACTAAATCAACACACTTTATCTGTGGATATCAAGAGATACGACGTCCGTGAAGGCGATAATAAATTGATTTGGTGCCAATTACACAGACGCAGGGAGAATGGATGAGACAAGTAGGACACGCTATCCACCTCTAGAGGCGATAACACCTTTAGCGATTCCCCGACGGAGAGGTAAGGTGTAGATCAAGTTTACCGAACAAAAGATATCCTCACTTTTAGACAACTCCCTGGGGACGGTCGGAACATACGCCCCGCTATCAGATGTGTGTTGCTCGAAAATGCTTTGTATGTAAATCTATAAATTCCAAGTAGGGAATGTGGATTTAAAACTTCACTCTCACCGACCACACGTGACTCGTTAGCAGGATGATAGTCCTAGAAAATAGATTCTTGTTGAGAATGACTTTAAATGGGATATCAATTGATGTCTAGAAATCGTTTTGGTCAAAACTAGCACGATTCTTGGTCTGGTTTCTCCCGGTTTCTCCTGGTTTCTACACGTACTTAACATGCCCCCAGTGTGGCCCTACACATGTACACTAAGTCTCTACACGTACTTAACATGCCCCCAGTGTGGCCCTACATATGGACACTAAGTGTCTCTACACATACTTATCATGCCCCCGGTGTGGCCCTACACACGTACATGGACACTAAGTGTCTCTACACGTACTTAACATGCCCCTAGTGTGGCCCTACACACGTACATGGACACTAAGTGTCTCTACACGTACTTAACATGCCCCTGGTGTGGCCCTACACACGTACATGGACACTAAGTGTCTCTACACGTACTTAACATACCCCTGGTGTGGCCCTACACACGTACATGGACACTAAGTGTCTCTACACGTACTTAACATGCCCTTGGTGTGGCCCTACACACGTATATGGACACTAAGTGTCTCTACACGTACTCAACATACCCCCGGTGTGGCCCTACACACGTACATGGACACTAAGTGTCTCTACACGTACTTAACATGCCCTTGGTGTGGCCCTACACACGTATATGGACACTAAGTGTCTCTACACGTACTTAACATGCCCCCGGTGTGGCCCTACACACGTACATGGACACTAAGTGTCTCTACACGTACTTAACATGCCCTTGGTGTGGCCCTACACACGTATATGGACACTAAGTGTCTCTACACGTACTTAACATGCCCCTGGTGTGGCCCTACACACGTACATGGACACTAAGTGTCTCTACACGTACTTAACATGCCCCTAGTGTGGCCCTACACACGTACATGGACACTAAGTGTCTCTACACGTACCTAACATGCCCCTGGTGTGGCCCTACACACGTACATGGACACTAAGTGTCTCTACACGTACTTAACATGCCCCTAGTGTGGCCCTACACACGTACATGGACACTAAGTGTCTCTACACGTACTTAACATACCCCCGGTGTGGCCCTACACACGTACATGGCCACTAAGTGTCTACACGTACTTAACATGCCCTTGGTGTGGCCCTACACACGTACATGGACACTAAGTGTCTCTACACGTACTTAACATGCCCCTGGTGTGGCCCTACACACGTACATGGGCACTAAGTGTCTCTACACTTACTTAACATGCCCCTAGTGTGGCCCTACACACGTACATGGACACTAAGTGTCTCTACACATACTTAATATACCCCCGTTGTGGCCCTACACACGTATATGGACACTAAGTGTCTCTACACGTACTTAACATGCCCCTAGTGTGGCCCTACACACGTATATGGACACTAAGTGTCTCTACACGTACTTAACATGCCCCCGGTGTGGCCCTACACACGTACATGGGCACTAAGTGTCTCTACACGTACTTGACATGCCCCTAGTGTGGCCCTACACACGTACATGGGCACTAAGTCAATAGCCCCTGTTAGCTCTAACATCCACCCCACCTCCTCAGCATCCAGCCACCTATATAGCAAAGCACAGATACCTAAACCATGACCCGGCTGGTGAGACCCCCCACCCAGCTTCATTTAGGGGCCTGTACCGAGCAGCATTGAGGAAGCAGGTCAGGGACAGGACAGTTGGTGAGCCTGAAGGGTTCTCCAGCAGTATTTACAGACACAACACACCCCTATGGAGGCCGCAGATACCAGCCTCCATGCCCGGGTCTATGTCCTAGACAGGCGTCTACAGCCTAACTGTTGTCGACAACGACACCCAATGCAATAACACCCCAAAAAAAGAGTGAATGGCCACGATTCAAACCTTAAACTTTGATCCAGTAAGGCCAAGGGGGATGGTCATATTCTAACAGAAGAGAGGAGAGGCAGGTCGCGCAAAAAGGTCTAATTTGTTTTGCCCCCTCCCCCTTGCGAGGGGTACTATTTATTTTTTTACAGCGTCCAAAAATCCCCCCCCCCCCTGCCAAATCATTGTTCAATTTGTTGAAAAAATGACCGCTCCCTAATACGATACAGTAATACACTGTGAATATATATAGGATCATAGATAGGGATCACAAAATGGCTCTTACAATGAGAGAGCCAGCGTTACGGAATGCTTGCTGCTGACCCCCCCCCCTCTTAACCACCCCCACCCCACCCCTCCAACAGCTGCAGCTGACCCCACTTGACCTCTGACCTCGTTGTGACCTCACGCCTTGCTCTACCAGGCCCCAGGCTTTACACCCAGTCCAAGCACCGTCCCAGCACACACCGCACGCCAAGGGGGTCACGTGATTTATCCGGCCCAGATCGATAGTTCACCCTGAGGGTAGAATCGAGAGGGTAGTCGTGGAAGTGGATAGGGTCAGGGGGGAGGAGAGGGGTTATACGGAGGTTAGAAACGTGGCGCTATAGAAATGGATACATGTATCTTTCTGGTGGACTTGGGTAAGACTGACTATATATCCAGGTGTAAAGAAAGGGATACTTTTTTGTTGTGTTCACGTTGGTTTAAACGCTAATAACCATGTCTGAATTGTCTACATAGATCTGCAGATATCTCACATTGGGAGATTCACTAGACAAGTATCTGTTAAAACGTGTGTATTGGAATGCAGAACCTGAAGGTCATGTTTGAATCCTCAGAATAGTTAGTTTGAGTTTAACAACTTTTTATTTGCTCAGAATAGTGCAACAACTTTATGAACAACTTCTCTGGAAATCAAACCTTCTTTTCAGGAAGGAGATGCCATCTGGACACCAAGGCCTAGTGACATACAGACGTGCTCATTGGCATTGGCTCTGGTGATGGGATATCTAACCATTTAATGGTCACACACTGCATTATTCTATCCAATGCAGTATGCTGCATTATTTCTTTCAATACAGTATGTGTTAATGCACTATGCAAATTACTCTCTAGGGCTGCAATTATGCATTATACCAACCCGGAAGGCTCGCCATAATGCTTGCTTGTAGCACTGGGAAGTCACTCGCTAGTTCTATCATGATAACCAAGGGCATTCCACATTAAAACACTATGCGGCTCTTAAAGGGTTAATTGGCTGTCTTGGTGTGACGACCTGTCCCGAGGACCGACAGGTAGGAGGGTCTGTGGAATGCAGCGTCCACGTGTCTACTAGTATGTGAATAGCAGGACTATGGAAGCTTGGTATGTGGGGGGTGGTCGTCGGTAGAGACAGCTGTCCAGAAACTTGTGGATGGAATATATTGGGTACGTGTAGGAAATAGATGGGTGTCCTGTAGCTTCCATGGGCAGAGAAATGGGTGCAGCAGTTACACATACCATATAAAACAGAGTAGACGCTATGTGGAATGAAAGCAATGTGGTTAAATCCCCCCCCCCCTACCAAACCCCAGTTGCAGGTTATATAGGTGTCTGTTATAGGATGTATAAAAGTAGCTATACTCAGACCCCCGGTGCGGGATGTAGGGGTTTCTCAACAGTCTTTTGGAAATAATGTGTAATGACACAGCTTGCAGATTGAAATACATTTGTAGATAGAACCTACTCGGACCAGGGATGGCTCTACACTATAATGAGTGTACAATTGGATGTTGTAACATTAGATGTTGTAACGGCAAAGCGGCGTTGTTATCGGTTGTATGCTATTGCGCATACTATGCTGATGTTTTCCTCAATAAGAATCTATTTAAAAAAAAACAAGCATGGCAGTAGTGTAAGTGGGTCTCTACCTACTGTAGCACGTATACACGAGCGCACAGATTGCAGGTGGTTGGGTGCGAGCAACGCTGGGGTAACTTCATATAGAGTCGACCACTTTCTCAAGATGTCCACCTCATTTTGTAGTTATTCACAAGTTTGGCAACACGGTTCTATTTAAAAGATAAATGTCTTGGGAATTTTCTGATATACTATTACTAGTAAGATGTTTGCGTATGCAGAGAGATACGATTACAAGCATTAAAACAATGTAAACACAACGTCGTTTTTGAGAGCCACCCTTTCTTGCTGCATGGGTATTTTTAAAGTTCTCCCATATCACATCATATCCAAATCTTATTACCACAAACTGTATAAAGCTCAGAACTATATTATTTTGTTAGTTGAGAGGACGACAGCCTTTCAACTACAGACTCGACAACATAGAACAGACGGCGGCCTGTTATTAATAGTCCGTTAATTTCTGTAGAAGTATTCCACATAAGAGTTATTTCAACTCCTCAGTTATTTCAACTCAGACCCCAACTTCCATTATGAAAACTGCGGCCCACCCAGGGAAGAAAATGGCCGTGAAACTCGATCCGTCTGATTCAAAGAAACGTGTGCTGAATCATAAATGGAAACGTGGTTTCTTTCTACTCCGGCCCTTACGGGTTGTCCTAAAAGGGATCCAGGAAAAATCACCATCAGTGCAATATTTTCTTTTTTCCCCACTAACTGAGGGTCCTAACTAAAACGTATTGATTTAAAACGTTTGTTTATGCACCGTTTCTTTAGCAATGATTCCTTTATCCCTCTAATGTGATACGGAAAATATATTTAAAACATTATTAAGTTAGAAAATTGATGCGTTCAAATACAACATACCACCCTGATGCAATGCTATCCATTAGAATTGACGACAAACTGACTTAACATCTCCCACTTTATAATGCAGTATTATATAAATGATCCTTTATGTCAGGTTGAAAGGTGTAAGTAGTATATGGAGAACTGTTCAGCTCATGGCAATAGATAAAGGGAAACACC
This sequence comes from Harmothoe impar, assembly GCA_947462335.1. Lineage (NCBI taxonomy): Eukaryota > Metazoa > Annelida > Polychaeta > Phyllodocida > Polynoidae > Harmothoe > Harmothoe impar. The sequence continues at coordinate 34,586,016 of OX381707.1, forward strand.
ACTCACAAAGACCTCTAGACCTATACTTTCGCCATATAAAAAGTACCAATGGTATAGGTTTAACGTTACAGGTTGCAACACACAGTATCACCGCTAAAAGGCTAGTGAGAATATGGTCAGAGCCGACCCGGAAGCCGACCAATGGGGCGGCGGCTCTGCGCAACCCTACTGCCATTATTCTCCATCGCCAGCACCGCCCCCAACCCTGACCGTGTCAGTGGCGTGTCACTGGCCGTCTCCTACTGCTCCCACCTCTACCCAGATATCCAACCAGTAAGTGAGTGAGTGAGTGAGTGAGTGACCACTGCTCGCTCAGTCACTGACCGCCCAGTCACCGACGACCACTGCACAACTACTCGGCGGGGCCCCGGTTGATTGCCAGTTGTGGCCGGACATAAATGTCCGGATAAATCTCATAACCATGCTTGTTGGCCCCGGCGCAATTCCGCGCGGCAGTAGACCTGTAATTGGGGCGTATTTATGAGGGTAGCCTCCACCCCTGCCCTGGCGGCGGGCGGGGTGAGGGTGGGGGTTAATGAATTGAGGGACCCGGGCGTACGTTGGCCATAGACTGCCTATGTTGTGGGGTGGTGAGTTAGAAACTTAGGACCCAGTGTGTGTGTGGGGGGGGGGGGGGGTGGTAACTCGTTAACCATCTAAGCACAGCATGATCTCTCAATCCTCCATATTCATAGGACAGGCACTTTTTTATCTATATCATATGAGACAATGAAGATGGGGGTTTGGTCATAGCAAATTTCTAAACCCTATGTAATGTCAACGACTGCGAGCCATCCATTTACAGACGGCGCATACGTGAATGTAAGTCAACTGAATGATTTGTCTCCATAAACAGTGGTAAAACTACAAAGAACACATATTTGTCGTTATGATAGATTAATGCAGTGCTGGCTAGTAACTTACTCGTGCTTCACAGGTGCATCATACCGACCCACATTGGCATATCAACCCTGTAAGATTGACATCATGCAGAAATACAGCACCAATGAGTTACTCTCATAGGTTGCATTCGTATATTATGCCAACAAATGTCCATAATACATACATGAAGGTACTAAGTCTATGCTATCCATAAAGGGTTACAGGGTAGGGCGTTCAGTGAGCTGCTCAGTGACTGGGTGCTCAGAAGGCTGTGCTGCTCACACACTCAGTACTGGCTGCCACCTAGCTGATCACGTATTAAGCCAAAATAGGTGTGGTGTTTTTTCCTGGGGTTTTCTTGGGGGGGGGGTTCTTTTTTTTACCGTAGGCCTCACAACTACCCAAAACTTGACTCGCTGATCGCTGCCTTAATTTGTGGACGCGGCCTTGAATCTTGGAGGATCAAATTGACTCTTAAATAGCCCCACGGTGGCAAGAAAATTTGATCAGAATTTCTAGGGTCGGCCTTGTTTTGTTAGGTAGGGTTGAAACATAACTTTTATTGCCTAGTGTAAGAAGAGCATTGCTACACCGAGTTGTCATTGTAGGCCTACGAATGATCATGTTGGTTGGGTAAGTGGATTCATCCCCAAACAGACACTCCCGCAAAATGAACGTTTCACATCACAGAGCCCAACCCTGAGTCTGAACATCTCTTCCCACACACTTGAACCTCCCTAACGTTTATATACAGTCCCGGCGCCTGAATGCCGCCTACTGCGCCATTCACCATTACAGCCCTGGAGGAACGCTATAGATTGCCACTGCATGTCTGTTAACCCGTTAAGGGATGTATACGGCTTTAATATGCCATGCGCTTTGTCGCCATGATACATGGATGCAGCCTTGACGAGTATCTTGCCAGGGCTGCATTCATGCATCATGCCAACCCTTCGGGAGTGTCAATACGCAGGTCGGCATGATGCATGGATGTAGCGCTTGTGAGCTTTTCGCCAGGGCTCAATTCGTGTATCATATCAGCAAAGAGCATTGCACATTGCACTATTCGGCCCTTAAAGGGTTAAGATACCCAATCATCTGAACGTCCCTGGGACACTGACATTGCTGCCTACGTCCCCCGGTCGCTTTATATATTAAGTAATCCATTCCAAAATGGTTTACATCTGCCGTGGATGATATAACGCAATACGCATATTGAAAGAATATTTTCAATAGAAGAATATGCGATAATAATTTTACGTTCACTAATATAAAATCAGCAGTATTCCTATGAGACAGTAGATGGTGGCGAGTGCATGTACACATGTACTTGTATCCTGAAAATGTCGTTTTCTACTATATCTTTACCGTTTATTCGAATGTACACGTGTTCCTTACTACTCAATCAATGCCATAAGCAGCTGATAACAGTTACAATATGAAGCACACAAGATGTAAATAAGTGTCAGGTCGCCCCGCTCATCACCCACTATGAAGCCATCACTCGGCTTACTGGGCACCCCCTGCCTTACCCCTCACCCTCCCCACACCCCTTACACCTGGTCAGGTCAGCTGACCCCGACCCCTGCCCCCTCAGATGGACTGTCTCTGACCAGAGGGGCTCACGTGACTATCCCATGATGGCGTGTCCACTAGGCCTCGACCCCTCCCCAAGGAGGACCCTAGCAGCAGCGCACCCCCTCTGGAGGAAAGGATAAGCCACAGTGACAGCCATAATATTCACAACCAGGTGACGTCCTGGACTCTCCCTACTCGGGCATAACTTGCAAATGAAGCCAGCTCCCCGGGACAGGAAAGAAATATGGCAGAAGCAGATACAGGAGGATGCGATTTACTTGAATATATTCACCCTGCCCAGCCAGATTCCCCCTTTAGCTGCAGGAATGGAGGCGGCTAAACTCCAGGGGAAAAATAACAAAATAAATCTCGAGCGGCGTGCGGCAATTTATATCATTGTATCAGGGGTGACCACATGGCCTTACTGCCCTGGAGCAGCCCTGGACGTACACAGGGATAATGGCATGTGGTGCAGGTATATCCATGATGTCCTCCAGGGTGGGTACGGCCCAGACCAGGTTAGGTACAAAGGAGTCATGATTATCAACACTCTGTATAAGTGTAAATAGTATACTGACATGTTTCTTTGTATACGTAGTAATGTTAGTTTGTACCAGGTGGTAAACGTTTTAAGTAGCATATGGACATGTTTGTAACAGGTTGTAAAGGTTTAAGTAGTATATGGACATGTTAGTTTGTACCAGGTTGTGAATGTGTAAGTAGTATATGGACATGTTAGTTTGTACCAGGTTGTGAATGTGTAAGTAGTATATGGACATGTTAGTTTGTACCAGGTTGTGAATGTGTAAGAAGTATATGGACATGTTAGTTTGTACCAGGTTGTGAATGTGTAAGTAGTATATGGACATGTTAGTTTGTACCAGGTTGTGAATGTGTAAGTAGTATATGGATATGTTAGTTTGTACCAGGTTGTGAATGTGTAAATAGTATATGGACATGTTAGTTTGTACCAGGTTGTGAATGTGTAAGTAGTATATGGACATGTTAGTTTGTACCAGGTTGTGAATGTGTAAGTAGTACATGGACATGTTAGTTTGTACCAGGTTGTGAATGTGTAAGTAGTACATGGACATGTTAGTTTGTACCAGGTTGTGAATGTGTAAGTAGTACATGGATATGTTAGTTTGTACCAGGTTGTGAATGTGTAAGTAGTATATGGACATGTTAGTTTGTACCAGGTTGTAAATGTGTAAGTAGTATATGGACATGTTAGTTTGTACCAGGTTGTGAATGCGTAAATAGTATATGAAAAATTTATTCAGATCATTGCAACATCATTTAACAAAACCGAATAGCTAGATCCAAAGTGTCCATAATACCTAATATTCAACCCATCAATGGATTTGCCGACATACCACCTTCAGTGCAGACAGGTTTTTACTACTATAGATAACAAATTGGTTTCATATATTTCCCGAAGGAAAGGCTTCATACACACATTAGAGTATAAGATGCATTGTCCTTAGTCCTTAAAGGTCTAAGTAACTCTTGCTGCCAGTCTGGCAAAAGTCGGAGTGGAGCCGCGACTAGTAGTAATATTGCCTTGAATAGTACGGGCGGGGTTTAATGATGCATAGTGCTTCAGTACAGCCCTTGGCCCTTAGTCGTCATGATGCATGGACTTCGCAAGTGTATGATCCGCACAGGATCAGCAGACATTTGAATACTGCACCCCTAGCGAGAAACCAGCCAGAGCTACATCCATGCACCCTCATGGTCCTAAAGGACATGACATTAGAGAACTAAGCGACACTAAAGGGTTGACTAATGTCCAGTGGACTGCCTCCTATTGCAGCGTGATGCATCTGCAGGTAGGGGTGGATTATGGAGCTGGGCTGACCACTACATGACTCAGCCGGCGGCCAATAGCCGTGTGACCCGGGCTAAGCCCTCCCCCACCACGCCTCATCCTGCAAAATAGGAAAGCTTCAATCACACAATCCAGCCTACAACAAGCAGGCGGCGCCGCCTAAGTCCCGGCATCAAAGGGTCCTTTCTCACCACTAGCCACTACTTAGGGTCAGCCCTGGAGGAAACTCCTGTAAGACGCCATTTAATAGTGATCGTCAGGTGAGGGCAGTCCCTGTGAATATTCATGTACGCTGTCTGTGATGGAGGGCCCTGGAGGAGTTAGGGAAACGCCGATTAATGGGGGTGTGCCCTATGTGCCTTAAGTCACCTATAATCGGCTAGGGTAGATTCACCATTAGTCGGACACCTGGGTTTGCCGTCAGTTATATTTAATAAGACCTCGAGTGCTTCTTTGTTGGAAAGAAAAGACGATTAAATTGTACTATTATCATTATTTGCAAATCGAGGGCTAATATGCGTAAATAAACACAAATTAAACTATCCTACTGTCCAAAGCTACGAGTCCGACATTTGGCGAATCCACCCTAAGCACACCTCCGTACTTTAAAGTTTAAATACTCGTACAGTTCATCGGATATGGAGAGGACCGACCACTTTAATTTCAATCTGAATTCCCATGCCATGAGACACAAGTCACGATTAGGCTGGTCAGTCTTCCTCTGACCTTTAGTTATTTAAGTTTTCTCTCGGTTTTTCTGTGGCAATAACAGCGCCGTCTCGTTGTCTGTCTGATCGGCCAAGCACCCAAATATTGGCTTTTTAGGTTCCAAAGCACTGTGAGTAGGGATGGGCTTCAGCCCACAGCAGGTCATGATGTGGGATTGGGCTTCAGCCCACTCAGGGTGTGGCCCCGATTGGGCCCACCACAGGTGACAGCCCCCCACCCCCATCTACCACCCTATATCACACGGTTTGTTTGGGTACATAATAGTACGTAATGATAATGGCAATGAATCTGTATTCCACTCCACGATCTTTGTCAGGTGGTCTCCACCCTAAAACTGATATGGTGTCGTCGTCGCTACACCAATACATATAGAAAATCCTGAAGTAAACTAGGGCCCTGGTCAAATAGATCAACTTAGGCAGTGATGCTGTGACCTTCCGCCACGCCGTCCACGACCGGCCTTCCTACCACCCAATCATCTGCTGCCGTACCAAACATGGACGGGGATGGGGGCTATCACACACCATGGCTGCATGGTCTGTGTTTGGGGACTCCATTCTTATCAGTCAGTACGAATCATCGACCGACGACGACGACCGACAGAGACGAGTCGTCCATGGCGGGCTCCCTGAGCGCAACGTCAGACACGGCGGCGCCGTCCCCACCCAAGGAAAATACGTCTTGGCGCAGCGCCCCCTTTATCTAAACCACACCTACCGCTTCCTCATGCCGCCAGGGGTCGCGCCACCACGTGTGGCGGTCCCCGAATTAATCACACCAAATAGGATTGTTATAGCCGCTATTATTTCTTCTTGCTAGGCGCCCCCCAGCGGACCGGGCGCTGCCTTACACGGGGAGCGGCGCGCGCAGCACCACCGGGAACCGGAAGTCTGGTGCCGTACCCAGCCGCTGGCTGGCGCCACATGGGGGAGGGGGCGACATGGTGACGCGTCGGTATGGCGCCCCTATCGGCGCAATAAGGAGACTGGGGTGGGGGGGGACTGGGTGCGTGGGTGGTGGAAATGATATTGAGGGTAAATATAGTCCACTAGCGGTATACATTTTAGACCAATGAAATAATTCCCTGGCCTTCATTGTGGTAGTAATGGCCGCGCCCACAGGGCAATCAGCTTGATTCCTATAGGGAATGCGACTTGTTCCCCGGCCAACACGTGGACGCTGCAACTTGCAGCCCTCATGAGAAATTGATTCTGTCCTCGGAACACAACTTTTTGGTATATCATGCTGGTACCAACCTAAATCCCACGACAAATTCTCAGGATAAAACCAATATTGCTGCATGTAACGAGAACCCAGAATCATCCTTATAGAGGAGTATCCTTATAGTGCACTCATATAACAGTGAGAGTGGTTTGAGTTATTATTGGATGTCATGAATGGAGCGTGTGTGGGTACAGTGTATGTGTGTGAGTGTGGCGGGCTGGGGGCAGCATGGCGGTATGAGGCATGGGAGGACACGTGAAGTGGTAAATGGGTTGATGGAAGAGCTGTATGCTGAATGAACCATACTGACAACGCGTGGTAGTTCTCAGCAGTCTCGGGTAAGGGGGTGGTCATTAGTTTCACAACAGGGGGGTTGGTGGATTTCTACCTGTGCACACCAATCTTACCTCCCATCCCCTACATTTAGTTTGGAGAGGCCGAAATTGTGCCGCCCCCTCTTTGAACTGTTGTAACACGGAGGTGTTTTTGTTGGACCCCCCCCCCCCCCCCCCGACACCTCCTAGAGGGAATCAATAGTTTTGAGGCCTCTCTCAAATCCATCAACCCCCCACTGATGTTACATAATGGCCACTCCCTTAGGACCACATCGGTGGTAAAGACTATATGAGAGTAATGGGGTTAGACTGGCAAGCAGGTCTGAGCAAACATATATTCTGAAGCTGGAGGATGACCTAATAATCGGCCCTTCGTTTATCTATGCATAGAGTATATGCAGATGCAATACTATATTTACTGAAAAAATAACCCCTGGTAGCTAATTCCGCTTTGGTGGATGTCCCCCTTAAAACCCGATGGACAGCAGGTGCAGTGTGGATAACAAAAGTCAGATGGTAAAGACGTTTAAACCCCCACCTCCTCTATGTAAATGGGTATACCACTGTATACTTGCACATACTAGCCTGTCAGACTGCTGACACTATCAACCAGGCCGAACCTCTGTTGGATGTCAGGTTTCAAGGCGGTCAACAAGTCCAAATATTCTGCACTGACCGACCAAGGCCACTCACTGCACCCTGTACGAAACCAAATACCTCCTGATCTTTTCCTAGAAATGCAATCTGCCATTGACCTATGTAGAGGTATAGGGGGCACACATGGGAAATGCAGACGTCTTGGGCGTTGGAGGAAGGGAATGGGGAGGGGGAAGGGGAAGGGGGCAGGGGGGGACATGGAGAAGGTAAGTGGAGACAGCAGTGTGACAAAGGTATCCGGGTCTCCCCTGTCCGTCCAGCACAGACCCCCCTCCCCGACCCTCCTGGGTGTAAGCCAATAGTCCCCTCCAGGGCATCGCCCACTGACCCCTCCACATACCCCACAATGCCCCGACGCCCCCTTCGTCCGCCAGTTCCGGTTCCGCATCCACTTCCGCTGCGTAATACTCCGGTCGTAGCTCTAGTCCCCTAAAGAGACTCACCTATTGCTTTTATGTAGCATGCCCTTGGTCGTCTTGAGCATGGATGTAGCCCTGGTGAGTAACTCGCCGGGACGGCATTCATGCATCATTTCGATCTTACAGGAATGTATCAACCCTGTGTTATCGGCATGATGCATGAATCGGCTGTATTCATGGCGATAAAGGACATGATGCATGAATTAAAGCAGTATGCTGCCCTTAAACAGTTAGTGGGTTCTTGGGTGGGTGGGTGGGGGGGGGGGAGGGTGAGCGGCGGGCCATGTTACCTGGGTGACTTGATGCCGGGCCGCCATACTGACTGCCAGCTGCTGTCCACACCCCCGTCCCCTCCAACCAACACCCCCCCCCCCCCCCCACAGCATGGCCACCCCTCACCATGTCCACACATCAAAGCCCTACACAGCCCGCACACACAATCAAATAGATTGGACATGCCCAAAGGCCATACATGTGATAATTGAATGCCAACCCGGAGGTGCTTAGATCTCCTTCTTCTCGTCCGCCTGCTAATACAGTCATCTCTTGTGACAGGCGGATATACACCGATTAGTCAGTCCAAGGAGTGTGCAGCTATTCATGACCAACCCTTTAAAAACGGCATGTCGAGTCATGATGCACCAATGCAGCCCCGGCTAGTAGTAACTCACCAGTGTTGCATTGGAGAATCATGCCAACCCTTTGGATATATATCAACCCCGTAGGGTCGGTATGAATGCAACCCTGGCAAGTTTCTCACCACGGCTGCTGTAGATCGCATGCATCATGACGACTAAGGCATGATGCATAAATGCACTATGCCGCCCTTAAAGGGCTAAGGGTAATGTGCTGTGACCTCCAGCAGGGGGTCAACTTAACGCTTGAGCACTTTCTATACATATTAGAGTCCGAGCGTCCGATTCATGGGTGGTGGTGAATACAATGTTAATGAATGTAGAACGTGGTGCCGATAAAATACATGATATATAGGTTAGGCAAAAAAAAAGTTTTGTTTCAGGTAACATGGCAAGAAAATGTAGGGTCGGTAGGTCGGATTTTTTTAATTTTTCTTAATTTTTTTTTTAACATGAAAGTACTAGGCCGCCTTTCCGAAGACCCTAAATTTGACCAAAAAAAAGGCAAAAACACAAAAATGTCCTCAAAATTGCATAAAAAAACATAGGGTCGGCCCTGTTTTGATAGGGTCGGTCGGGTGACCTGAAACAAACCTTTTTTTTTTGGCCTTAGTATATTCCCCTTGTATACGGTACCAATCAAAGGTGAGCTATTCTCGAACCTCGACCACTGCACACATCCGCTCCGAGGAGGTGAGCTCGTCCCGAGAAGCTCCGAGCAGGTCCCGAGCGTCTCCGAGCGGCTCAGGGTGGAAGGATAATGTTATCAAAGGCCCACAGCCCGCGGCGTGGGTCGGTGCCTGCGATTACTTGGACAGGTCGCCCAAGGCGTCTTGGTCGTCATTTCGTGCCGATCAATCGGCGACGTTGTCGGACGTGGCGGCAAGCTGGCCGGACGTCGGGGTGTTGATTTAAGACGCGTAGAGCGGGTACAAGGTCCGATCGACGACTTAACCCCATCCCTGAGGGCACGGTGTGTTAGAAGTGGTCGCTTTATCCTACACAGCTGTAGCAAGTACAGTGGACGCTGGCCATTCTTGGAGATTTTCTTTGTAAGAATAATGTTTGGCTGTATTGTCTATTGTTTATTGTGCTGTCCATTTCCATGACGGCAAATAGCAAGCTCGGGCTGCCTTTTCTTCAAAAACACGATGAGGACAATATTGTTCCGAAAACGCCCTCCTGTTTTCAAATGTAATATTGGATGTACATCGCTTTTTCGCTCGTACTGGCTAGGTAACTAAATGCCGCTTACCCAATACAGTATACAGTAATCACATCTATGGATGATCACATTGATCTGTGAGAGCTTACCTGCTCATGTATGGATCTTTCTTGTTTCACAATGTGCTGTAGATCATGTCATTCAAGGAATCAGTGGCCACACATTGCCACAGAATTCAGTATCAATACTTAACCCCCCACCCCCTTCCCTATATAAAGGCCCCGAATACCGTGAGGGCAGCAGGAATTGGGGCTCTCAATGTCTGGGTCTGCAGCCTGTGGACCTTGGGTTCAACTCTTTGAAGGACGGCATTTATGCATTCATACATCATGCATAGTCGTCACGGTGCATGATTGTAGCCCTGGTGACTAACTCAGCAGTGCTGCATTCAAACATCATGCCGACCCTCCGGGGTTGATAAACCCCCAAGTGGTCGGCATGATGCACCAATGCAGCAGCAGAGAGTTACTCACCGGGGCGGCATCGGTGCATCATGATGACAAATTTAATATTTTAGCGTCATGCCGTCCTTAAAGGGTTAACAGCCACCCCATTGCTATTCTGCCTTTCCAAGCCACCCCCGTGTCTTGACTAACCTTAATCCAACTGCTTGCACCAATACCTGTCTTCACACCCACGCGGCCCGATCCCATCTGCAGCCCCGTCCTGCTATTAGTGGTCGCGCCGTGACCACCAAATTAGCACCAAATTGGGCAGCGCCGATTCGCACGAGCACGAGTATAAATCATGTAGCTTGACTGACTAGGTGGGACTGGGTGCGGCCGGACAGTCCCTTCAGGGTTCCCACTGTTTTATTAGTGACAGTTTTATTTATTAAATTGCCATTTAATTGACAAATATTGTTTTTAACTGACAGTTACCATGGCGATCTAGGAGGGAGAAAAAAAAGTGTCTGAAAAAAAAGAAAGAAAGATTCGTTTAGTGTCTTTGGTGTCTCTTGCGTGCATTTTATCCATATGGTGACGCAAACTGTTCCCTTTTCGGAATAAAACCGGTTGATAACACATCACTAAGATTATGTTCTTCTATAGGACAATACAGAGAAGGGTAACAGATGCAAAAACGTATGTTTCACATACAGAGATGCCGCTCCCTGGTCGATAAAAAGTAGGAAAACTCATGAATACTATTGGCGATAGTTTTACAGGGAATTAACAACTTTTGATACAGAGATTCATGCAGGAATCCTGCAAAAAGCAGGAAAAGTGGCATCTCTGTACATGATAACATAAATAGGCCAAAAAAAGAGAGGTTTGTTTCAGGTCACCCGACCGACCCTATCTAAACAGGGCCGACCCTACGTTTTTTATTGCAATTTTGAAGAAATTTTATATTTCTACACTTTTTGGGCGGTAAATTTTAAGTCTACAAATTTTTTGAAAAAATCTTCCCATTTTTATACTTTTTTGGGTCAATTTTAGAGGGGAAGTAAAAAAAACACGACCTACCGACCCTAAAGTTTCTTCCCATGTTACCTGTAACAAACCTTTTTTTTTTATTTGGCCGAAACTCTGAACTTGGACTTCTACAAATAGTAGTTCAGCACTGCCTATGTTTTATAAAGAGAGAGTGACGATTGGTGAACGTGGAGTTACTGCAAGTGTCAGTGGCTCCCTAATAAAAATACAGAAGGTAAAATAACTTAAATTGCCTTATTACACACTGATCTTGAGCTGATTACTATCATCTGTTGCTGGGATGGTCTTTACCCATCTCTGGTCATCACACGGGCTGTGGGGTGTCTAGGGTGGGTCTACACTGAAGTGAGTTGATTCACTTCCACTAACACGGTCCACCACCAACCTATACACTCCTTGATCTAGTCTCCAATTCACCTTCCATACCGTTACCTTTTAAGAGCCGGATAGTGCTTTAATGTGCTAGCTAAGTCCTTTGTCGTCATGGTGCATAATACAGTAATGCATCATGCCGACCCTGCAGAGCTCGACTACAGCACTGCCGAGTTACTCGTCCTGCTGTATTTAAGTCGACCAAGGACATAGCACGTTAGAGCACTACGCTGCCCTTAAAGGGTTAACGGCGCGCAACGACCAGGCGGCAGACGACATTCCGCTAACGTCGCTGCTCCCCGGCAGTTCTTCCCTGCGCCCCGCATCCTTCAGACCTGTCTGCGTGGCACCAGCGAAAGGCGGCGGGGGCCGCAGCCAATATGGTTTCGCTGATTAGAGTGACCGGGGAGGTCCATTAGGCCGCGCTGACCGGCCTGATTGGCGCAACACGCGGGCCCACTGTCCCTATCAGGTCAATCAGGAGGGCCCTAATGGTCACATAAGTGCTAGTTACCAGACGCAGGTAGCCCCTGCCTGCCCCCGCAGACCCTGGAGACGTCACGTGACGCGCTGGGGGGTGGGGCCGGCTAGTTAAGGCGCAAGGGGCTACCTCGTTATTATCATGGCCCAATGAGTATCTTCATACAAGTAGGTCGACATTAAACTTTGCTTAAGTTGACTGGGCTTCACTTTTAGGTTGACATTTTTTGTTTTCTATTTTTCTACTTGTATTAGACTTATGACGGGGACTATTATGATCCTTTACACACTGCCATGGCCTGTTAGTGTATACATGCATAATTGAATGCGTGTATTTAAGGCGTGTGTATGCGGAGGCATACGGGAAATCAGTAATCTTGTAAGGTAATCTAATCAATCATTAACAAAAAATGCATTTTCTCTATTTTCTGACTCATTGCCAATGCACAATTCCACCTCTGGTGGCAACTCATAGTGCTTCCATTACGTATTCAAGTTGATCACTATACTCACTCTTATGGGTGTTTCTAGATGATTGTTTTAAACGCCCAAGCGGTTCGTTACTGACAAAGAGTTACTGACTGTAGCTTTCCTCCTTGCACCCACTGAATTATGCATAAAGGGTAATGAGACCTCACGAGCCGGAGCCCGCTCTACAAATGAGAGCTCCCTGTTAAACGTGTTCTTGCCGAGTTGAGTTGGCCACCGACATTTCTTGTAATGTCAAAACACGCAATCAGTGGCCCAAATGGGCTTCTTTTTCAGAATATTTTTGCCAGTTCTACTTTTGTGTGTCAATGTTAGGATGGACTCCCCCCCCCCCCAAAAAAAAAATACTACTCTAAGATTATCGTTACAAGAATTGATTCAGTGGGACAATCATTCTGAGCTTCTCATCATATTGTGTATTAATCATATTTAATGCGGCCTCAAAATATGCACATTGAAATGTGATCTGATACCCTTAGTTACCCAACAATTCTGTCAACACATACCAGGTGAAGATTAAAGCCATCCGCGGGAAAGTATTTCAATTCGCGAATGTGCAATACAGCTACAATCAACGAGAAATCAGAGACATTCAACCCATTATCATCTCAAATTGCACCGTTATTACAGGAGCACAACGTCAAGGTTTGGCCTCAGAGACAACAAAGTTCATCTTTCAGGTTGTAACAAGGCCAGCGACTAATTGTTGAGTCTTAAAACTGCTGACGTAGGCGGATTCCCTTTCTTTTGATGATAAAGGCAATTGCCCTTTTTCTTAAACCGATTAATCATATATTGTGCATGTGGTTCTTAAACGGGGCCGTTGGACAATAAAAAGCGACGTCATTATTTATGGGTATGTGAATTGCTTTAACCTATACAGATTTTCTAATTCTATCCTCTCGGCTATGTGAGAAACGACGGTTAGACGTAGCGTAGTGTCTGACCATGATGGACTTTTGACACATGATATGGGTGCCTCACAAAATACCTCAGTGCAAACCGTGTAATGTATGTCACCTACTCACAGTGCATACTCTTATATGGAGAGCTTAGACATTTGATCACAGAAAAGCTCAGTGCATAATGTGTCATGTTTGTCCCCCATACAGTACATACTGCGACATGTATCTCCCCCATACAGTACATACTGTGACATGTATCTCCCCCATACAGTACATACTGCGACATGTATCTCCCCCATACAGTACATACTGCGACATGTATCTCCCCCATACAGTACATACTGTGACATGTATCTCCCCCATACAGTACATACTGCGACATGTATCTCCCCCATACAGTACATACTGTGACATGTATCTCCCCCATACAGTACATACTGTGACATGTATCTCCCCCACACAGTACATACTGTGACATGCATCTCCCCCATATAGTACATACTCTGACATGCATCTCCCCCACCCAGGATATACCTCAGTGCATACTAGGACATGTATTCATCAGAGTGCATACTGTGACATCATGCCCCCCCCCCCCACACACACAGGGTATCTCAGTGCATACTGTGACATGTATGCCCCCCCCCCACCCCACCCCCGAGACACAGGGTACCTCAGATCAGATAAGCCCTTATCCTACAAAATTGCCCTTATCCTATAAAACCTATTTATAAGGGAGGATTTGTAAGATAAGGGCTATCAGTCAGGCCTCATAAATGCACTACACCCAGACAACCCTTATTTTCATATATTTCACAAGAAAATCTAATAAACCTGAGATTTTGGAAACAATCCTGGCGGCCATTTTGGACCACACAAGGAAATCAAATAAACCCCCGAGACACAGGGTACCTCAGATCAGAAAAGCCCTTATCCTACAAAATTGCCCTTATCCTATAAAACCTATTTATAAGGGAGGATTTGTAAGATAAGGGCTATCAGTCAGGCCTCATAAATGCACTACACCCAGACAACCCTTATTTTCATATATTTCACAAGAAAATCTAATAAACCTGAGATTTTGGAAACAATCCTGGCGGCCATTTTGGACCACACAAGGAAATCAAATAAACTAAATCCTACAACATACCTGTAGGCCCTTTGCCTCTGGGATAGACCTGGTGATAAATATATTAAAGCATCAGGGACATTTTTGTAGGATAAGGGCAATTTTGTAGGATAAGGGCCTATCAGTGTATACTGTGACATGTATACACCAGTCCCTATTCAGCGACATGACGTCACCCAGAAGGCTCAGCCGCCCAACAGGAAGTGCCGCCCAGGCTGTGGCTCCCCCTAGTGGTCGGCCTCATTACTACTTCATGGCCGACTGTCACGTGACCCATTCACATGACCTGTTTGTGTAAGAGGGGAGAGCAGATGGCGTCACGTCACCACGACGGCACGTCGCCGACGTCTGACAACTGTTGCATGTCGCCATGACGCCGGCTTGTTAGCTACGCTGTGCATGTGTACTTCCGCCGGCGCCGAGTTAACCCTTTAAGGGCTGCATAGCGCTTTAATGTGGCATGTCCTTTGTGGCATGTCCTAGTGGTTAGCTCATGTATTTAGGCATAATGGCGACCCGTCAGGACTGTTGCAACCCCCCTGCGGTCGGCATGATGCATGCATGCAACACTGGCGAGTAACTCGTCAGGCTTTCTCCATGTATCATAACGCCATAGGCATTCGACATTAACGCACTCTGTGACCCTTTAAGGTTTTACAGAGTCAGTAAGTCAGAGCCGGCACCAGCCTGGGCCGTCCATGTGTGTTTACCAAATCAGGGCTCGTGTAGATGCTCAGATAATGTTGTCATGAATAGTACACATCATGAGATCCCTTTGAAGTACCTGTGTCCAAATAGCCATAATCCATGACAGTGTGTAGACCTAAGAAATCAATGTATATACGTGTGAAAACATATGGCGAGTGCACGGGAGATAATACATGTACTGGTACATGTATATCGTGCAGTATGTGTTGTCCATCACTTTGTATTGGGACGTAGCATATGAAAAAAGGTGCTGACTATTTACCTTAATTTGCTAAAACCTATACTATATATCATGGACATCGAGGATTCTCTTTATATTGATATTTGATTTACCATTAAACACCGGCAGTGTTTCACTGACCTAATCAGTGCAAATGTAGCACAGAGTAAGTAGTGATGTAGCCCAGAGTAAGTAGCACATAAAGATACCAGTTTGAATCAGGTAAGGTAATACTTCTTCCCCGACCTTTCCACTATAATAATTCCTCCAGGAGGTATAGACTCCGTTACTCCCTGACATATGACCTTGTTGCCTACCCTTGGCAGGTAAGTGGGCCACAGGTGTGTCGTCTACCTGTTGTACAAGACAACAAACACCCCTAAACATGTCATTACCATCCCCCACCCGCCTCAGGTGTGAGCTTTAGGAACAGCGTATACCTGTCTTCAGGAACAGGTGAGCCCCCAGCCTACATACCTCTACATGCTCTACATTAACAAATTAACCATGAGTGTAATGTGCTACTGGTATACACAGAAGATGGTATAGTATTCACTACAAGGCTGGATATTCTACATTTAAGCTGAGCCTTATCCAGAGATGTAAGTAGGGTATTGAGAGAATCCCTGAAACCTGTACTCACGGGACTGCTCTATTACACCGGTCTCCATTACTCCGGCCTCCCCTGTATAACGTTGTAAGTCCTTACCTGAAACAAAAAAGGGCAAAATATAGACACAGTTAATGCACGTGACCTTCTGCGAACATGCTACTTCTAAATAGGTCATGTAAACCCTTTAGGGGCCGCATAGTGCTTAAATGCAATATCACAATGTGTCATCATGATGTATTCGTTCAACCTGGCGAGTAACTCGCCAGTGCTGCATCCATGCACCATGCCCACCCTACGGGGTTGATACACCCTCGAAGGCTCGATATGATGCTTGGATGCAGCCAGGGCTGCATTCATGCATGATGACGACCAAGGACATTAAAGCACTGTGCGGTCTTTAAAGGGTTAAGTTAAGAGGTGTGAGAGGTCCTTAGGAGGCTATTAGGTCTAATAGCACTCAGATCGAGGAATCTAAAGCCTGCAACCTCCTCTTTGAGTGAACCTCGCAGATTGGTTAAATGGTACTGTTTTGCAGTGCTGGGAAGCATCTGATCAATAATTCCGTTTATGAAAGGAGCCTCGGTTACGACAGTGTTGCTATTTCCGGAACAGACTGAAGCAATGGTACATTACACCACCCCCTCCGCCTAATACACAGCAAGGCCCTCTGACGTGCAACACAGTCAATAGCCATGAAGGAGACAAATAACAAGACATACATGGTTATGCATTTATCATGGGTAGACCATTCCCTCCACCAACTACCCTTACACAAGATGTGTGAATATTATACGTTATAGATGTCTAAGTGTTTTCTTGTAAACATAGGTTGAATTCTTATCTAACAATATAACATACATAACTTACAGCCTGTAAGGAATGCAGAGATACCACTCCTCGGTTCACAAAAACTAGGACACCTTAGGATTTTGGCCAATTCTATGTAGGAAATTACACGATTAAATAAAAAAAGTTCTGCCGAAAAAAACATGGATTCCTGTGAAAGTGGGAAAAGTGGCATCCCTGGACCGTATGTTAAGGTTGACCTACAAGGACCTGACTGTATGTAAAAAATAACCTCATCCAGTGCATAAAGGTGCAGCCACATTTACACAGATCACTAAGTAAGCGTGGGAATTCAGAGGGACCTATGGAGCAAGATGCCCTCCGAGTCCTCCCTTTCGACTCCCTACTTCTAGACAAGCGTGCACACTTCGTGTTTGGCCTTCACAAGTTTCTCAGTGCGCGACTGCGGCGCCCCTGGAGGCCGTAATGGATGTGGCAGGGGAGGGGCGGCTGGCAGGCCGACGACAGTGACACATCGCAGCATTGCCGACCCATCTCCCCAGCCCCCGTCCCACCACTTAAAATCCATTCATTTTCCTCAATCCAAATCAAGTTACACTTTGCTTCTACTTCATAAAGCTCAGATGCCCCGTTCTCTACCTACTTCTAATCCAACTTATACGCCTAGCCCTGATCTATTTACATATGGGGGGCTTATAATGCTGTGCTATTCTATTTGTCTTCGATTCAAACCGATTTTTTTCTTCAATAGTATCCCTCACCGTTATCAAACTACGTGTTTTTCTATTGGATAGTTCTTATTATTGATATGATTGTAGTGAACCTATAAATAAGTGACGAGTCTTCATCCCCTGCCATCAATCCCCCTACACCAGCTGTACACCTCCACTCCAGCTGCCAACACACCACCTCCCTGTACACCCCACCCCCAGCTGCCAACACACCACCTCCCTGTATACCCCCACCCCAGCTGCCAACACAACCACCTCCCTGTATACCCCCACCCCAGCTGCCAACACACCACCTCCCTGTGCACCGCCACCCCAGCTGCCAACACACCACCTCCCTGTACACCCCCACCCCAGCTGCCAACACACCACCTCCCTGTACACCTCCACCCCAGCTGCCAACACACCACCTCCCTGTAAACCCCACCCCCAGCTGCCAACACACCACCTCCCTGTAAACCCCACCCCCAGCTGCCGGCACACCACCTCTGTGTATACCCCACCCCCAACTGCCAACACACCACCTCCCTGTACACCCCCACCCCAGCTGTCAACACACCACCTCCCTGTACACCCCAGTCCCAGCTGTCAACACACCACCTCCCTGTATACCCCCACCCCAGCTGCCAACACAGCACCTCCCTGTACACCCCACCCCCAGCTGCCAACACACCACCTCCCTGTATACCCCCACCCCAGCTGCCAACACACCACCTCCCTGTACACCCCCACCCCAGCTGCCAACACACCACCTCCCTGTACACCCCACCCCAGCTGCCAACACACCACCTCCCTGTACACCCCACCCCCAGCTGCCAACACACCACCTCCCTGTACACCCCACCCCAGCTGCCAACACACCACCTCCCTGTACAGCCCACCCCCAGCTGCCAGCACACCACCTCCCTGTATACCCCACCCCCAACTGCCACCCCAGCTGCCAACACACCACCTCCCTGTAAACCCCACCCCCAGCTGCCGGCACACCACCTCCGTGTATACCCCACCCCCAACTGCCAACACACCACCTCCCTGTGCACCCCCACCCCAGCTGCCAACACACCACCTCCCTGTACACCCCCACCCCAACTGCCAACACACTACCCAACCCCTACACCAGCCCCTGGTCTACCACCTTCAATTCAGTTTGTAATAATTCATCCGGCCCAAGTGAAACGCAATATTCCCGGTTAATAACATGCCCGATTTAATTTCAATTTCAACAGTGGGCCTGTTTGTTGTAATTGGTTTCAACAACAGACGGCCGGCCGCAAAATGCCACTAATAAGGCGCTATAGAATTTCGATTCGCTCCTGGCAGTGAAAGCACCTCCACCCCCCGCTTTCCCCGGGCCTCCCTACCTGGTCGCGTTTCGGATGGGTGCTATCGGTTTCAGACAATCTGGATCAAAAGCAAACACTAGTCGGGCGGGCAGGGACTGACAGTCGACACTGACAGGACGACACACGGCGATGAAAATGATAGCAGACAAAAGTTGGCTTATCACCCTGAGCCGGCTACATGTTTGTAGCATATCGCTACCCTGCCACTCTACATGAGCGTCAGCCTTTAGTCTTGATAAACTGATACTATCCAACCACCAAACCATCCAGGCCAACCCATCGCTCATCCCATCCCTTTAACGATACCCCCTTTTTCGGTATCTCAAATTTAAATTGCGATTTATTTTTCAAAGACAGAATTCCCATTCCGAACTAATTAATAGGAAAGTGGCTGGCAGATTGAGCAGCTCGCCGGCATACTGTGAGCAGTTAGCACATTCAGCAGTCTGGTCTCTAACACTCTTAGGCTGCTGGTGCAGCAGGGCATCTCCTGCCAACACACCACACTAGTGTTATATAAGTAACCCTTATAAATAGTCTCTCTAAGAAAGCCTTATGTCTTCTGTACCCAAAAATCATACACATACCACACCATTGCGGTCATGTGTTTGGTTTTAATAAAGAAATGGTATTATACAAGCAAAAGGGGAGGACATTGAAATCCTCTTTTTTTTCTTCAGGGACATCCCTGACCACTGTCCCAGTGCATCATTGCGACCATACTGTACCAATTTTCAAGCGGTACCCTATATTAAGTTATATCAGTTACTAGAATGCAAGCTTAGTCCAAACTCAACACCCCTCACAGCCCGCCGATAGCAATGATAACTAGGTCTCGACACGCCCGACATACCTACCGTATGCTACGTAATGTTGATCTTCAGTCAGGAGATTCTGGTTCAGGAGGGGTCCTCTCATTCCCCAACAAAGTGATTGGGGAAGGGATGAAGGAAAGATAAAGAGCAAGGTTATCATTCCCTCTCATGAGTTATGAAACATAACTTCAAGTGAACAGCTTATCAGTCGCCCAGATTACATCTGCAGGAGGATCATTCACCAACCTGTTCTGTTTCATCCGCGAGTAAAGAGACCGATACGCCGTTCCCTATTAAATATTTTATGTTTTCCCTGTTTAATTTCATTTTTCCTTCATTTTAATTCTACTATGGATAGAAAGGCCTCCCCAGCTATGCACTCTGCGGTCTGAATTAAGGAGTATCTAATGGCAGGGGCTCCTAGTGAGGCTGGGGAAGGAGGGCTTCACGCCCTGGCTTCCGTAATGGCTTCACACAATATGCTGAAGCCTAAGGAAGGAGAATGGCAGCAGGGAGTGTGGTCCGGATGGAATCTGGGTATGAGGGTATAGTATGCTGCGTCACTTATGTAACAGTAACACAGACCTACACCATACATGATGTGTAGGTCTGACGTTCAGTGCATATAATATATAATATCATTATAAACTCATTATGGTATCGGTCACATGTTCCTAGGAATATGTCCAATTGCTACCCCAAAAGCATGTCCTCTGATCGACTCCTCAAAAAGTCTCAGAATTTGTTCTCCAGATATCCATATACACATTCGTAAATGTCCATAGTTATATGCATAACCTTATCTTAAAAGTAAAGTGTATGTAAGTTCTGCGGATGATCCGCTCGCTGTCTTTTGGTAGACAGTCATGTAGTACCCATATTTTGGTGGTAGAGTAGTAGTACACCCGGGACTAAGGAATAACAGCGAGGAGGCTGAGAGAGTAGTACCAGCAGTGAGTGGTGGGGTGGTGGTGGTAAGGAGGCAGGCTGATTTGCTGCAGCATGCTGCGGCTGGCTGCAGGTAGTTAGGGTCCCGGCCCGTGATAAATGGACCTTGCAGCCTCCACGAGACGCCACCACTCTATGAGAGACGTTCATTACGCCGCCCACCGCAAGGTGGCGCTTCAAACTTCCGGTGCCCTTTTTTCAAACCTCCAGGAGCAGCCAAGGAGGGGTAGGGGGAGGAGGAGGGGTGGATGGGGGTGGGTGGGGTTGCTGAGTGGCTGTATAGCGGATAGGGGTGGCTGGCTACTGGCTGGTGGCAGTAGTAGTAGTAGTGGGGGCTTCAATAGTATGCTTCGGCCACTCAAAAAAAAAGTGTCTTTCATGGCTGGGCTGGTCATGGCTGGGCTGTCTGCTGGTAAGTAGTCCCGTTTTAGTAGCTCAAGAATTTAATAGCATGTATACAAATTGTGAATGTGGCCAACTTTGGGTATTTCATTAAGTTGATATTATTTGGTCCGTATTTAAAGGGGTACAATGTGGTGTTCTGACGAGCACAATGACGATAAACAAGTTCCTTTTTGTGAGTAGCCTCCCCCGGTGTGGGAAGGGCATATGAAGTGGCAGGGGGGAGCGGGCAGATTGTAAATGGAGGATCAGACCGATCACCCTCCCTTACATCACGGATCCTTATCCCAACCTAGCTGAGGAGCCGGCCGGGCCGCCAAACACCCACCACCCACCGCCCTGCCTCTCGGGCGATTGCCTGTGACCGATATCAACTCGATTATGGCCATCTTTGGTCCATCAGCAGGCCACCCATGGTATAGGGGAGGTTGATGTGATACACTATGGGCAGTGTGTAGTCTGTG
Source organism: Harmothoe impar (assembly GCA_947462335.1). Lineage (NCBI taxonomy): Eukaryota > Metazoa > Annelida > Polychaeta > Phyllodocida > Polynoidae > Harmothoe > Harmothoe impar. The sequence goes on from OX381707.1 coordinate 34,607,393, forward strand.
CCGACAATCATGTGTGAGGGGCCGACAATCAGGCCGTTTGTTTACCATTGCGAGTACTCCAGACACAGGGCTTAACCCTCTAAGGGCAACATAGTCCATTAATGCATTATGCCCTTTGTCGCGATGTTGCATACATGGTGATTCTACTCATCAGGGCTGCATTCATGCATCATGCCGTCTGTTTGAGAATCCATCAACCCATAGGTTGAGCATGATGATTGAATGCAGGCGTGGCGAGTCACTCGCCTTGGCTGCATTAATGCATCATGAATATAAAGGACACAACGCAGTCAAGCACTGTGTTAGCCTAAAGGCTCATAAAACGGCCAGTAAGCCTTTGTGCTGCCATGCTGATATTACAATGGCAATAGTCAAGGCAGTAGTGGCCCTCCATGCCCACCCCTCCCAACACACAACCCCATAATAGCCCTCCTCATGAGAGGCAACTATTTCCTGTTTGTTTCTGTCTGGTTTCAAATAACACTGGACGTTGCTGGTCACAAAACAAGAAGTCTTGTCTTTAACATTAACCCAAATAACCATAGTTGTCCTACATGTAGGACGCTTATATAGGACACATAATAAGAGATTGATTCCTGGGGGTAAAGTCCCTAGGTTTTAAACTGTACATGTGATTCACAACAAAATATATGAAGTTTCACCATATATGTACAGATTAGTATGTATGGGAGATGAAGATGTGTTGTTATGCTTTTTTGTTATCAATCCCTGTTCACCAGGCTTTACTGATAAGCACGTATAGAAAACAAGCTTTGACTAGAAACACCATACATAACTGCAGTAGGAATTAAAACGTGCCACAAAGTGGTGGAATTATGGTTTTGACCGCAATCCAAACGTATCCTGTCAGATGAGGTTGGATGAGGAGTGTGGTTTTCAGCAATTGATTAACGAGCAAAAAGTAAATGCTTTGACCAAAACTACCTTGGAGCAATGGAGTCATCAACATCCGGCCTTAATAATTTTCCTTGAGTGCGATGAGTTTTAGTGCCCTTTTCAAAAGCCAACCTTTGCGTAGCTTCCTTGGTGCCATGGGAAAAAGATTGCGCTTAGATAAAACATCATACCTTGTTAACATGGGCACATCTAACAAATATTCCAGACATGAAGTCCCATTTGGCCCTCATCTTTATTTCTATAAAGTACCCTATGGGGGAAGGGGAGCCAATCTGTAATCCATTCATAAGTTATTCTAAAACAGGTCCTTCGGCTGATTTTCTTATCTCACAGAGTGCTGTGTCATATTGCTTCGGAATTTTGTAAATTTGTGATGGTTTCTCTTTTCCTATTATCTATTTATGACGTCACGTAAATTCTAGTTAGCCTGGCAAGTGAAGCAGAAATAAAATCGTTCTAAATGTCACTCTCCACCCCATAAACAGGGTGGAAACATCTGGTCATTTTTGGTGGGCCATCACTTTATACGTTTATCTGCATCAACTTGGCTGTGCTTCTTCTAAATGTGTTGGAAAATATCGTTAGTCATCAGTTATATTAACCCTATCATGTATTTATCAACCTCTGATGGCCATACCTCAGCAATGAACTACCCTGGCACCATAAATACTACATAATTTATATAAAACATCAAATATTAAACAGGCACAGCATTAACCCGCCACCCACAAGCACATTAACACTGCTTTTTGTATTATCCTGTCAGGTTTTGGCGAAATGGTACGACTGAGAAAAAGACCCTTCCTGTTTTTCGATTAAAAAAACTCCCTTGACCGCAGCAGGGGGATTCTGAATTTAATTGCTTGGTAATCCTGATCAATAATTAAAAACGTGAGCACACATGGTGCACTAATGTCTAAGGTTTTATGGAATTACCCTACTCCCTGAAACCATGAAAAAAAATCTATTAAAACATTTTCGACAAATCACGAATTATATCACTAATTGCTATGCTGAACATGTATGCTGCAGGAAAGGTGGCAGGAGCAGACACTACACTGTTTATCTTCTCATGTATGGACTAACCCTCTAAGGGCAGCATATGGCTTTACCGTAAATCAATATGTCATACCTTTGGTCTCATGATGCATTAATGTGACCGCGGCGAGTAATTCGCCAGGGCTACATTTACAGCCCCCCCCCTCGGGATTGTATCAACCCTGTAGGGCTGGCATAAAACATCATGACGAGAATGGACATAATATAGTGCATTAAAGTGCTATGTTGTCCTTCAAGGGTTGAGGGCTGCAGCGCGTATATATAAAGGTAGTTGGTTTAGGTGGTGAGTTTAGATATTATTAGGTTTTTGTGTATGTTTGTGGGGCTGCGGTTGGGGACAGAAGGAGACCATGAAGAAGTTAGGCACTGGAGGAGAGGAGAGGAGACCCTGGAGTAGTGGTACCTCGGCAACATGAGGCTGGATGAGGTACGGACGGCTAAATCACCCTATAAAGCTGGACGCCCTTTACCCTCCCCGCGCCCGATCAGGAAGTTCAAGCTGTAGACAAAAGGTCAAGGTCGGACGCTACTCCTGAGACGCCGTTAACGTGGGGTCTGGTCACATCCGGGACATCAACGCCGCCCAGACACCAGCGCCACCACCGGAAAAGGTGCGAACCAGGCCTCGTCACGTGCTGCGGCGGCGGATCTATATACGCATGCGCCGAATATCTCAGCGAGGTAAGCTCCAAATGAAGTAAGTGCTGCGTTTATTGGTGGTCATAGGGGGTCCCTTTAATTTGAAAAAAGATGACAGTATAACGGCCCTTTCATTAAATGTCTTCTCAACGGGAGCATCAATTGTTGTGAAGCCCTGCCGACGTTGCAAATTCCATAACATACATGATTATCATAGATGGGATTCTATCCCTTGTTGGCATTAAATAGTAGGTGTGGGAAGATATCTAAACGTTATCTATAAATTGTACACGAGCACCAATTTGCATTATCTGTACACCAGTTGCTAAAAAAGAATACCCATGATGGCACAATGTCGACAGCACAACCCTGCTTGTATACACAGACACTCTATATTACCCCACTGCTTACAAAACTAATATCACTAATAATCGCTACATCCTAAGCCAGCATACTTATTCTTAACTGTTTTTTCCTGTTATTCAAGGTGCCAGGGCAAAACACAAAAGATTTGATCGAAAACAAAGTATATCTTAATGGGACAAGGGGTGATTTCCTTGTTCACTAATGGCAATATTGGAACACATTTAGATGTAGCATTATGTACGACCATAAAATACGCAGTTTAGTTGTAGTTTAGGCTTAATTGGTCTGTATGTATATGTATGCTCTGTGTAGCCACTCATCTTTATTCATCATCTATCCCCTTCAATATAGAAACCATCAATTACCTTTCATCCCTTAATTACCACCAGGCCGTTTTCCTTAATGGCGGCTCCATGCCGTTCCGGTTAAGGTAGCGGCCACTGAAACCCAGGCTATAACGGGAGCTGTCGCCAAAAGACAACACTGTTTGAGAGAATTACCTAAAGAAGAGAAATCCATTAATGTTTTCTATTAAGCTGCTTAACTGAGCCCCAACTAAGTGCGGCGAGTAACCCACTCCGGCAGAGCACCCCCTCCTCATCCCCACCCCCATCATGAGCTGCTCTCCTCGTTGCCTGAGCGGCTCCTATTTCCAATGTTAGCTAAACCCTATTTACACAGAGTGGATTTGTGCCGGGGGTCTCTTTAAAGCTGCTATACAAGCTGAGATGCGAAGTTCAATTCGCTCGGCAGTATATTACCCACAGGGTAATGCCTCTCAGTCGTCCACAAGAATGAGGAAATGTTACAATATTGGTAAATTTTCATAATAACATAAAATAATTTAATCCAGAAGTCCCAGCAAAAAGTAGGAACTCCTGCAACAGTTGGGGAAGTAGTATCTCTGTACCTACCATGAACAATGCTATGACCCTGTATTGCTGTTCTGTGAGTTTCATCCACTATAATATGGCTAAATGTATTTACCAGTATAACATATAAACATATTACACGTTATGATTATACTTAGGCTAAGTGCTTTTACTATTGTAATATCATTTTAAATTGACTTTCACGTTTGTGTTAATATACATACAATATGGGAATATGTGAAGACTAAAAATAGTCTATGTGAAGCGGAAGTCAACTTGTATAGCCACTTTCATTTTGCTGAGTAAGTATTCCACATTCCCTCTGCCTTTAGCCAAAACAGATCGAGTTACATATTTGTTGAGAAATGAGTTTAAAACTGTTCTATCCATGAGACACCTAGACATCTCCTTTATTCTCCCACATTCTCAATGTCACCTTCGTTGGGCCCAATAGTGTCGTTGTATAACACCAAAAGCCTTAACACTGGTAACCGCCTATACGTCAAGTAGAGGACTTCTCTGCTTTTGTTGAGTCGGCAGTGAAGGGAACCTCAGGTTAAAGAACCTACTCCATCCAGTGCTGCATATTCATTTAGGGGTGGATTTGGAGAGAGTCTGGCCAGATTCAGAGAGCATTGAACCAATGTGGGAGGGCATATAATGGAACGGTGATAAAATCATGGCGCGCTGGGGCGGCGGATGATGGAGTAGTGAACTGGGCCGTGTTTCAAACACCTGTAATGGATACTGAGCACCCCAGTGGGTAGAGACCCGAGGGTAGATTCACCATGAGTCGCACAAATACATTAACTTAGACACTTGACTTTGTGTTGATTCACGCTTTATTTCTATTTGTGAATAACAGTACAATTATATTGTCATTATTTCCAATGAAGAAACACGAAGAAAGGCTTTATAACGCATATTTAAGTGCTTAACTCAAGGTATGTTTATGTCCGACTCATGGTGAATCTGCACTACTTACCGCGCCCTTCGGTGTGAGGGCAGAGGGGTTGGGGATGTTATTGGTGTACTTGGCCTTCAGGAACTGGGTCAAGGGATCTTATATATCTATGCAGACAATGTATACATAGTATATGTATGGTTGAGTCGGAAACAAGGGCGGCTAGATAGAGGCATGCTATAGACGAGTAATAGGATCTTGGCTGCATTCTGCAATGGGTGTTTTTACCTCTGGATGGCTTTATAAGTGCGTGCATGTGAGGAAAGGGCATAACATCCCCTATGTGTAGAGGCCGCAATGGTCATTGCTGGGGATATTAGGCTATCCCAGGGCTGAGAGTGGGGGTACACAGTGTAGAGATCGCAGATTAACCGGCACCCCCGATGAGCTATGGCCACAGGAGCCACCCAGCCGAGTATGCCATCCATCACCACGCATGCGCGCTGCGAAGATGGATCTAGTCCCTGTTACAACCCCATCACCAGAGCTAGCAGCATCCACCATACCACGACCAGCCTCTACCAGCACAGCCTCAACCCCGCCAAGCACCTCCTAGTCTCTTCAATCTTAGTTGAGAGGTTCTCTCTCCCCACCCGCAAGCTGCGTTTTCTTTGCACTCTCTCTTTATTTCCCTGCTGCCTGTGCGCCCGCCCCCTTTGCCCCTAGGGTCCCCGGCCACCACACACCGCCCTCTCATTGCCTTGTAGGGTGCACTTCTCTGTGGTGGGTAATCATATGTTTGGGGCACTAGGCCAAGCTTTGTTTCTCACGGTATCAATCACCTGGTTGTACATGGCCTACGGAGTGGATGCATTTAATATCGGGCGCTGCAGGAAAATATGAATTGATGCTTATTCTTCTCTCGGGTCTCTATTTCTACAATATCTCTACGTATCTCAGTTATGTCCATCACACAAATTCAGAATCTGCATAGCATCGATGTCTACAACACCTTGTTGATACCTCAATAAAATATTCCAAAACGCATCATATCTCTTCGTACCCAGCTTACTGTACATTAGCGAGCCCATGCCTGCTCAGAAGTCGTCAAAGCATATACAGAAATGGGAGTTAAGGGGGGGGGGGGGGTGAGGGGGGATAGGGAAGGATCTCAGCCCTGGTGAATTGTGTGAAGTGGTGACAGTTGGAGACGGATAGGTGAAACATGGCCATTATCCACGCCACGCCCTAGCCGCACCGGACACCAGCCTGGCAATACTTTGAAGGCAATACTGGGTCATACCATTATGGCAAAGAGCACAATCAATTCACATTTCCCCCAGATCTATGAGACCTGAGAAGGGAGTGGCCGGGCACCTTGATCGGCTGGAGGCTGGCCGTAAAATGGGCCAGCAATGGTGTGGGTGCTAATGCATGGCAGCTCGTCGTCTCGGCCCAGACCAAGGAGGAGGTGATAGTTTTTTCTCCAGATCTCCCATTTCTTTTTATACTATTCACAGTATCTATTCTGTCATAGACTACTTACAACCTCCCATTTCTACTCACTACTACTAACTTACACACTTCCCCCTTTCCATATGCTACTTACAATTCCCTACTTTCTTCTCCCTTTCTATATAAATATACTACTTACAGTTCCTTACTCCATTATACTACGATATGGTTATGTGTAGGGTGTCCCTTGGGTGTATCGGGTGGTCCTTTCCATATACTACTTACTGTTCCCAACACACTTATACTACTGTGTGGTTTTGTGTTGGGTGTGTCGGGTGGCCCTTTCCATATACTCAGTACTGTTCCCAACGCCCTTATACTACTGTATGTGTATGTGTGGGGTTTGTGTAGCAAGCACCTTGCCATATAGAACGTTCGTCTAGATAGAACAGGTATCTACCCAAACCAATGAGAACATGTGGTACATGTACTTCACATCAATACACAAACTTTCGGTTTGTTTCAGGTCACCCGACCGACCCTATCTAGACAGGGCCGACCCTTCGTTTTTTTATGCAATTTTGAAGAAATCTTTATATTTTTATACTTTTTTGGGGTCAATTTTAGGTTTACAAAATTTTAGGAAAAAATCTCCCCATTTTCACACTTTTTTGGGTCAATTTTAGAGGGGAAGTAAAAAAAACAATATAAACTAGCACGACGCTTAGGTAGTAGGCCTGCATGCCCGGTGGCTTGGGGGTATATGCTTGGAGAGAGGGAGGCTGAGTGCCGACGGTCAGAGCGAACAATAGAAGACGGCTTGAAATGAAATTCCTGAGGGCAGGCCATTAGAGCGGCGAGGTGTGTTATCACCACGCTGTTGTGGGTCGCAGCATCCCCCCCCCCCCCCCCCACCGATCCCCCACTCCCCCAGCCTTCTCAACCCGTCCGCCCCTGCTACACGTTGGCGCAGGGCACTGGAGCGGTTCCAATATCTAACCCTCTCTCTCCCGGGAGCCCGTCCCCATAATCCATCTACAGGGCAGGAGGCAGGGGAGGAGAAGGTAAGGCAGGAGTAGAGACCGACTAGGGACCAGATAGCTACCAGTAGAGGAGGCCACGACGGACGGGTAGGCTTCTACCTCCACCAAAGAGACATTTGTTGGAAAGTATATATGGGATACAGAAGCTACTGGGGCATAACTAAAGGGAAGTTAGACGGAGTGAGGCATGTCTGATATACATACACAAGGGATATTCTGAGAGTATAATGGGGACCCTGATTGAGACATACCGGTCTACTCATGGTACTAACAGACCAATTAGTCATCTCATGGCCGGTCTACCTTAAACCACAAGTTATTCAGAAGGCTTTGGGTTACAAGGACACAGGAGCCCGTCATACTTCACTTTAGAGAATTAGTAATTTATATTCAAAAGAGCCTGTTGTCTTACCTCCATTACACTGTATAAATGGGTGTTCCATTGGAAATTAATTAACTAATTTACATGATATTGAAAATGTGGACTAGATGTTTGACAGCGACTAGAAGTTGGACTGGTGGCATCTACACTGAGGTACGATGAGGGCATGCGACATGGTGCGTGCAGCCACAGGGTCTGGCATATAGAAACCCATGAGTGTTAGGTTCCAATTTATTAGTACCTAGACCATTATAAAATATGATTAAGTGTCTTCAAAGGATACACTTTTTGTTGGAATTGGCATAATTGCTTTAACATTAAATGATAGGTTAGAAATGGTAGAAAGAGGGGGTGGTCTACACATCTTCCCTGTGTGTGTAGAATGGTGCCATGACTTTTGCTTTGAGGGTGTGCGTATGGTTATGTAGGATGTGTTTAGTGGGTGTGTGTGGTGAGTAGGCTATGTACAGGGTTGCGGGGGTGTATGTAGAATTTCTGACCGGTGCGTGAAGAGTGTGAGGGGATGTGTAGAGTGAGTGAGGGGTGTGTGAGGAGTTTGTGTACATAGATATATTGTAGGGTGTGTGTATGTGGTGTGTAGTGTGTGCAGCAGTGAGTAGGCACTGTATAGAAGCTGTAGACAGGGTAGTAGAAGGTGTGTGTGTAGCTGATGTGTAAGCGATGTGTAGCAGTGAGTAGGGCGTGTAGACAGGGGAGTAGGGTGTGCAGCAGTGAGTAGCACTGTGTAGACAGGGGAGTAGGGTGTGCAGCAGTGAGTAGCACTGTGTGTAGACAGGGGAGTAGGGTGTGCAGCAGTGAGTAGCACTGTGTGTAGACAGGGGAGTAGGGTGTGCAGCAGTGAGTAGCACTGTGTGTAGACAGGGGAGCAGGGTGTGCAGCAGTGAGTAGCACTGTGTAGACAGGGGAGTAGGGTGTGCAGCAGTGAGTAGCTCTGTGTAGACAGGGGAGCAGGGTGTGCAGCAGTGAGTAGCACTGTGTGTAGACAGGGGAGTAGGGTGTGCAGCAGTGAGTAGCACTGTGTGTAGACAGGGGAGCAGGGTGTGCAGCAGTGAGTAGCACTGTGTAGACAGGGGAGCAGGGTGTGCAGCAGTGAGTAGCACTGTGTGTAGAAGCTGTAGACAGGGCAGTAGTGGCGGCTCAATGTAAGACCAACCATCAATCAAACACCCGGTCAGCCAAAAGGCGGCAACTGACACCTGCCGCTGGTACCGGAAAGCGCCACCACCAGCACAACCCCAGGCAGGCAACCAGCGACGCCGCAGGTCACTTGTCGTTATTGTCGTCTGCTTCTGCCTTTGAACTATTTCTTGATGAATCAATCAACTTTGTTTGTCTGCTGACAGGAAAACGACTGGGTTTTATCCGGTTGTTCCTTTCTTGACGATTACGTTGTTGTTCGGCACTCCTTTGCGATTATCGCCTGCCTTCACTTTACAGTCAGGCCACTACAAAAAGAGTCTGGGTGTCTTTGTTCTTGTCCTGTTTGATTACAAAACACTTCATACCTATCTGCCTCATTTCATGGTCAATTAGGTTTACTATCAAACCTGGGGTTTGTTCTTAATTGGAGCAACTTAAAGCTACAAACCCTAGTTCTCTTTTTACTGTATGTATAGAGATGATCACAGTTAAAAGCACTTATATATACGCCATGGGCTGTCAAGAGGCTGATTGAAACCTCTATCCAAGAATCATATATGGAAAGCTAATCAAATCTAAAAAAACAGTTACAAGTGTTACTTTTGGAGTCAATACTTGTCCATGTGGCTGAGGCTGGTATTCAGCGAGTAGCATTGCTGTGCCCTCCTCCTGGGCCCTCCCCGGCGCCCTTTTCATCTAGACTGTAGTCACCAGGTTTAACCTTGTTCGACGTTCCATACGTCAGACGGTGTTGGGCGTGGAACCTTTAAGGGTCGCAAAGTACTTTTGAATGTGCTATGCCATTTATCATCATGATGCATGAATGCAGCCCTGGTGAGTTCACCAGGGCTGCATTCATGCATCATGCTAATCATACGGAATTGATACATTCTCATAGGATCAGCATGATGCATGAATACACCCACCAGGGGATGCATTCATGCATCATCCAAACAAAGCAAATAACACATTAAATCACTATGCTTCCCTTAAAGGGGTAAAGTTGGGCTGTCAGAGGGCTGGGTGGCGGAGTGACAATTTCCTGGTGCTGTATTAATCAGGGCGCCCACAGATCCCTGTGTTTAACGTCAACAGCCGCTGGTGTGGCGCCCAGTCCCGTGAGCTGCTCACAGAGCTGCTCACATGCAGGCCGAGCAGCTCAACGCGCAGGGCTTCCATACATGAGCTGCTCAAGGCAAGCGGCCCTGTGGGGTGCCTACTAATGTACTATATTACATGTCAAACTCCCAGCGATGGTACATTTAGTGTGACAGGGAACAGACAATCTGAAATTCTCGGTCATCTAAACTGTTAACCTCAATGGGAACAAACGATGGTGACTGTTGGTGTTACATAGGGACAAGTTTTGTCATAATTATTTCTGAAAGTTTGTCTGAAAATACTGGTCGCCCATCAGAGGAGAATCTACTTTATAAGAAGTAGAGCTCTATGAAGTGCCGGCCCTTTTTAATAACTTTTTACGCAATTATCTGGCATTTAGTACTGTCTGTGAGGCATTGTCTACAGTAAGTTGTCTACAACAAGTGGCATTTATGAGGAGGAACAAACACTGTCTGTTAAAGGCAGTTAAACACTGTGCCACTAAGCATGTCAAGGACCCCGTCAGTGGTCTAGTTCATAAAGAATACCCCTGAGCTGTATCCCGGACCCAGAGCACAGAGCCGGGATGTGGCGCTGTGCTGGAGCTGCTCAGAGCTGCTCACTCACCAATCTGCTATTACCATGAGGAGAGCTGCTCCCCTGCACCGATTACATCAGAGCAGCCGTGCCCAACCCGCTAATGGCCGCATGGTGCTTCTATGTGCCCTTTGTCGTCATGATGCATGAATGCAGCCCTGGTGAGTAACTTACCAGGGCTGCATTTATCCATCATGGCAACCTTACTAGGGTTGATAAAGAGTCCAATAGGGTTGGCAAGATGTATAAATGCAGCCCTAGCTAGTAGAAAAATGGAGTGTGTGAGTGTCCTCACAGATGACTCAGGGTAATCTGTCAATTCTGGCATCAGAAATGAATTCGAATGAGTGATCTAATTTGAGCACAATACATTATTTCTCATTTCTGACGGCAGAATCGTAATCGCCAGAAAAAGCTACCCTAATTTCATATATTGGAAGTCATATATAATCAAATTCCAGGTGGTGGCTGTAGGTGAGCAGGTGGCTGTGGGAAAGCAGGTGGCTGGGGGCGAGCAGGTGGCTGTCGGCGTCAGCGCCCAGCAGCGCGTAACCGCTGTTTTACGTCTCGGCCGTAAAGCGAGTCGATCGGAGCATCAGCAGCGACACCATCGCCGTTTCCGTTTCGCTGTGTCGGTCGGCTACAGGGCGGCGTGTGTTACGCGTCCATGCCTTTGCCGTGCATCCCCTGTTTTAACACATAGATATAGAGTGGATGTGACTTGTTGCATAGGTCCTGGCGGTAGAATGTGCCCAGATTTTGCCCGCTTTGGGGGTAGAAAGAGAGAAATACGGGCAAATTCGCTCAAAATGTCATTTCTATCTTGCACCCAAAAACTTAATGCCTTGCAGCCTATGGAGGCCCATGGCGGCGGTAGCTTTGTTTTCATACATTTACATAATAGCGAAAGAGAGAAATAAATTCGTAAAGATCGCAGTTCAATTTAGTCAAGAAAAATTTAGATTTTTAGAAAAAATTTTGCGCTAGATCCTGTCCCCCGACCTTGCCTGTCTCATGTTTTTGTCGACTTTTGTCTATGTCGGACGATAACCAAAATATAAAGATTCTCCTATGTCACAAAATTGTCTTAAAACGCAAAATTAGTAGGTGTATATTACTCAGGGTTAATACCCTGAGTCAATCATCAGGGCTGTATTCATGCATCGTAACGACAAAGGGTATAGTACATAATAAAGCACTATGCAGCCTTTAAAGGGTTAGGGTCCTACCGCTGAAAACAGTCCACCCGCCCCGTCTCCCAAACCGTCTGTACATCCATCAGGTAGTCTGCAGGATGCATCAGAGCCGCGCCAACCACAGCCAACACCCTGCTATCTTATCACAGCGCTATAAACCCCTCAGCCACCCTGGCCGCCCTCACCCCCGTGCCGCCGCTATCAACCCCCTATTAAGGCGCGGGTTTATCAGCGGCGGCTATGACCTGCTTGCACCACCATCAGCACACAAATCGACCACGCGCCACTACCTTATCGCCCTCTGGCCGCTTTCAGGGGGCAATAATGCACGCTTGGGGAATGCTATATTGGGTGCTTGTTTCAGGACATAATGTACCCTTTGTCCTCTCTGTAAGCACTGTGGGTTTTTTTTCTCACAGATGGGCGATAAAACTGTGGCTCCATAAGTTAAGATCTATTGTGTACGCTGGGAGAGTTAGGAGTTCTGGAGTTAAATTCCACCACATCCCACCGGACAGCATGTCATTTTTTTCTGGGGTGAAAGTGACCAATCTCAAAAGAACTTGAAATTTTCAATTTGACTCCGGTGAATAAAGGTCCTCCATAGTTAAGTCCAGGTCTTTGCGATCTGAAAAAAATTGAAATCAGACAAAAACTTTCATCCATCCGATTTTCCAAAAAGAAGTACCATGAGTCCCTATCAGTATCAGGTATAGTGACAATATCATTCTGTCAAGCTGGTTATATAATTAGCTTTGTGGCTTAATCTCCGGAAACATGAAAATTGTGAGGTACCTGCTTGATTAAACCATGCACAATTTGCTGCCTCATCTTAAACGGTATCAGGGATGGGGGGAGTGTGTGTGTGGGGGGGGGGGGGGGGGCAACCTGCAGCATCAGAACCACTAGAACGCCAAGTCATGGAGACCCTGTCCAACATTATGGGCTACAATCAGATTAGGACTGGAGATTATGGGTCGAGTTATCACATCTGACAGTCTAATTAGACAAAATAGACGTGCAGGCACGCACAAGTGCCAATTCGCATTAGGACCCCCCGGGCACCATAGCAGGGCTGTTATTGGTAATCACCCCGTTATCACCCACTATCCATCAACCACTACCCTCCTCCGGGTGGAAATATAATGTCTACTCAATTCAGCGGTCGGGGTATAAGATGTAGTGGTGTTCATGTGTACTATAGAGATTGGGGTACAAGAAATGGTGAGGTGAGGTTTAGAGGTGAGGTTGAGGTTTAAAGCGATGCATATACCAACATGAATTAATAATTCCAATTGCCTAGGTACACTGATAATCGTTGTGGTCCGGGGCTTAGTCTGTAGTGGATATCCCAGGTTAGTCATAGCCCTGGACACTGGTCAAAACATGAACTGAAATTCACAATGACCGAGCCAAAACAAAATATGACTAATTTGATGTCTTACTTAAATAGACTGAGCCAGTGTAATACTCATAGAAATGATTGAAGAACTAAGGTAAGTTGGTCAATACTGACTAACCTGCTAGTATTGTCTAACCAGGCTTAGGTCGTATAGGGAGCAAAATATGACTAACTATGTTAATCACTAGTGACTGATTGTTAGTCAGTACAGACTAAGGTCAGAATATCAGTGTACTTTGAGTCTGCAAACCTTGATGTTATACGACCATGCCTAGTCAGCGGGAAGTGCGGATGGGGTGTTGGGGGAGTTGCTGGCTTTCATTCATCACAATTACCATCAACAACGAAATTAAAACCATTATCACATTGCTCCATTATCGCTTCTATGATTACTCCCCAGATCTGCTATCATTAATTTATTGTGTAATTAATTTTCATTATGGAGTTACTGCTCTTTAAACGCTGGCAATCTACATGGCTGTGTAGTGGCTGTCCTTCATGTTTTTTTAAATAACTCCTTTTTTTTCATTTAGATTATTTAGGATTGTACCATTTACTGGTTGTATTTATATTAGCTTTGCCTTGAAAGCGTCAACTATTACACTATGCATACAGCTGCGCGTATTACTTGATGAGTATCGCTAATGAATACATTTGCGGAGATGATTGAATACTCTAGATAAGATAATTACGTAACAGTGTTACAAGCCTTGGCAGGCCAGTTCTCCATTTTAACATGGACTGTAATCATGCTAGTATGGTACCCTCTAAATTTAGACCTGATGTTGAATATCATATAGCATTCATGGCCCCCACCTGCCAGTAGGAGAGCATCACTAATCACATGTGTACTTTAGGTAACATCGGTCTTCTTTATTCCCGTTTAACTAGTCTCACAAAGTGCACATGCTCCAATGGCACGGTAATGCCTGTGATGGCGCTGTAAATTCCGTAATAAAATCGTCCTTGGGTAACAGCGCTCTCAGCAGGAACAAAACACTGCTGACATGAAAGTGTACTTTGCTGGGGTCTCCAATGGCTACATGACAAGAGGTAGGCGCGTGCTTTACGTTCACTACCAACCTGGGCGGGAGCAGCTCACGTAGCTAAACCCTTAAGGCCTGCATATTGCTTTAATGTGCTATATCGTTGGTCGGCATGATGCAGAAATGCAGCCCTGGGGAGTGTACGTCCCAGGGTTGCATTCATGCATCATGCCGACCCTTGGGTAGTGTATCAAACCAGTATGATCGGCATGATGCATGAATGCAGCTCTGGTGAAAATCTCCAGGGCTGTATTCATGCATCATGATGTTAAAGGGAATAATGCATGCATTAAAGCAATAGGAGGTCCCGGACGAGTTTAATTGCCTTGAGGCAGCCCAGTGAAGGTAAACAGCATGATTCCACATACCGCGTCCCCGATAGTAAGGGGGGAGGGGGTGAATCCATCTTCAAAAAGACCTCAGGCCCCAAACAAGGGCCACACACGCAACAGCATCGTTACAGGTAAAAGAGAGGACTGCTAAATGCACTGACGACATTGTCCCCACAGGTGGTCCTTTTTGAAATGGCCAATCGTACTCTTTCAAAATGTTTAACAACTCTCCCACAAAAAAGAGTCTGTTACTCCTTCAAAGCAGCCTGGGTGTACTTATGTTACATGGTTTTACTGACCAAAATACCACATTATGGCTAAAGGATCTAGGCTGGACCAAAAGTAAAATGCCTAGCTTTGTTAAAAAGCTTGATGCAGGTAACGTCCTGGGTACCCCTGGCGTAGGAAGAAAGGGATGCCTGGGCACAACGGATGCCTTACTTTCTCTATCACGTTACCATACACGTATGAAATCAGTTGGAGAACAAATCAAAACAGGATCCTTGCATTTGACATTGCATTAGTAGCTTGTCTTTTTGCAGTTTATGGAGGAAGGCAATAGTTTTTCAATTCAAGTGGGAATTGAGCTTTAAATAACCTTACTGTGGCATTTTAATGTACTCAAGATCACCTTTAAATCAGGAATTGATTGCTCGTCTCCCCCACGACTAGAATACTGGTTTATGGTTGCCTCCTCTTTCGCCATCACTATACCATAGCAGTGGCTTCCTCCTTTCCCTTTTCATTATCAAACTGTAGCACTGGCGTTCTCCTTTCCCGTTACTAAAGTATGCCATAGTAGTGGCTTTTCCTCATCACTCAGAGTCACTATACCTTAGTAGTGACTTCCCCCTTCCCCATCACTTTACCATAGCAATGACATCCTCCTTTCCCCATCACTATACTGTAGCAGTGCCTTTCTCCCTTCCCCACCAATATACCATAGCAGTGACTCCACACCACACCATAAAATAGCAGTGGCTTCCTCTTTCCCCACCACTATACCATAGCAGAAACCTCACTCTTTCCCCGTCACTATAACATAGCATGTTTTCCCCCTTTCCCCATCCCAATACCATAGCAGCCCCCCCCCCCCTCCCTGTACCATTCACCAGGGTGGCGGAGTAAGATGACCGGATCTCATCATGACAGTGTCCACAGACTGCTGGTTCCTGATGTACACGGCTATTTGCTAGCGGCGCACGCTGAGAACAAGCAGTATCCCGTGCACGTCTGAGGCCAATGGGTTAACAACAATCGCCGCCCCAGGTCACTGTCCCCGACAATGACAATCACCAGAGCAGCTCGTCCCCACTGAGCAGCTCCAGAGGGCCTTGTGCACAGCTGCATACTATTCCGAGCTGCTCACAGTGGCAGGTCCACTGAGATAAAGCTGTAACCTATAGTAAAGAGTACTAACACTATCACTGAAACCATTAATTCCTATAACCCAGATTATTGTTGATATTTATCTTCCTTCCTCAATCATCCCCCGAAAGAGTAGGTTATAATGTCCAACGATGTTCGCCTATAGTCAAAGGAAACGACGACAAAATATGTAGCCAAATCTTAACCAACACTATATAATTCGTCTGTTCCCATGCAGCACTTCTTATAGTTATAGTATTCATTGTGGCATGGGTCATGTAGCCTCTGAACTCGATAACCTTCTGCCATGAATCATGTACAATGCATACAACTCGTTATCTGTGTATTTACCCCGTAAGATGACTGTAGTATAATAATAATTACGTAACATATGACAATCAGCTAATCGCCTGTATATTTTTGCCAGTAAAAACATGAAAACCGCCCCTAATGGTGTGCATGGTTAAGGGCTGAGAAGACCACTCTATGTTTACTGTTTGATTTCTGCAGGAACATCGCATACATGTAAGATATATCCCATGCCATGAATCATACCTTGCCCTATCCATCTATCTATATCTAGATGGTCCCAAGCGCCGCCAGCCCCTGCCGCCAGGAGACGCAGTATGTAATCTATCATACTCATACATCCTGGGGTCCGTGTGAGGAGGGAGGACACAGCCCCCCCCCCCCCCCCAACAGACACACCCAGCATCACACTGAGAATATATTATACACAGAGCATTCACATAGTATCTTCAGCTACATTCTATGTCTATTCCTATGTGTGCACTTCTGTACAACTTAGTATTACCAAACACAAAGGAAATGAAGAAATGAATAATCATGTTCTCTCTGGCAAAAGAAAACTGTTCAATACAATCACAACCGTATTACAGCGTACTTGGCCTACCAATATTCATCACAGAGGTTGCAGGGTGGTTATAATAACTTAGCACCTCAAGGAAGTTCTACCAGGCAATTGACAGACCAAGGTATTTCAAAGAGAAAAGGCCCGATAGGCGGCAGCGGGGGTCTGGGTCCTGGAGGTGAAGGTTAACAAATTGCCTAAGAAAATTCCACCTAACAGCATTAAGGGAAGGGGATGGGTGAAGCACTCCTAGATTGCTTCCATCATTGCTTTCCGCAGGATGTAATTGTCGCTGTTTGTGGTACTGTCAGTGTGTTCCTCCCTGCACTGGTTTCACTATTATAAGGGGTATAAGGGGCGCAGTGTCAGTGACAGTCTCATTAACCCTTTAAGGGCCGCAGCGTGCTTTAATGCTTTTATTGTCATGATGCAACGGTCCAGCATTGTGCCGACCCTAAAGGGTTGGTACACTCCCAAAGGAGTGTAGGAACTAGCAATTCCCTTTAATAAATCGCTTAAAAATGTCTTAAGAGGCAGCTCACATGACCCATACCAGGGGGAATGCCCGTAATATGAGTCAACCATCTTGAGTCAGTGCTGCCAATCATTGTGGCGTGCGTGCGTGCGTGTGTGTGTGGTGTGTGTGTGGGGAGGGGAGAGGTAGACATAGCGGCTGTATTGAGACAGTCAACCAGATTACCATATCGCATCTGTCACTTAGCATGTGGGGGAATGCGTGTCCCACATCAGTGCCACGTGTACTATACTAGCTCACAATCCTATAGCAGCAAGCCAGAGAGTGTCTAACATGGCGTACTACCTGTGTCTGAATCAGTATCAGTTACACATAGCCTGTATGACAATGTCTGCTGTCAGTCTGACTCTGAGAGGCAGGGCTGCCTCCCTGTACCCCCCCCCCCTCCCTCCTCCAGGGTCCCCCTGTCGGGCTGCCTTATGACGTGTACATGTACAAACACGGGTGGCGGCTGGGGCTGCAGCAGCAGCAGGCTGTAATGACAACACCCAGCACTGACTATCTTCATTAGTCTAATGATAAGTCAGCCCGGTGCCGCGTGATTAACACAGGTCCGTTATACGCGCCCGCCCCGGCTCCTACCCTGCAAGGGCTGCATAGCACTTTGGGTGTCATGATGCATTCATGCAGCCCTGGCGAGTAACTCGCCAGGGTTGCATTCATGCATCATGCCGACCCTACGGGGTTGATACACTCCCGTAGGATGGGCTTGCTGCTTGAATGTAGCCCTGGCGAGTGAACCATGCATTATGATAACAAAAGGCATGTTACATTAAAGCACTATGCGGTCGTTAAAGGGTCCTAATTAGAATCGCCGAATTCGTTATGTGGCGACGCCCGGGGTAGGGGCGGGCCGCTGACGGATGGCTCCGGCAGACGGCGCCCCTCAGCTGATGGCTGACTGGCGTTTGGCCATCTTTCTAATCACGCTTGTTAATTATTACAAGTGGCTCCCCTTGATCACCCGCTGGGGCCTGCCAGTAGTGGGTGAGGAAGGGTGGAGGAAGTGGGGTCCAGGTAGGTGTGGTATAGGTAAGAAGCATAGGTAGTCAGGCAAGCAAGTTGGCAGAGCCAGTGATGTATACTGGTATGTCGGGTATTGACAGAATCCATGAAAAGGTTCTCTATAGCCATGAATTGAAAGCCATTATCTTTTTTAATGAACCGGTATATTCAGATATGGAGGGTGGGGAAATTCCTACATTTATGAGTACCCTCAAGCAAGAGCCAGGCAGGTAGATAGAGCTAGATTGGTAGAACCAGGCAAACAGATGGATATTCTTCTGCTTCATTACACTGGTACAAACTCGTGATTGTAGCAACATGACTAGCTCAGCAAACCATGGTGCAAGCCTTGTCTCAATAAGACGCCACAGCTCTAACTTTGGTTATTCCCCAAGTTACCGAGTTTGATGCCACGCACGCCTATATCATCCGCTGGTTGATTGAGTAGCCGCATGTGACACTGATTAGATATGCCTAACAAGCTCGGATGCCAATGCTGCTTCAGCCTACAACAGATAAGACCATTCGTCAACTGGTGGTGTACAACGCATTCACCTATAGCGGGACTCGAGACACGTGTCCCGGACAGGATATGTGACTGGTGTGAGATCTTTCGCATTTGGATACGGTGTTATGGCTATTTAGAATTCCCACAAAAATTGCATATTGAAATTCTCTCAGTTTCAATGACCCAACATGAGCATTTTGCTGTATGCAGCGATATGATGGCATCGAACACAATTTGACTGAGCTTTACTCCTATGCTACTAGTGGATGTTTTTATATTGTTTAATATTTCTCCATATTCCCCTGATCGCGGCCAAACTTCATAAGATTCAATGACCAGCAACATTTCCATGACTTTCCAAGACTTTCCCTGAACTGTTGGAACCTTGCTTGGTAATGAATTAGCATATTGCCCGATTTAACACCAGCGGATTGCATCAGGAGACTATTTGTGATACCAGTGACTTCCAAAGGTATATGGAGGTCACTGCTGATACTCCCTGACCGTCGCCATTCCCCCAAACTGGCTCCTGGAACACCCGCAGCCGCCTAAAGGCTGGAGGCTGGGGTGAAGCACTAAGCCGGGTGTATCATTTTGGAAGACCTTTATCTGCCAGCCCCTCAATCAAAACACCCCTAGAAGTATGGTCTCATTCCATACACGTTAAGCACTGAAGTATTTTAGGAGTCGAAGACGCCAGGATTGTGGTCGCGAAATTACCTGGAAATCCCGCTGGAGAGACAGGAGGGCCTTTCATGTTTTTGACAGTGATGATAATGCTAAAGGACCTCTTTCCGTTAATGCACGGAAATGGCAGTTGATTTAGGGCGTCAGTAAAGCACCTCGCGCCAACATCCTGCCATACATCAGACCCGCGCTATGAGAGGTCTTTAACAAAAGTTGTACGAGAAAAAAAGCCCTAGCTATCAACGCTGCATACAAACGAGCCACTAGACGCCCCCGTGTGGGTATTAGAAGGTTAATTCGTTTCTTTCACCCCAATAAAATAACCGTGGTCGCCTTAGAAGCCGCACGCCCAATCTCCTCCTCCACACAGTGTGGTGAGCAGCTCGGGGAGCAGCTCCCAGGCTCCATGATTTGCTCGGAGACCCACTCACTGCCTGCGATGGGGCCTTAGCTAACCCTTTAAGGGCAACACAATGCTTAAATCCACGATGCCCTTTGATGATTAATGTATGCAGTTGAAGGGCTGCATGAATGCACCATTCTGACCCTTTCGGAGTGAATCAACCTTGTAGGGTCGGTATAACGCTTGAATGTAGCCCTGGCGAGTTCAGTAACTCGCGGCAAAGGACATAATATATCCAAGCTCTATGTAGTGCTTAAATGGTTAAAAACAAACAAGCAAATGCATACAGGGAGATATCAGTTTGGGTAAGCTATAAACTAAAGTGTCCATTGAAATGGAAAGGGGGTGATTTAACCAGTTTATGTGACGTGTTTTCAGGGAAGGGGGATTATTTAATTCAGGGAGAGTAGACGGTAAGGGCGCTCAGTTTGGATACAAGTTTTTCTTTTATAGCAGTGGCCTATGAAGCAAACTGTTATTCGGTGTGTGTCGGAGGAAAGGGTGTCGGTTAGAGGGGAGGGCCATAGGATCTGTTTACCCTCCGCACTTTTACCTACTCCAGTTGGTAGGTCTATAGATGGTAGTACATCTTCTAATACTTTTTGAGACCTTGGTAGTCCAACCAGTCATGTTGCAGGCAAAGGTTGGGTGGCCAGAGTTTGAGGGATCCCATGTGTAAATTGGACAAGCATGTGCTAAGTGAGCAGGTACAGAAGTTGTTACTCTGTGGCCATCGCTTACTGCCAACAGCAGGTTCAGTTAGATCTTATTTTAAAAATGGAGTGTGTGAGTGTCCTCACAGATGACTCAGGGTAATCTGTCAATTCTGGCATCAGAAATGAATTCGAATGAGTGATCTAATTTGAGCACAATACATTATTTCTCATTTCTGACGGCAGAATCGTAATCGCCAGAAAAAGCTACCCTAATTTCATATATTGGAAGTCATATATAATCAAATTCCAGGTGGTGGCTGTAGGTGAGCAGGTGGCTGTGGGAAAGCAGGTGGCTGGGGGCGAGCAGGTGGCTGTCGGCGTCAGCGCCCAGCAGCGCGTAACCGCTGTTTTACATCTCGGCCGTAAAGCGAGTCGATCGGAGCATCAGCAGCGACACCATCGCCGTTTCCGTTTCGCTGTGTCGGTCGGCTACAGGGCGGCGTGTGTTACGCGTCCATGCCTTTGCCGTGCATCCCCTGTCTTAACACATAGATATAGAGTGGATGTGACTTGTTGCATAGGTCCTGGCGGTAGAATGTGCCCAGATTTTGCCCGCTTTGGGGGTAGAAAGAGAGAAATACGGGCAAATTCGCTCAAAATGTCATTTCTATCTTGCACTCAAAAACTTAATGCCTTGCAGCCTATGGAGGCCCATGGCGGCGGTAGCTTTGTTTTCATACATTTACATAATAGCGAAAGAGAGAAATAAATTCGTAAAGATCGCAGTTCAATTTAGTCAAGAAAAATTTAGATTTTTAGAAAAATTTTTGCGCTAGATCCTGTCCCCCGACCTTGCCTGTCTCATGTTTTTGTCGACTTTTGTCTATGTCGGACGATAACCAAAATATAAAGATTCTCCTATGTCACAAAATTGTCTTAAAACGCAAAATTAGTAGGTGTATATTACTCAGGGTTAATACCCTGAGTCAACAACAGGTTGTGTGAATTTGAGCCCCTGTATACACACACTTACTCATCATAATTTAAACGAGGCCCTTCAATACGAGGCAATACACACTTTAGCTGAATTGACATCTTTAGATATCTAGTGTATTTAACATCGTGTTTTACAGTTTATAGCGTTAGAAAAAATGATGGGAAAATGCTGCTGGAGGAGAGTGGTCAGTAGCCCCTGCCAGGTTTGTGTGTGGGTGGTTGGGTAGGTGGGTATGGGTGGGATGAGTGTTCAGTAACCCCTGCAAGGTGGGTGGGTGGATATAACCTGCTTGATGGGTGGGTAAACCCCTGTTTGCTGGGTGGTTGGGTAGGTTGGTAGGGCCGGGGGTGAGTGGTCAGTAACCCCTTCTGGCTGGGTGGGTGACTTGGTAGGGTGTGTGGGTGTGTGTGTAGGTGGGTGGAAGGGGTACTAACTACTGCTGGGGGTGAGTGGTCAGTAACCCCTTCTGGCTGGGTGGGTGACTGGGTAGGGTGTGTGGGTGTGTGTGTAGGTGGGTGGAAGGGATACTAACTACTGCTGGGGGTGAGTGGTCAGTAACCCCTTCTGGCTGGGTGGGTGACTGGGTAGGGTGTGTGGGGGTGTGTGTAGGTGGGTGGAAGGGGTACTAACTACTGCTGGGGGTGAGTGGTCAGTAACCCCTTCTGGCTGGGTGGGTGGCTGGGTAGGGTGTGTGGATGTGGGTGTAGGTGGTAGGTGTGTGGGTACTAACTACTGCTGGGGGTGAGTGGTCAGTAACCCCTGCTTGATGGGTGGTTGGGTAGGGGTACTAACTACTGCCGTGTGTGAGCAGACAGTAACCCCTGGTGGGGTCCTACTTCGTGCAGCAGGGTCAAGGCCCCTGTCCTTAAGACGCTCCAACACTGGAGGGGCTGTTCCTGTAGGCCCTGTAGGTGCTGGAGGAGTTGCTCCTGCAGGCTCAGCAGCTTCATCTATTCGGTCCCTGGCCTCCAGCTCCGCCATCACTCACTCAGCAGCGTCTGGGCGGGCGGGTAAGCGAGCAACTCAGCCGGAGCAGCTCATAAAGGAACCCTCCCGCTGAGCGCCTAGGGGTGCCGCTTCCTAAATCAACACTCAACACGGGGGCCCTATATCGACGAGGCTGTTTAGGGACCTGGGGGCTTTAATTGGTGGAGGGGACGAGGGCTGTAAAGTGGTTAGACAGGGGATAAGTCCCATAAGGTATTCAGGTATAAGGAGAGGGCATTATTTATGGTAGGGGGTGGGTGCCGGGCACTAAGCCGGGGCGTGGCCAGTCAGGCGTAGTACCAGTGTAGCAAACTTCCGCTCCAACTTTCTGGGGCAAGGCGCAATAAGGCAAGAGCATTGCTACCGGACTCTTAAACCCCAAAATAGAAGCAACCATCATGTAATGAATGTTTACCTGCCAGAACACGTAGTATATTCTATACCATGTAATTAATAGCTGATATACAGGTAAGTGATTGCCTGTGGCTTCTTTCCATTTTATTTTTCATTTTATTCAAATTTCTTCTCAAATATACATCAGACATGCCTTGTTAGAAGATCCTTGTTAGAAGATTCTTGTTTTAGTTATCGAGGTAAGTTCACCATGCATTTTAATTTCCAAACCTCTTAGGATAGCGACAATGTTGAGAACACAGGCACATAAAGCTTACCTCTTCCTTACAGCTTCTGGCTAATGAACAGCCTCCCACCTCCCTGTGCCTGTCAGGCGCCTTAGGGCCTGCCTGTTTACATACAGGCCAACCAATTAATCACCGTATTAATATGGGGCTTAGTAATTAAGGCAATCCGTCATGGGTAGACATCCTTTTTAACAAACACAAGCTAAAAGCTGGGTCGTTGTATATATGTACTAAATAACGGCTTCAGTGACAGCAAACCCAGAATGGAGACAAATTACCTGTAGATACTATCTGTAAATATTCGCATATTTGTTAGTTTTTGTCCCATTGTATGTGTTCTCTGTTTGCATAGTTAGCCCCCCCCCCCCTCCTCCCCATAAGAAAAGGGAAAAACACTGAGTATTTTACATATGCGTAGATTTTAGGTGATGTCTTGGTCCAGTCCTTTAGATATTGGCCATGGAAACCGGCAGAATGAATACATTTTTGGAGATTGTGGTTGTATGGCAGAACTACTCACAGAAAGCCTGTCCTCCTTACAATAGTGATGCTTTACAGCTAGCACAGCCAGAAGTCGCCTCCCAAGGGTGTGTCACCACGAGCCAGGCCTGGCCAGATTGGGAGGGACAAGGGGAGAAAGGGGGGTCCACTGTCAATAGACACAGGGTACTGTATGTGAAAGGCTGAGAGGTCCCTGATAAATAATGCACCTAGCATTAAAAAGGACCCCGGGGGAGTCTGCACTCCTGTTCACAGTGACCCACATACTGCCTCTGTGCCCTTCACACAAGAGCTGCCATCGAATGAGGGAAATGCGTCGTCACTTGAAGAAGACATAACCAGTGAAGAGTTCTACAACAGTAAGATGATATGAT
Organism: Harmothoe impar; assembly: GCA_947462335.1. NCBI lineage: Eukaryota > Metazoa > Annelida > Polychaeta > Phyllodocida > Polynoidae > Harmothoe > Harmothoe impar. Next base: position 34,631,399 of record OX381707.1, read on the forward strand.
ACCCCCATTCTAGTTTACCTACTGCATGCATTAACTCCTGCAGGACACACAGCCAGACCCACTTCTCCATATGCGCAGTGATCGGCAGAATATCAGGTTATTGTTAGAGTTATCAGCCCTGTTCATCCTCCACCACTACTACTGATATAGTCCATGTGCTCATGTATGTATGCCAATTTCCTTATGCTACTCTGTACTTTTATAATCATCACACTTTCCTGATATTGATACTACAATTACTATCATCACACTTCATTACTACTCCTAGCATTTTCCATATACATGTACTACTACTCGCACGTGGTGCTTTCCGTATGCGTGTAGTTACTACCACCAGCGGCTCCGCCGCCGGGATACTGACCACCCCCCTCCAGGGTGCGACGTCTGCGCTCTATTTATAGCTGTCCCGTGACCTCTATGTCCCAGAGTGCACCGTAAACATGGCGCCCTCCATGCAGGTTGGCCGGCCACGGAACAGCCGTGCGTTCATTACAAGTGTTCCTAACTAGCTTCAGTTTCCCTATAACATAAGGGCTTGTCGTGATGGGCAGGCAATCGATATTGTCAGCTTGGGTTATCTATATAGATGTGGGTATGACCAAACATATTGTCCCTTGACGTTGAACAGACCGACACAAAGTCTATCGTATATACAATATAACGACAATTATTTACCTCATCATTCAACTTGTACCCATATCCCCCCAAAATTATCCAACCCTCAAGCTTGGAGAATGTTGGCAACAGCCGAGGAGTTGGAATTAAAGATGTAATCCCTGTGGTAAACTGATGCATTTCCTTGAATAAATATGAGCAACAAGCCGTTAATCCAATACCACCGAGTCGCGTCTCCATGGCAACGATTCGCTTTGAGGTCAATCAAATAATAGCTGCTGTGGGGAGAGGAGATGTGTAAAAATCTAATATCAAGTCAACAAAGCGGGTCCTGCACGCCAACCCCCCCCCCCCATACCCAGACAAACACATGGCAGCAGTCAACCCTGGCGCCCCTACTCCTGTAAGGGCCACATAGTGCTTTTGACGCTTAATGGCCTGTATTTTCATGGTGCATGGGCTGCATTCATGCATCATGCATATCCTACGGGGTTGATAAACTCCTGAAGTGTCGGCATTATGCATGAATACAGCTAGGGGCCTTCCATAAAGTACGTACGCACCAAGGGGGGTGGGGGGTCTATTTTCTGGAAAATGTTGCGTACATAAACCCTTTGGTCTAATGCGTACAAGTAACAAGAACTTTAGGGGGTGGGGGTGGGGGGTCAATTTCTGGAGAACATTTGCGTACATACTTTATGGAAGGCCCCCTGTTGCGAAAAGTGAGAAGACTCGCCGGGGCTGCATCCATGTATCATGACAACCAAAGACATAGCACATTAAAGGACTATGCTGCCCTTAAAGTGCTAGAGGACGGTAATCAGATAGCATCCGCTACACAGAATCCGTCACCTGCAGCTCTTATCCCCCCCCCCGTGACCACCTTGACCTTCATTTACCTGCAGTTGACCTTGAACATGACCTACTTATCTCCCCTGAGGCGCTCGGGAGTCACTCATATCCATGTGTTACGGTTACACCCGAGCGTCTTCAGCTCTATATCACATCACTCTTATCGATACAGTGTTAATATCAATGCATATATAGCCTATCACCCATCTTATCAAACATGTCATTTCTATCTTAATTGTTGAGCTCTCATATTAAAATAGTAGAGAAGCTTCCCTACACCGTTGACTATTGTGAATATACGATGGGCTTTAAGATTAACGCTTCAACAAGTTACAGCTAGAATTAACACGGTGCCCCACTAGGGTAGTGTCAGGTGTGCTGCAGTTCATGTCATGACCACCAGATGTCACCTCACCTCCCTGCCTGCCACATGAACCCTCTCCAGGGTGTAGACGACACACCCCTACCCCTGCCCCTGTCCCTGTGCATGTGGCTTCCAGTTCCACTCCAGCCTCCCCCATCCTACTGCTACCTGCACCTTCTGCCTCCCTGGTCATCAAAGGCAGCTCTACAGGCCTGATACACTCCCGATGGGTCGGCACAATGTCGGCAAAGGTCATATGACATTGGAGCACTATGCGGCATTTAAGGGTTCCAGGGTGCTTCTCACAGTACACGGGTGTACGTGCATGTAACATCCTGCTGTAGTTGTTCTTCAGTCATACGGTGACCCAATACAAGATGTCAAACAGAATTGAAACTTGTGGAATGCACCGGGAACTGAGGTCATAGGGGTGTTATCGCGTATTCTCACAACGGAGCAAAACAAAGCTAATTGGCTATGTTCTAGAAAGGTGAACTTATTCTTCTGAGTATGATGGTTTTCATATCTAATCATACCTTGAGATGAAATAGCATTGGCTTGTGTTTATTATCAGCAATTATACGGTTTAAGAGTGCCTATATTTATTAACACCGCCTGTTTATCTTAACCCAATTCCATTCTGCATCTGGATGCTGTATTCCTTTATGGGAGGTTTTCTTTCCAGGACGTTTCATGCTTAGAAGGCATATATACCGGTAGGACCAACGCTGTCCACCCTCCCTTTGTGGGACATCCTCCTTGGTGCCCCCATCCATAACCATAAACACAGACAACTCCAATCGGCAAATTACGCCACACGCGTTTTATGGGGGCCTGCTCCTTCCCACAAGAGGGAAAAAATCCTGAGGACATCCCAAGAATGAGGCCATCTGAATGTGTTAGTGCGGCCGGCCACGATTACTCTGGTCCATTTCAGGAATCCCAATTTTTGGCGACAGCGGAGGGCGGCCAAGTGGGCGACAAGGGAGGAGAGGAGGGAAGGCTGGGGCATTACTCTCGGCCTGTGGTCAGCCGACGTGGCTCCCCTCCGCCCAATCTGTGGCGGTGTTTAGGGAACTTCCCAACTACCACTGGAGACTAATTTCACGTCGGGGCTGGCCTTTTTTCGGGGCTGATGGCCCCAATAATGGAACCCAGTGGCCTATAAAGGCAGTGGGCTTAAAGGGGGCGCTCCGGTGGACAGATTACCCCCTGCCGGCCGTCTATAGGCCCAGGTAAGCCAATCAGACATGTCGAGACCCTTGCTGGTCAACTCCAATTAAAACTTTTGGTCGGTCTCGCGATAGTGGGTCCATCAAATGGACAATACTCAAGTTGGCTGTAAAAGTCTCTCAAAGGACTAAGTACCAATCTTATGCTTCCTACTTTCCCCCACGTTTCCTCCTTCCACTACCAATCTGGGCTAACCGCACTTTATCTCTTCTCTTTTCTACTCACCTCTAATGTAGGGGTTATTGATAAGTCATATATGACACTACAAATTCTTCACCAACGACACCAACTTAGTATAAACTATATTGTATCTTTAGTAGATTTAGAACCACACTGCACCGTGCTTATTGTGTAAGCTCTTCTACAATGTGTCACCATGACGTCACCATGACGTCCCCGTGGTGTCACCGACCGCCAAAGACGTCACCCTATTAGGTTATTTACATGTGAGGTACACAACAGCTTTAGAGGCATGCAATTTCAACTAAATCCCAGAGTTAACCCAGAGACGTTGGAATGCCCCTGCCGTTCAATCAATTATGGGGTGGGGACGGTTGGGTGTGCCCTGTTCATTTAAAGCATGGTGCGGGAAGGTAATCTGTGTGGAAAGCCACCACCCTCCACACTGCGTGGGGATGGGGTAGAGGGCTGAGTAGCCAATATGGGGTGCCTAGTTTCAAATACCGTAAAAACCCAGCATTTAAGTCGGATTTATTTTGGGATCCATCTTCCTATACTGAAGGGGGTGGGTCGTCCCAAAGGTGGGGTACAACTTTTTGAAAAAAAGAAAACACATTCTTATGGCTGATCTTAACCAGGTATCATACATCGTCCCCTTAGTGCAATCGGGTTGTATAGACAGGTCTTTATATAGAAGACTTGTATTGCTCTTGCACTGAGGGGACATCATATCTGTGTCAGCAAAAAAAGAAGAAGAGGGCAATGCATTATTTATTTGACACTAATTGGATCATTGCTAATATAATTTATAAGTAATGGCATAAATAGCATACAATAGACACAATATACTTCACATAGTGAAGTAACTACTAACGCAAAACACTTGGCGGCTCTGAATGACCACAGGACACTGGCAATCCCGGGCTCAGTGGTTGTGGTCTACAGTGCACTGACCGGACCCCACTGTCCATAAAACAGCATCCACCAGGCCCAGGAGCCCCACAATACCACCAAGCCCCTGCCTATACATCTCGCTTTTATTTCCTCCAGGGTTGGCCGTCTTATACCGGGGCGCTATCCTGATGAGACCCTGTATAGTTACACTTCCGCAGTTTGGGAAAGCCGACTATGTCACATCTGTCAATTACTTTAATTACAAAAATACTCCCCTCCTCAATATTTATAACTCAAGAGTGGATTTAATTCACTCCCCGTTTTGTGTGTTGGGCTTAACGTGTGCTGAGTGCCACATCTGGCATGCCGACTAATTAAAGGGGATTAACATGACATCTCAATGTCATTCTTTACAGGGACTTACTAACATATCGGTAAGGGGGGGGGGGGTGCACGTGGAAGTGAAATAATCTGCCACGGTCCAACCCTGATATCATCACATATTAAAGTCTTTCTTTCAAGTAATTCACAAACAGATAGGAAATTGGGTGGTATAGAACGGCTAGCCATACAGCGAAAAAGTAGAGATTATTAAGATGAATACTGAACAGTTTAATCACTATAGCCAGAAGGTATATCAATTTATATAAATAGAATGTCCAAGATTCCCCGGTAGATTCTATTTGATCATGATTGATACAGGTTCCCTTCACATGCCTCTACCACAACTATTAATATAAGGGTTGCTCTGTGTTCTACTCTTTAATTATATCTAATATACATTAGATAACTTTCAGTCTCCCTATCCTGATTGTATTGGCGCCAGTGTAAAATTGACATTTCTATATACTACTATCAACTCCATTTCACTGGCAGTAGCCGTGGGAATGTCTTTTATGACAGTAATATCGCCCTCGGAGCAGCTCGGCAGCATAGCCCACTCATTGATTGATGGACGTGTGCATATTTACACCATGGCCCTGAAAACAGGAGCTGAAACGCCGCTATAGAAATGACACCAAAAGCGCCTGGAGCCTCTGTGACAATGCAAATAGTGCACCATGAGCTGCTCCGCCGTTAGCCCTTTAAGGGCTGTAGAATGCTTTAATTTGTGCTATGTCCTTTGTCGACATGATGCATGAATGCAGCCCTGGTGAGTCCGTGTCATTCTGACCGTACAAGATCCATTGATTCCCTTATGGTAGGCATGTTGAATGCAGCGCTGGTGAGTTACTCATCAGGGCTGCATTACTCCACACAAAGGATATACTGCTTTAAAGCACTATGCGGTCCTTAGAGGGTTAGCTAACATATGCTTACTAAGAACGCCTCCACCCAGGCATTGTGCGTGGATCCTTTGTCCCCCGTGGCGCTGCTACTCTCTGGCTATGGATGAATCAATTACCTGATTCCCAGCGCACCCCTTCTCCCACAACTCTCCCCTCTTCCTACTGCTCGCCGCCCGCTGCTTCTTTTTGGCGTTGAGACGTTAGATAACTGCTAACTGCTCCCGTGACCATTGTTGGCGGCTCTCAGCGCCTGCTCCCCCATGTTCAAACTGCGCGCTGAGCGGCGGCAAAATGCCCTAATGAAATCTAGCAATATCCAGAAGGAGAGGGGTTGCTGAGTGTTCGTGTCTGTGGGGCTGATGAAGGGGGGAGGGAAGCGGCAACTCGGCGCTTTAAGTTAAAACCAGAGTACTGGCTCCTGAGTGAGGAGTTCTCGGTGCTTTTAGGGACGGATGTCACTTTAAATATTATTGACAGCCCAGTGTAGGGGATGGTGGGGGTTGAATGGGGGTGTAGTATACACACCGCACGTCCGTATTAAGGTAGTAGGGACTGGAGGGAGAGTCAGCAAGATAGGCCAATGGTTAAGGGTGCAGACCGAAAAAAAGAGAAAACAGAATTACCAACTGACTGGCGCAATGTTGGGACGAGAGCGATGTAATGTCGGCTGAGGAGAATTCAAAGAAATCAGTTCCTGTCGGAGCATTAAGTAGGCTTAGTATAAGTATGTTTTTACTACACCCACGAGCGGGAGACGTGAGGGATTGCTGCTACAGTCTATTGGTACTCTATGAGGGCTAGAGCAGCTAGAGGATAGGAATTTGGGTTAAATGATAATAGCTGAAGCTATGAAGCCATATCCTGAGGCGGCAAGATGAAGCCATTCATCACCTATTGAGTCGACAATGAACCAACGGTATGTGTTGTTGAATAATACATGCATATAATCTCTCATTTTGAGCATACACAAAAAAAACCGGCAGAACCAGTCCAGCACATTCTTACTGGGCTGTGGCACCGCCGGCTATATCCCATTTCTATCCCCATCAATACACACTCCATCTCTTTTTTTAATTTTTGAAATTGAAATGTTATTTTGAGAGGACTAATTCCCGCTGGCCCCGGCGGTGGTTAGTGTAGTGGTTTTGTTTTTTGGGAGGATTCCACTTAATGTGGGAGATAGAATGGTGATGGGTTTCTTGTCGGCGGGTCTGCTTTGTAGTTGTCACCATTCAGAGCCTCAAAGGGGAGCTCTCCCGATGAGGCCGCCAGATAGGGATATGATGTCCCATGGCCGCCGAGTCGAGCCATGTGCCTTAACACTTTGAGGGCAGCATAGTGCTTTAATGTGCTATGTCCTTGGTCGTTATGAGGCCCTGGCAAGTAACTCGCTATTGCTACATTCAAGCATCATATCGACCCTTCAGGAGTGTATAACCCCCATAGGGCCGGTATGATGCTGGAATGCAGCACTGATCAGTTAATCGCAGCGCTGAATCTATGCATCATACCGATAAAGGGCATACAGAATGAAAGAACCATGTGGCCCTTAAAGGGTTAATTCATTCCTCAAAGCCATATTCAATAGCAGCCAAAGCTTTTTGTAGTGTTATAATATTGTGGGTTGAGTGGTGCAGCTTGCCTACTGCTGTGTCTATGTATGCACCAAGAACGGGGTCGTTTCTCGGGGATACACTTACATTATAAAGCACAAAAAGGTGTGGATGTGCTGGGTGATGACCTATAAAGTAGGAATATAAGCCCACGGGGATGCTCATGGTAGGGTTCTGGTGGGGCTAAGCCTTTGAAAGTATAGGCTTAACCCACTGTTGCACTCAGGAAGATAAAGAACGGTATTATCACCTTGCTCTGAAAATCCCTCTTCAAACTGTTGGACCTACTGCAACGGAGAAGGTAATATATCTGTTATTATTCTACCGGAGTTAACTTATGGCCATTCAGGTTCCAAATTCCTATAACACCGTTCGGTGACTTATAAAAGAACGATCTTGGGCTGTGGCTGATGACTGATGGTTATATATGATTAGTAGTAGGTGACTCATGCAGGGAAGGATGGCAAAGTCTGTTAAAGCGATAATTCTGGTTTCTTCGTATGCGCAGCCATGCTAGTTCTGAGCTTAATTTCTCGTGAGATTTAGGCAGTGACCAGACACTCACACTTCCTAACATGCCAGGAATAAGCTAAGTGGCGATAGCAGAACCAACATCTCATGTGAGCTACCTGTGCCAGCGACCACACGATCGTCCCTGGAATAAGTTCCCTCTCGTTTCATCGCTATATAAACAGTCCACAATAACACATAGGGGGCCCCTGTATGTGTGTGACGGATGGCTGTGTGGGGTTCAGTAAACCCCAGGCCGGTTTAGTGTCCTATGACGTGACTGGTTATATATGATGATACATCGGCCAATGAGGACGTGGCTTACATTACAAAGGCACCCCCCCCCCACACACACACACAGCCAGCGTCCCAAGCTCAGTTTCAAAAGTGGCTCGTCACTAGCATTGAATATGCAAGCACTAAAGCATTCATTATACAGTATTCCTATATGTGGTGCGGATAAAATTTCTCCTACATCATTTTACAATTGTCGATAACCGTTCCAGTATTGTTGTGTGATATCCCCTTTCCACATTCTACGTACAATATTAAAGGTCTGCTATTACTATTTATGTATTTATACGATCCCCCTACTTCTCAAAGTATACATATACTACCTGTCAAGATTCCCGTTTATATTGCCCCTAATATTAATTCACCCATAGCACATACTACTACCCGGTATCTAAGAATGTAATTTTTGGTTACATATACCCCTAGCAGGGTACCCTAATAATCATATCCCGAATCAACTTCTCATTTGTGTATACTACTCACACATGCCTGAAATATGGTTCTACCTTGAAGGTTTTGATAAAGATCAAAGGGTTCTAAAATCACGGCACCAGCTGGCCACCAATGTCACCATACATAGCACATTCGTCACATAGAATCAAGACATCAGTTGGTTAGTAACTAGTCTGGCGTAATATTTTTAACTCACTGACAACAGTATCTAACCACATTTCCCCTGTGCAGCGACAAAGGCACTCTTGACCAGACATTATGATCGATAAATTGGCCTTCAATCGGCCCACTCTGGTTGTCATTATTATTAACAAGGGAGTCTGGATATACACACTGTCATAGGTAAGATCTATGTAGTGGGCAAACAAACCACTGAATTGTGACCTCTAAGTAAGTGAGCCCTGAATTAGCAAGTCTTGCCACATATATACATACCCAGACGTGCCCTAACTGAGCACTATAAATAGATACTATCACAAACATTCCATATAGCCATATAGTGAAACCCACACATTACAACTCATAGATATAGACCATAAACAACGAATAAGACTGATTTTGGAGAACTGACTCTGGTGTTTTGATGTCATAGTGAAACTACCTCACCACGTGAAGCCTTTGTTTGCCCACATTGTGACGTCAACTGTAGCCTTTCCCCACTGAATTCCTGGTTTCGGGCTATAATAAGGGCCCTGGTTCAGGAATGACTGTAAAGGTGGCCCAGAGATCAGGTGTAACAGGTTGTTGGCTAAACGGCGTCTCAACATTAATTGGCCCCGCAGGGACTCTTGTTTGGGGCCTAACTGCGCGTTTACCTCCTAAGGTGAACACCCAGGGCGAGCAGGTGTCTTTAGAGGACGCTGCCAGGTGAGAAAATAATGTCGCTGTGGGCAATTAGCCCTTATAGGGCCACATAGTGCTTTATTGCAGTATGCCTCTGGTTGTAATGATGCATAAGCTGGGCAGTGATGCATTCATGCATTATACCAACCTTTCGGGCGTTTGTCAACACCTCAAGGTGAGCATGATGCTTGAATACAGCTCTGGTGAGTTACTCGTCAGGCCTGCGTTCATGCGTAATGACGATCAAAAAAGGCTATATGGCCCGTAACGGGTTGGGTGGGTGGTCGGTCTCCAAGAGCGACTCCACTCTTTAACCTGGAATATGACCCATGTTGTTGTTTGAACACCTGCTTCAGACAAGCTATTTACAGGTTGACCGCGTAGCCTTCTATAGGCCAAGACAGAAATACCAAGACAATCTTTGAATAAAGAGATAAATACGACGGCATGGTAACTTGAAACAATCCGTTTCATGTGTCACCTGGGAAATAACCTGAAATAGGTATGGGCCACCCTAAAGCAGTAATTCTAACTGAAGACCACCAGTTGGGTGTGAGTAAGGAGGATGGCACCGTTCTACCTGGTACTCTGTGTCTCAGGTGCATGAGGCCTATTGACAGGTGAGGACGGGTCACCTTGTACTGACAAAAACAACTATGGTAGGCACGACTGCCCTGGTTTATAGCCATGCAAGGGATTAGCCATAAAAGGATGCTTAGGCCACCCAAAAAAGGTTTTCTTGTCACCAAGCCATGAGAAATTATTATGGCGAGGGCGCTTTGACTATACATGTTTCCTCCAGCACATTGTATGTGTGGTACGGTAAGCTTTAATTTGATACCAAATAATAAAGTCCATGTTTGTCTATTTTTAATTTTATCTAAATTATTATCAACATTTGAAAAAAAAAGATGGCGCAGTGATGAGAAACAGTGGCCTAAAAGTATTACATGCACGGGTATTCATATTATGTTTGCCCATCCTTAATCCCCATCCACCCTATTTAAGGCCCAGAGTACTGGTACTCGCTCCACACCCGACTGATGGTGGATGAGTAGTAAGATTCGGGCCTTAATGAGGCAAACAGTTCTCTTGCAGAAGAAATACCACATTTCTGGAATTGTATCGAAGCAATAATAAAGCTTTAATTTCGTTGGTCATTCCATTTGAATACATGATAATCACAAATATGGTTACCCTGAACAGTGTCAATTGTAAACCGTATACAGCACATACTGTATTCTAAACTATAGCAGTAAGCAGTATGCCAAAATATCACTCCATAATATAGGACAGGATAATCAATGTGGATGAAACCAAGCTATAAATTACCTCTGCATTTTTAAATTTCTATTTAATAGAGAGGAGTGAAATAGAAATCCCCTCGTAAGGCTAATAGTGCTTTCTTTTGACTTTGTTTTAGGCCTTCAAAGGGTTTTTACATAAAGCTGTCAGTCGAAGTAGCATGACCCTATGTACATTGTACCTGGACTGCTATTGAGGTACTTCTTGCCATCTTTTTGCTCCAGTAGACCAGTGTAGAAGGATGAGTAAGGGGATCAAATCTCAGTATTGTTAAATTTATAGTGCACATGGCCAACATTACCAAGGTAAACGGAGGACTCTGAAGCAACAAAAATGCCAACAGTTTCAGGCTAATCCAAGGATAACTAATATTACTGCATGTAAAGCCTCTGGATCTGAAGCATTAACTCCCTACTTTCAGTTATTGGCTTCTTATAAAAGCTGGTAGTGGTGTAAAAAGACCCTCTTTGTGCATTACAACAGAGTGCACTATCCACTTTTTCCCTATCAACGTCCGGTGTTTTAGGGGCCATTCAGTGGCACCAATACTAGGAAAATTATTCCCTTTTATGTGCAATAGCAACATCCATGTGTGTGAGTGGTGTGAAGTAACCATGTGTAGATATGAGTGTGGCTATGTGTGACTGGTGTGTAGTGCCCATGCATAGATATGGGTGTGGCTATGTGGGTGGTTGAGTGGTTTGAAGTACCCATGTGTAAATTAGTGCATGTGTGTGGGTGGCGTGTAGTACCCATGTGTAGATATGAATGTGGCTGAGTGTGAAGTACACACGTGTAGATATGGGTGTGGCTGTGTGTGGGTGGTGTGTAGTACCCATGTGTAGATATGGGTGTGGCTGTATGTGGGTGGTCAAGTACCTGTGTGTGTGTGTGGTGCCAAGTACCCATGTGTAGATAGATATGAGTGTGGCTACCTATAGGCGCATAGTGCGAACCACCCATAACCACAATGTATCGGTATGTCTGTGTTTGTGTGGTAGAGTTGGGTGGTCGGGTGAGGTGGGGATATTTACATGTAGGCGGGTTGACCCTTGCCGGGCGGCGTTATAGTAATGGTGGTTGATGCATGGGCGGGCGGGCGGCGGGGCACGCAGGGTTAGGGCGGTGTGCAGCCCGTGCATGTATCTAGTCTGCTTACCAATTCAAGAGGCGGCTGCCATCAGCGCCACAGGCGGTACCGGGGGACATTCATGCACACCGTCACCGTGCCCGTTCATCATTCATAACGCCAGCATCACAATACAGCAGCGACCCGGCGCTACAAAGTCACACTTCCACTCGCATTCATACACATGCACCACCGCCAGCTTGGCTTTTGTACGGCCGATACTGTAGCATAGAGGACGTAGCTTAAACCTGTCACTGAGCCATACAGGGGGCTACTGCACTGAGCTGCCCCCCTCCCCCTACCCGAGCTGCTCTTGCATCCACTACATAACCCGTCGTCTCAGTATACAAAAAGGCTGTGTAGGACACTAGCGGAATACATTTAGGACCAATCAAATAATTCCCTACATTCACTGCACTGAAAACTCTATGGGGAAAAAAGTTATCAGGGGTGATGATTTTTTGTAAACTCCGTGATTGTTCCCCCAGTGATTACTTGGTCATCACGAGTCATCATATGTGATGACCCTAGTCATCACCGTGATTACTTTTTGACCTAATTAGAGATGACGCAGTGGGAGTCAGAATGATGACCCAGGTCATCAATGTGATGACTATGTCATCATCTAGGATTACTTTTATATAATCTATTTATTTATACAACAAGGTACCAATCCCTAATAAACTTATAATTACCCCCTCCTCTTGTCATCAGACCTTAATTGGGGGCACTTCTAGCCCCTATAGTAAGTCCATAAGGCATGGATGTGTATAGTTACTGACAACCTATCCTCACATTAGTAAATATAGTTTCAGACACAAAAAAGGTGTCTGTGTATACACACATGTGTGCTTTTGAGAAATGTTGCTCAGAACTTATGTGTAACATACTTGAATTTTTAATGTGATAGTATTCTTCATTACATTTCACATTATAAGTTTCTATGATCAGAGTTAACATAGATAAAAATCAGTAAATGGCCTGGAGTAAGTACTGCATATTCTATTATTGCCTAGTGGAACCACCCGGTGGCAAATGTTGTGATCAAGATTTCAGTCATCACAGTGATGACCTTACCTCATCAATTGTGCATGATTACCGAAACTAATCAGTAGTGATTAGTTTCAAATATGCCTGAGTTTTCAGTCTGTGGACTTTTTAAGGTGCATAGTGCCTATGTGACAAAAATAATTGCTCGTCTTGCCAGTACCAGATCAAGCAATAACCGCACCCACTGGACAATAAGCTTGACCCCTTATACTATACATACAGTAGCAACCTTTTTGCACTGAGGCAACGATGTCTGCATGTCAGTCACCCATGTATCACAACCTCTCTTTACTCCCAGACAATGCCACTAACCCCCATTAGTTTAAGCCTTCTTACAGAACTGCCAGCAGACTGTGGTGTGTCCCCGGGGGTATCCACATATCATGTATGCTATATGCACCATCAGACTACTCTACCAAACACTTTAATACAAGCTTCTGCCAACTATTCAAATTACATTACCTAGTCCCATTATAATTTTGTCGACTAAATGTGCAAAAATGTACAGCATATGACTCATTCCTCAGGTTTTGGGCTTTTATACTTTTTAGTTTTAGTATCTCTACCTACATCAGATGTCCAACAACAGGTAAAATATGCAATTGACCTAAGGCAATATGTTAACCAATTTGCTATGGACATTACCATATTTTCTTATAAGCTCACTTTTTGGGTATATTTTATGGAGCATAAAAAGGCAGTCTATTTGGATGATTGCCGCATATAATAACGCCCTGGGATGGAGATGGGAGGCTTTGCCAATTCACGGAGAGTTCCCATCAAGAGGATGGTAGTGGGTTTTTCTGAAGGGACTCCTAGAGGGGTGCCCTCCTGACATCAACCAATACTTAAGACATCCGCTAGATGCCATCCTCGACATCCCCCAACCCCTTAAGCGAGTGTTGATCAGCCAATCAGGATGCGCACGGCTGATCATGTGAACCATCATGGCTGGGGCCATAAAATGTGGTAGCGGGAAATGGGCGCCGCCATGGTAACGCCGGCAGAGGGCACGTCGTATTGAGGAATCCTCACTGGGGTGCCACCCAGCGTCAAACACTGACACTAGCGGGGTGACGTGATGGCAACGTCATTAGATATTGGGGGGTGTTGGGCCCCTCACCCTGACCACCAACCCCTGTAACCCTATCAGCCCCCCTCCCACCTTGAGTACTGATAGAAGCGCCGTCTGCTGCTCTGACACTTGTTCATTGCGGATGCTGCACCCGGGGGAGGCAATATGAGAGCTGGCGCCCAGCAGCACAGGCTGTAACTGGGCAGCATGCTTTATTGGTTGGTGTAGGTTTCTGTATACACCATAAGGTACTCATCACCTTAGTCCAAAGAGGCTATATAGGACTCTTGCGGAATACAATTTAGACCAATCAAATCATTCCCTACATCCACAGTGAAATTCTTAGGGTGCAACTGGTGCCTATCTGACATATAATCGCTTATCTTACCAGTACCATAATTATCAAGCAATGGCTACCATACCAGTGCCAGATCAAGCAATAGCTGCGCCCACTGTACTATAGGCTTGACTCTTGTACCACCAACAGAAACTACCTTTTTCCTCTGGGGCGACAATGTCCCACATGTATTACAGCTTCTCTTAACCACTATACTAGACACTAACCCCCATCTGTCGAAGTCTTATTACAGAAATACCAGCAGGCTGAGGTATCTATATACCATGATTGTGTACTAAGCCTATATGTGCCAACATACTCACATACATGCTCAGGCTGATATAAAACCTCGATCAAACACTTAAATACCTGAGACAGTGGGGCCATCGACTGTTGAAAAGTAATGAGATTTTTTTCACTGACCAGCAAACATGCTGCTCAGTTTAAGCCTGTGGAACTGGAACCCAGCAGTGACCGGGGTCTGCACTTTAGACCCCAGCATCTGTCAGTGCACCAGCCGGGCAGACATGCCACCAAACCGTCCCCTATTGGGTTACCTTATATATATGTCCTTAACACATTAGAATATGATCGCATATTTGGTACAATACTTTTCCTCTTTAGGGCATAGGGGTTGGTTGGCGAGGTTGGACGTTATCAGTTATGTTTGAAACAATCATCAGGAAACCATTCTATCCCAAATTTCAATGAATTCTAGCCTGCTGCAGCTGGTGTATCTACTTTAAGATACACAGTTAAACTCTACCAGAATATTTCCCATGAAATTTTATAGTTGCTTCAATGCAAAAAGAGTTCATAGCCCAGACTCGTAAGTAAGAGATACAATTACCATTTGCTTTTGCACAAAGGCGGCAATTTAGTGAATGTAACTGTGATGTGTTTTTGACTTATAAATATAGGTAGTTCACCTTCTGTGAATGGAACTGTGATGTGTTTTTGACTTATAAATAGGTAGTTCACCTTCTGTGAATGTAACTGTGGTGTGTTTTTGACTTATAAATAGGTAGTTCACCTTTTGTGAATGTAACTGTGGTGTGTTTTTGACTTATAAATAGGTAGTTCACCTTCTGTGAATGTAACTGTGGTGTGTTTTTGATTTATAAATAGGTAGTTCACCTTCTGTGAATGTAACTGTGGTGTGTTTTTGACTTATAAATAGGTAGCTCACCTTCTGTGAATGTAACTGTGGTGTGTTTTTGACTTATAAATAGGTAGCTCACCTTCTGCCTGCGTTATCTTTTTACCTAAGTGGTAAATATATTCAGTGAGACAGATGTCAGCTTCTTGGATTTCCTGCAGACTGGGCACACAAAGGCCATCCAAACAGGCCTCCTCACATAGAGCCAGCTGCCACATTCACTAAGTAGTCAGGCTACTTCTAGTAACCACAAGGTGTCACAGGCAGAACTGGACTTCTAACAGTCTCACCCCACGTGACCAGAGGTGAGAAACCAGGTGAGGATCACCTAGACCATGGAGGAGGTGGGCAGGGGGACAGGGGTGTCTACAGGCTTCGTTAAGGCCTCCAGTAGGCACCATAGGCAATTGTGCACAGGTGGCTGACCGGAAGCGGAAGCATCAGTGCGCGTTCATCCCCCTTGGCGACATCTGCGCCCGGCAGAATAATATCTTGGTTACCATGACAACACCTTTTCTTATTTCCTTCTGTCATGGCTGGGGGTCCACCGCTGGGACCGTGGTAACATTAAGAGGTGATGGAGGACTGATGGGCGGAAACTCAGCGCACATACAGGGCTATGTGGCTTCTGAGTACCGGTAAGAAGATTGAGAGTGTGATTTACATCATAATTGACTCAGGGTCAGGGTGGTTAGGTAAATTAATTATATGGGCATTAACTGCCCATGTCACCAGCTCATGTGACAACAAAGAGTCTGCAAGAGTACCCGGTATCATAAAATACAATTGATTTGATATCGCAAAAATAACTTTCATGTTATAATTCTTCTTCAGGATGAAGAAGAAGTATAAAATACTTCGAAACGCTACATACACTGCTACCAAGCCTACTTTGTTAACATCAGAAATAAAAGTCAACCTCTTATTGAAACTCACAGTGTCTGGTTTTGTGTGATATCTCAACCTACAGTAACTTCCATTTTGTTGAAGTTGTTTCAGTTAAAACCATGTATTCATGGATTCTGAGTTCATAAATGTATTCGTCATTGAACATTACTACCCAAAAACAAGACACAACTTTGCCAGACATCACTGAGCAGCAGGCTGTATCTGTTTCGATCGCAAGGGCTGTAAAAGCATCCGACGAAAAATGTCTCACCCATGTTTTTTACTAATGGTCCCATTGACCGACTATAGAAAATGTTAAGGAGACGAAATGTCGATGTAAGTACTGTGTAGTTTAAGTGTCCACACAAGAGTTTTTGGAATTCTTCACTTTGCACTTCTTTTAAAATCAATTGCAAAGTTTAAAAAAATATATTGATGGATCATGTAGAACATGCTCAATTTTATCGTGAAAAATCAATAATTCAAAGTGAAAAAAGGGGTCTTAGTAACACTGTGTACTCAGACTGGAAACCCGGAGTCAACTAATAAAGGGCATCTTAATTAAAGAGACATATCATCTATGTACATAGTATCTAAGCAGTATATGTCATGTGAAAGTGACAGACTAAGTTTTTGTTTCCCGGTGTATCAATAACCTGCCCTTCGATCCTAGTAGAAGGCCCAACTCTCAAGAAGTGGCAACAGGTGTGAAGTTGAATTAGTTATTTGCTATAGCAGCAGACTGCTTCTAGAGGATAGATAAATGACATGCATTATTAGTAGCTGATGAGAAGTTGTCTCTACACCATAGTCGGAAGTTTTTTTTCTACACTGTAATTACAAGCCTGCTATCCTCACAGATTCTTCCCTTTTCACAGTAGTCAGTTTTCATTCTTACTACCTGCGCTAACATGTCATAGGCCAGACTAATCTATATTTAGCACTTTAATGGTACTTATCACTTATCTTCAGTGCTCTCACCGTGTTTGTCATTAGCTTCACTTATAGTATAGATTGATGCACACGACTTTTTTGCTTCCAAATCATAAAGCAAACGGAAAAGCAGCCATGAAACTACTGGGAATCGAACCTCACACCAGTCTGGTCTGACTATTGACAGCCTTTTTACTGGATCGTAGAGAGGTGAAGAGTGACTACCGCAATGCCTATACCATGATTCAAGTCTATCACGGTACGGGCAACTGGTCCTGTACACTCGTTTATATAACTGCCAATCATAACAAATATATACATGAAAACCCAACTATTTGTTTGAGCTGTTCGACCAGGTGAATCGTTCTGTACAAACAATATCTATCATATGAGTGCAGTGAGAACCTGAAAAGAGCACATATTCTACACTAAGCCAGTATATAAATCACCAAAACCGATGTTTTTCGCCGAGAAGCGTTACATGGGTCCTCGGCCGATTTTGGTACTTTTCTTTCCTATTGAGAATTTTTATATATTTGGCAAAATGAGGCGTAATTGGGTTTGGTGGAATGCATACTTTATAAAAGAAGTACGTCTTACCTTTGACAGAAGTACGTCCCAGGATGTAGTCCGCTGGTCCCTGTGTACATCTCCTCCTCCAGACACGCCTCTGGGTATCCCGTGTAGGTGCTCCAGGAGGCGTGGCTACAGGTGGGCGTGGCTTACCTAAGGAGGCGTGGTCTCTTTGATCATCGGCGTGGCCAACTTTAGGGGCCTGGCCGCTCCACAAGTAGGTCAGTCCTCCTTAGATGCGAGTGTCCTGAGTGTCTGTAGGGTAGTCTCCGTAAAAGATGCTCCTTCACTTCAGCACAGAAGTAGTCACTTTACATGTGGGCGTGGTCTATGTGCAGGTGGGCGTGTCCTCCCTTAACCGTACATCGGCAGTCCCTAACGGTAGCACACCTACAGCGATAAGGTGATCAGACAGGTCAGTTCTTCAAGGGTTAGGTCCCTTCCCTAATGCTGCATACTGACAACGTCCATGTAAATGTGCTGTACTACAGTCCTCCACAAGTGGGCGTTTCCTCTATGTAGATGTCTGTGCTTCCCTCCAACAGGCGTGGCCCCTGGAGAACGTCGTCCTACTTAGAGAGTATCCTTCCTACAGAGACGTGGACACCTAGAGTTAAAGAAAAGGCCAATTATATATAGAGAGAGCTGAAAACACGTATTTAATATGGTACGTACAGTGCCTAGTGTGTGGGGGTAAACTAGGGTTAAATCCTTAGACTAGATACACTGTATAATTTAAGGGCGAGAACGTGCCTACCAGTGGGGTCTATATGGAATACCATACCCATTTGAATTCAAAAATAACCAAATAAACCAACATTATAAACCAATATGAATTTGCCCTCTTATGCCCATATATGTCCAAAATGTTTTGTATAATATTCAAGTATTTTGTATATAATCTATAGATTTTTATCTTCTGTTTTTCAGAAATCTGATCAGGATCTATTCATAATAAATCAGATACCTATTCTTATCTCTTCAACACCATTCTAACGTCTATGGGGCGCAAGTACACCTAGGTAGTTAACAAACTACAGCCAAAAGGTAGAAAAGAAGTATACAACCCAGCCGATGGACTAAATGTCCCCGTTCCCCTGCGAGTCCTTTGTACTGTTGGAACATTTAAATATGTGCAATTCACTGAAAAGGTCAAAAATACCGTCCTTGTGTATTTCCTCAATCGCCAAGAGATAACCCTGTCAGAAAAGTACGTGTATACCTGAAGTTTGTATTCCACCGATCCGTTTGTGAGTCATTTATATAAAAGTAAAACCAAACCCTTGAGGCTCTAGCTCTGGCTGTGCCCTTGGACAGGCCTAACCCTCCTCCTGTTCCTCATCGTGAGTCAATGGTATAGAAGAAAAATATACTCACTTTTGATAAACCATAAATTTCAAAACATGATATAGACCAAATAGGTAAAACAACCTTTATATCTAAGCAAGCACACGTCAACACCTATTTATTATCAATATGTCATCGTGTCCTCTGTAATATCCAGTTATTACTCTGGTGGCACACAACAATGCCGTCAACTGTCTTATGCATTATATAAATGCCTACCTATCAGGTAATAAGAAAACTAAAAAGAAATAGATAGGAAGATTAGCATTAGATAGATTATAAGGAGGCGAAGATAAAAGAAACAACCGTTGCTGGATAAGATATAGAAATCATTCAGTTTAAAAGAGCCATGCTTTTATATTTCTTTCTTAATCACCACACTCAGTCAATATATATGCACCCACGGCAAGTGCATGTAGACAAAACAAGTAAAACGAAATGTATATGCAGACGTTGAAAACGAAACTATAAATTCCACGTTATGGGAAAAGAAATGATGTAACAATGTAACCTAAAACACACAATTTAATAAAGTATAATCACACTGCGGTAGCTCCCTATCTATATGAAGTAACTGGGATAAATATGATCAATGGTATCATGCGTGAAGACATGTTGTTAGGTACCAACAAAACATGGGGCTTATATAAAGGCTCAGGTCACTCCAGGTCACTCGGGCGCCATTCACCCTGACACCTAGGGCATGATGGTGGCCAAGGGCAGACATCCATAAAGCGGCTCTTTTATAAAACATCATAGGGGAATCAATAAAACTTGCATCTGTTATTTTATTGGGCATGAGGGTCAGGGGCAAGACCTCAGGACCATCAATCTTTTTTCAATCTCCTCCCACTTCTGACAGTTTCCCAAAGTGTCACATGGATGTTTTCCAGAAATTAGGATAGTTCTTAAAAGTTCCGGGAATGACTTGAGTCACACTGCCTCGAGGCAAGTCACGATGACTCACGGATTGCTGCACTACTAGGAATACGGCTAATTATGGATACAGCAACGACAATCTATATTGGCTATGACACTACTTTTTGAATCATTCAGTGCTCTGAAATGTTTTTGAACTAACTTCTAAACGATGCCACTTATACTGTTAATCAGTGATCTAGTTCTAAGTTAAAACCCCATCCATTTTCCAATTGTTTTATTATTTTTCCCCCCTTATTGTATTCTTGCATATATGGGGACCCAACTTAATGCCTCATATTTGAAAATGTATCAAAGCGAAACACGCTTGATAATCCCCCCTACCGCAGCTTCTAAATGATCACACTTATTGTTGGCTGTTGATGAGACCGCATCTTGACACTGCTGGGATGGGAGGAGAAGGGGTCGATCCGTCGTAGCCAATAAATTCTCCACCTGGGCCTCATTTTGTCATTCCATACCAGTGTGTGTTTTTAATGACTCGAGAATTCTCATTAAGTTCTATTTTTAGATTCTCAAATCAATATACCCTACCACTTTTTTTTTATCGGGAACCTCTAGACATCACATCTCAGCTGCTACCATTGGGCTGTGGTACTACTAGTCATATTAGCCCTTTAAGGGCAGCATAGTGCTTTAATACGATATGCCCTTTGTAGTCGTGTGCATGGATGCAGCTATGGCGAGTCTACTTGCCAAGGTTGCATGACTGCAGCATGCTGACCCTTCGCGAGTGTCTTAACCCCATAGGGTTGGCATAATGCTTGAATGCAGCAATGGCCACTTACTCGCCTGGGTTACATTTCCGAATGCATCATGACGACGACGGGTATACTGCACTAAACCAGTATAAAACACTTTAAGGGTTTAGTATTGACAAAGAAGTAGAGAATAGCACAATCAGCAATACGCCACTAGGTCGGCCAGGATTCAAATTTTTCAAACACAAAAAAAAGTGTGCTGCTCGGCGAGCTGCTCGCACGCGGCACAGAGTCGGTGAGGCGGGCTGAGAGGCGGCCGGGGGACACAATGCTGGAGCACGTAGCTCCTAATCCGTGTGTAAAACGGACGGGGGTATGGTTGGCCGAGCACAGAGCAGCCAACCAGAGCTGACACCAGGCCCCATCCTACTTAGTCTACAGGTAAGTCATGCACACAGCAGGCCGCACTGCCTTCTGCTTCTATGGGGTTGTCTACATGGCTGCAGTCAGTTCTGTGGAGAATTCCCACCGGAATTGACGGAAAAACATTGTCAATTTACTCTCCTGGAATGCTTTGCAATTCTAATTGATTCCCTGCCATGTGGGATTTTTCATTGTAAATCCGCTGTGTGGGGTCGCTAAACTGTTCTGTGTGGGGATGCTTCATACAGAAACCCCGCCGTGTGGGATTGTTCACCGTAACCCCACTGTATGGGATTGCTCATTGTAACCCACCATGTGGGATTGTTCATATAGAAACCCAGTGTCTGGCACTGATACTATAATAGTGTCTGGGCCCTTCCCTTTTTGTGGAATGTGACCATGAGTTGGGAGTACCCCAGTGCCGGGAGCAGCTCAGGAGTAGCTCACTCAACACAGGGCAGGGGCTGCACTATGAGGCCCTGGTCTGCTCACCAAATCTCTCTATACAGCACTATATAGACAAATAACTATACAAATCAAATTCCAGACTGACACTAGGTGGTAAATACTGAGCATTTGATAATCTTTCACATATCTATACTAAACTGGATCCAAATCTTAGTACTAGACCAGTGTAACTGTAATATTATTAGATGATTGATTAAATGGAGACAATTAATGTCATTTATAGTTTCTAATCAAAGTAGAAACCCATTGCTCAATTTTACTTTCTGAAGTAGATTTTATTTCTATTAAAGTTTTAGAGATTATTACCCAGTCGGCCCGCCATACTGGGGGCCTGCAGGTAACACATGCAGCCAGGAAGCCACTCGTCAAAATCTAGGCCATGAAGTTGATGACAATTCCCGCGCTTTCATTCCGCTGCCTTCCCCTAGAATAACGATTAGATTGAGATTATCACTGTCACAACAGCTTGACGTTAATACCCGCCAAACCACCAGAGTCCTCCCCGCCGCCAGCCACCGCCATAAATCCCATACTGAAATAGCTGAGCTGTCCAAATAGCTGAGCTGCTCAGGCGTTTTGTTTACGAGATGTTTTCTCCTCCTTTCTCTTTATTTTTTTCTGGGGAGGCATTGACTCATCAGGCAGTGCGGTTATTACCTTGAGGTGAGATGCGAGCCTCAGAGAGGACGAATTACTTGACAATCAAAGCCACCGATTTCCAATTTTTGTCAGGATGTGTGGAGGGAGGGTGGTGGTATTAGAGGCGGCTGAGGGCTGGTGTTGTCTGAGTGAAGTGGTGTTGGTGGTATTAGAGGCTGCTGAGGGCTGGTGTTGTCTGAGTGAAGTGGTGTTGGTGGTATTAGAGGCTACTGAGGGTTGGTGTTGTGGGACTGAAGTGGTGTTTGTGGTTTTAGAGGCTACTGAGGGTTTGTGTTGTGGGACTGAAATGGTGTTGGTGGTATTAGAGGCTGCTGAGGGCTGGTGTTGTGGGACTGAAGTGGTGTTGGTGGTATTAGAGGCTGCTGAGGGCTGGTGTTGTGGCACTGAAGTGGTGTTGTGGGCTGCTGAGGGCTGGTGTTGTGGCACTATAGTGGTGTTGGTGCTATTATTAGGTAGATGGAGTGAGTGTCTGGAATAGAGTGTAGAGGGGGAGGAGGCTGTGGAGGTGTATGCTCGTATGACAGGGAGTGAGTGGTAGATGGAGTGAGTGTTGTGAGTCTGGGGGAGTGTGCTGTGGAGGGGGTGGTGGGTTGTATGTGAGTGTGACAAGGAGTGAGTGTTCAAGGTGGCCGGGTGTGGGGAGAAGATAGTGGCCATGGCCAGTAATACCCAGACTATAATAAAGCATGGCGTCTGTCGCAGGAGAAAGTCCAGACCTGGCGGAAATAATCTCCATGGTATTTCCAAATAATTCTTCTTTTTGTTGTTATTGGTGATATAAATCAAAGCCAAGCTTGCCTAGTTATAAATCCAAGACGACAAACAGAGCTAGTGTTTTTGTCTCATCCATTTCCTCGCAGCCTCTGTAGCTCAGACTCCTACTACCATTCCGTATCAGGCTAGCCTGCACGGTCTGTTATGTCAGCTATGGTTAAAAACCTTATGATACATTACCTTATTTCTTTCTCTCTCCCTCTCTGTACATAAATAGACTGATCTAAGCATATAGTGGAGTAGAAAGGCGTACACTTCGAACAGAAAAGATCTACATTTCATATCAAAGTTTCATAATTTAAAGAATCCATTATATCTGGTACAACGACCTAAAAGTTTATCGTTATAAATTAAGTCACCATCATCCTCTAAATACATATCAACAAATAAACGGTTTTAGTGATAAAAGACTATCACTTTGCAGAACTTAGCCTAGTTCGAGGTTCAACATACAAAAAGAGCTAGCAAGTGGTTTGTCAACAGCTTCTCAGTATTCACCACAGCACTCTTGCATTCGGACAAACTCAGAATCTGATCCCTTAAACCCACAGAGGATCCTACCATGGCCACAACATGGTCCCAAATAGCCGCTGCCCGGGTTAGACTCAACATTCAGGCTTATGTTCATCGAGCGGTGTGGTTTTGTGTCCCCATGTCACGCGAGTGAGGATGTCGACGTTAGGGTGAGTGGCCAGGGGTCGGGTGGAGAAGATCCCCCGACAGGTGACGCATCGGGTGGGAGTGTGCTAGTGACAGAAGCCATGGAGGAGTGGACGCGCCATGTATCTCACTAGAAGCACGTGTTGAGAGCTACGCCTCTGTGTGACAGGCATAGAGCTGGGCAGATGAGTAGCTCAGGGTTAGAGGGGGACAGGGTAGTTGTTGGAGGTGGTTCTTTGGTGTAGTATGTAACGTGGTGTGCAGTGCAGCTATAGGTGCAGCAGCAGTGGTTTAAACCATTTAAATGCAGCGTTGTGCTTTAATACAACATACGCTTTGTCTTGGTGCATGAACGTAGCCCTGGCGAGTAACTCACCTGTGCAGAATTCCTGCATCATGACGATCAAAGGCATAATGCATTGAATCACAATGCAGACCTTAAACGGTAGCCTTTAAAGAGTTAACTTAATGACTACTTCTCTTTGTAAATGTCCAGCCATCAGTGGACTCCACTCCTCCCTCCACACCATCTTTAAGTTAACTACATGTAGCTCTAAGGCAGCCACTTTCTGGTCGACCTAAAACCCCTCTCTCATCCCCCAGGACCATCTGCAGTGCACCTCGCCATTACATATCTGCTGCAATTTCCACCCCAGTATCCTGCCTGCCATTGGCACGGTCAGTATGACGGATCGGGGGACGTGCAGGCCCTTTAAATGGCCCAAACAAACCTGGACCCATCCCAAATCAGAACCACCACCACCATCCCTACTCCTCTCTCTAAACACAACTTCTAGACAACTTTTAATGTGGGCTAAAGTAAACAGACACTCCTCCAGGGCGGAGATGAAGTGGCCGCCTTCTTTAACGGCTACGGAAACTGAAGGTCAATTGAGGCCTCTGTAAAGTTTTGATCCAAATTATGATAAAAGACCTTCCATTAAGGCTCCAGGCAAAGAAGTGAACCGTCGATTTATAACACCAGCTCTAGCCCCAGTGCAATAACACGGCTGGTCCTCATTTCCTGCGCCTTTTATATGAGTGTTGGTAATTGTCTTCATCTATCCCGAGCACCCCAACTGGCCTGGTAATTATAACTAATGGATGTGCCCTATTTGTTCCATGGCGTCATTTTATAGTGCGACGTACTACACTGGGTACCATGCGCTATGGGGGTGGGAGAAGCCGCTATGAGTTAAGGCCTATTGAAATGATGAACATTGCAGATTCTCAAACTATATTTTTGACACTAAGTTCTTTGGTCTAATCTAGATAACTGCATAACCCTAAAAGCAAATTCACTTTGAACACCAACATGATTTAAAACGTATCTGATCTTCAATTGTGGTCCTGTGTTTTTGTATTGATATGAATTTATTCAAAAACAGTATGGCGTTCCTGCTTGACGGTATACATCTACATACATAGATAACATGTTCATACTTGACCCATATTATCAGTAAGTATAGTTTGATCATTATATAATCTCTCTGACATATCTAATTAATAGCAACAACTGTATTCAAAAACCAGCCTTTAAGATCTTGAAGATGAGCGTTTCCGATGAGTAATACAAAAGCTTCCTATCGCAGCGATCATCCCGATTCAACACAGTCCTTTTTACCAACCCGCGACAGAACTTATCTCAGCGTTAATTAAGATAGAGATTACTGAGACACCGAGGACAAGAGAACGCCGATGAAAGAAGTAGCTTTTTTGTAAGAAGTGTTCTGATATGACGTGAGTGGAGCCCGAAGCCGAAGCCTGTGGGTGTCTATATGTTGCGTGGGTCTTGTAAATCCGAATTATTGCCTGGCCTTGATGTATGGGGATATATGTAGATAAAGATGATGCTATGTATGGCATCGGAGATGCATGGTATGTCCCATGGGCATAGTCTGCCACGCTGAGGGAGTGGATCGCCATTGTTCGGCATAGTTTATGGTCTACCAGGTATGGAGAGTAGCATATGAAGCGTGAGCGGGCGTCATATAATGGTCTCCCCAGCATCAAGTCAGGCTATATGTTAGGCTATACATCATATAGAGTGCATCAGGGTCTATGGGGTACTTTATTATAATCCCTGCTGTCGTGATGCTAGCCATACACCTCACACTAATCCAATCAGTTTGTGTCTGGCCGAGCTCTACACGACTACCAGCGTGCGTTTTAACTATATATCTTAACCCGTTATAAGGGCTGCGCAATGCTTAAATGCATTTTGCACTTTGTCCACATGATGCATGAATAAAGCCTTGGCGAATAACTCGCCAGTGCTGCCTTTAAACTTTTTTACCCCCTGCCCCCTGATACTGCTTGTATAAGTTGCATCGAAACAGGTCTTTTAGCTGGATCCATGGCACTCATTTTTCTATTACCCATCTTTTGAATATGGTTTTGCAACAAGGCGAGGAAGAAATGTCATTTTCGGTAACTTTAAAGCACGCTGCAGCCCTTAAATGATTAAAGGGGAAGGGTCTTGAAATGTGCTGGTGTGGTCTACATCCTGTACACAGCCAGCGTCTACATAGAGCGAGCTCCAACCTAGACGACAACAATCCATGTTGTGTAACGGCCAAGTAGCTTACAGTCTATGCTTGTCGGCGTCCAGGGACCTTCCAAAAGTAGCCCCTTTTGGCTCCATCACACTCAGTGCCTGGTCAGCTCCTGTTGATCCCCTCCTGCCGATCCGCCGACCATGAAGCCGTCGGCACTAGCGGCAAGTGGCACGCGCACCCCCATAACGCCCTCCACACGTCCGTTAGGAGATGCACCGGGTTTGTCTAGGTTTAAATGAGGCGTACTGAAGAGCAGATAAGGAAGATATAAATCCAGCTACCCTACCCCCAGCCGCTTCCCCCACTCACTCTACTTTGGCTTTCACCATCCCCCTCCCTCCCCGCCCCTATACCAAAGTGGCCCTCCTCCTTCCCGGAACCACTAGCAAGCCTTGAGTCGCGCGCACCCAGCGGAAAATGGGAAACGCCTTGCCTACTTCCGGCGTGCGCGCGCAGGCGGATGTGGTGCTGAGATGTGTGTATAGATACAGGGGCGAGCGCCAGACGTCTATGGTACTTTTTCCCCTCTATCATCAGCAAATAATTTGAGACGAGGAGGCTATGTGAAAGGAATTGTTTGGGGGGAGGGGAGTGCTGGTGTGAAGTAGAAGAAGTTACCAGAGAGCTCTGAGGAGGAATACAGTTGCCATAGTTACGGAAGCGGTAAGAAGCTCATTCCATAATGACGTCAGCGCTAAGATGGAAGAAAAAAGAAAAGGGCCGTCTTGGGGGAGTGTGGGAAGAAAGCATGCTGACACCCAGGTCTGCGCATCCAGCCCTTCTTTAGGGTGTCTGGGGTATTCTATCCCCTACACCAAGAGCAAAACAACCTCACACCACTCCAGGAGATCCATCGTGGTTTGGGTGGGATAAGAGAGCAACAGGATGCAACATGAATCATGGCTTTGTGGTGAGAGGGGCCACGATAGTATCTTTCGCTTAGGGTGCAAGTGAAACGGCAGCAGGAAAAGAAGCGGTGTTAGAGGACCAGGCGTCGCCGCCCCTAGGGGTCAAGGACCTGGGCTAATCGTAATTAGTAGGATCTCTGCAACTTCAGAGGCCCGACTGCTAAATGACCGTATTACTGCAAGGGCATCAATCGCCATGAAGGTTTCTATATAGATATGACATTATACAGATATTACTATCTTAAGAGTGGATATTCTGAAGGAACGGGTTTGATAAATTGTAATGAGAAGACCATTTACATGGGTCATTTCCATCTATTGGCATAGAGAAGTGTTTTACCAATAGCACTAATACCGGATCAGCTTAAGTGATAGGGCTTTTTTCAATACCACTATACCCCCAGTGATTATTCAGAGACTTAAACCATTATGCCATGTGGCTGGCTATACATTGCAACCCTATCCTAATGTTTCCCCAGCCCTCTCTGATATCCTGGATCCACTACTGCGGGCAGTGGTATCTGAAGGCTGAAGACAGGAGGGTTCTAAGGAAAGGGCCCAAAGGGTCTGAGAGGTATGGGGCGGGAGGCTTCCAAGGCTGAAATCGAAGGGTCGATGGGGCACGGGTGCTGCATGCTAATGCTACCCCATGGCCAAGGGTAGAAGAGCCTGAAGGGCGTGAGAAGGAACCTATGGGAGGTTGTCAGAGGTCTGCGAATGGCTGTGACGTAGGGTCATTTGGGTTGGATGGAAAAGACAAGGGCCAAAGTCGGGTTGAAGGTGGCAGGGCAGAGACAGTAAATCACAGGCAGCGTGAGCTAGGCTTCACCCTACTCGCCCATCTCCAATCCCTTCAACACCCCTCCATGCCTCCTCTAACATGGTGTGGGAAGGGGGCCACGATTGATCCCGGCTTGGGGTAATGTATTAACGGCGCATGGCCGCCGTCCGTCGTCGGGCAGACAAATGGCGTCGGCAGCGCGTCGGCGTCATTACCCAGCGACGCCCGCCAGCTCCATTTAAACGCCGGCAAATTTAGCGACGCCAAATCAATTTGAACACGATTCACGCATTAAGACAATGTCTGCTGTTTCCAATTTGCATTTCATTTGCATGTTTCCCTCAGCTGTGCCCATTTCCCCCATTATCACCCAGATGATTTTTTTTCTCTCTCAAAGGGTTTCTGCTGTGCTCACTGTGAGGGGGGAGTGATGACGTCAGCATTACCCAGAGTCACCCTGTCGTCGTCGCCATGGCAACATGGAGAGTGTTCTCTGTCAATTCATTTTGGTGGCGTCGCGGCCGGCCATGCTTCTTTTGGAATCGGCAATCAGTGGGGGGAGACATGGAATCACCATCACGCCCTCGAGTTGATCATCATTACGACCCGCTCCGCTCCAAAATAGACCCTCGCTACGTAACATTCGCATGCCTTTCGCGCGCCCGCCGCCCACATCATTAAGGAGGATGAGGGTGGGGAGGTTCCTCAATCCTTTCCCCTCCCCCTCCAGGCGTGCATTGCTAGTAGACGGCTATAGTGCCGACAATACACCACCATCTTAACCAACCATGAACACCAAGAGCCGATTCAGCCCAGACACAGAACCTCCAGAGCCGTCCCTAGACTGTCACAGTCCTGCCAAGGGACTGTGAATGGCTTACATGTTGTTGGCAATTTTGCAGGGATTCCCGCCAAAATGTCAATTCGCTGGTACCTGCCTTGGGCACCAAAGCACTAGTAACCAGCTCGCTGCTTTCAGTCATGCTACGAGTGATCACCATACATGCAGCAACCAGCTATGTGGCCAATCAGAAAATTCTGAAGTAGTCACTGCAGGCCACCGCCATTGGCTGCACATGTTTACAGGCCGTCCCATTATAAAGCCGATGCTAGGCCAAACTGCCCCACTCAAGGAGAGGAAACTAGTAACACTAGTGGATGTTGCTACTATAGAAGCACCAAGTAACTTCTCTGACAGGACTGGTGCCCATGTTGATCAGGAAATGCAGTAACAGGCAATGTCTGCACTGTGTTAACAGGTTCTGGGCAAAAAGGCCTCAGCCGCTAGAGAGTGGACAAAAAACCCAGATTGCATTTCCTTTAAATACATCCACAGTATGACGTTCAAAGCGTGCCCCTGTGTGAAGCAGCCGGCCGCCGCCAAGAGCAGCTCAATAGGACCTGACCACTTCTCGAGCTGCTCCCAATAGCACTGGTTCCAGCCGGCGACCACCCAGGCAGGCAGGCTAGCAAACACGCCAACCGGTATCAGCGGCCGGCGGGGACGAGCAAATCAAGGCGTAATGATAAAATTCTAACAGAATTAAGAGACTCGGAGCCGTCCACCTCCTGGGGCGGAGCCCAACGATTTCTCGCCGCTTCAAAGGGCCCCGATAGCAGGACATATGTGGAGGGGCAATCAGGGGGAGCTTCCCTGAAGGGGAGCTGGGTGTAAGGGGGTTAGTGGGGGAGGAGGGGGTTTAAGTGGGGGAGGTGGTAGCATGAAGCTCTTGTGCTATCTCTTATCAATAGGTGCCTACAGTCAAGGCCCCCTGATCGCCTTCTCAAGTGTGCCTGTTGTCGGCAGGATAGGATCAGGATAGGTAACATACCGAGTCATTTGTATCTCTCCAAATACAATCCCCTAAACCACTTATATGAATACTATTTCTCTTTTTTAAATCAATATAGTAATCTTCTCCCCTTTCTCCAGTTTTCTTAGTAGTTTCCACATCACCCCCCCCCCCAAATTCTCCTACTTATAAATATTCCCTTCACTGAAATTCAATTCGTCACCATGCATCATTTCTGCATGTAGATCCAATAGGACTCCCCTTATTATGTGAGAGCAACAAAACAGGTCGATCGTCTCCTTTATCCATGCAGCCCTTATACCCCATTATACCATAAGCCCCCTTTCCCCCAGTCATTCCTTATTCTCCCTGCTCTATTACCTATCCATACCCCTCCCACCCGTCTGTGCCTCGTCAACGCCGCCCTCAATATGTCCTTGGGCGGCCACAAGTACCTGACGAGTCGCTCCCGAGCAGCTCGCCTTACCAAATATGGGTCAGGGTCGTGAAAACTTCATCTGCTCTCACTCGACAACATCCCCTACCTCCGGCCGGCGCGCCTCGCTCGTCCAGCCTACAGACGGGCCACCAATCAGCCCGCCGACCCCGCGTCGGGCCGGTAACCCGAGTGGGCCACCGGCCTCTAATACGTCTCGGGCTGGGCATGGAGGGTGGGAGCTGCTCAGGCTGATGGCTCTATCAATAATTAAGCACCAGGCAGCGCATAGACTACCGCCGAGCTGCTCTCCTGACCACTCCCCTTAAGGAGTTGGGGATGGGCTCTTGTAGGGGTGGACTGTGCCCCTGTACTAGGGGGGTGTAGGGGCTGGGTCCCTGGTACATGCCAGGTTAATGAATGAGAAGTCGGACAACTTCCCATATTCAGTTATCGTACTAGGCTATCAGAGGATTGACAGGGAACATACTGGGTACATCAATATCAGACAGACTCACAACGTTATCAACTAGCATCTGTATTTTGTAGTATTCTCGTTGTGTGTGTGTGTGTGTGGGGGGGGGGGGGGGGTATTCAGAGATTTCACCTCCTGGCCGATAAAAGTGGGAAAGCCTAAGATTTAAGTTAATGTTCCATAGGAATTTGATAAATTCCAGTCGAGAAGTAGGAATTCCTGTAAAAGTAAAAAATGTGGCGTCCCTGAGTGACCGTTATGCAATATGACCAATATGCCCGACCAACATTCCCACACCATATACTACTTCGTATCCCAGCCAATTGCAAAATCACTTATCATACCTCTCTATATGATTCGAATGTGACATTTGAAAGATCGGACAATAGCATATGAAACATAAGGCTGTCAGATGTCTGAAGTGGAAAGAAATTCCTACAAAAGTAGGAAAAGTGATATCCCCTTCTCAGTGACAAGTTAGCTAATTCCAATGACCACTCCTCTTTCAGATCACATATTGCCTACATCTCTCCGGCAATGAAAACCAAATATAAATTGTGGGCATCAGTTCCTGGCCTGGGTAAATATTCCTATTCTGTAACATCCCTCCCTTGGGAGGCAGTAGAGGTTAGTGTGAGCATGGGGGCGCCTGGGAATGAGGTCACGCGTTGAGATAGAGGTAGGGAGGTTGCCAACGTACAAACCCACTATTGCTGAGCTGTCACACACCCCACTTCCCACCCCCTGTCCCCTTCCTTCCTCTCCCGCCCACCTCGCAGCCCACCGGGTTGTTGTCAAAAGAGAGCTGCTCGCTGGGTGGTGAGCGCCTCATACGCCGCTGCACAATGGCGCGGCGTCAGTGTGCAGAGGCTTCCCTGCCATAAGAAAGGCTTCTCTGACCAACTGCCTACCAGGCTGCCACCAATGTACGGGCTACTAGTGTTAACCCGCGCCGAGAAAAATAGCACTGAGGGGGGGGGGGGGGGCGTAGGAGCTCCACTGATCCACTGAGATTAAGAAGTATTCTGAAAATCATCAATGAGATGACCGAAAGTCTGATAATATATATACGAGTGTCACTTCATCACTATTGAGTGATAGGAGTTGCAAGATTGGTAGAGTAATAAACAGCTAAAAATGGCATCACTTACATTACGTCATCTTCCTCACCGACTCCTAGCTATGCGTACAGTTTGACAAGCTCCAGACACATATATGCGGCTCAGCATCAGTACACTGAGATATTTTCTACTTGAAACAACAAAACATGATCTTTGAAGCTACGTGAGATATGAGATGATAAAGGGACACAATATCACGACCTTTTACTCCTAGACAGCCTTAACCCTCTAAGGACGGCATGTTGCTAAAAGATGACAAATCGGTACTTTTGAGCTTTAAGTTTAAAATATTCCTTTAAACAGAAAGCAATCCTACAACTACCTTCCCTATTTTTTCGGACCATGTAACTTGAAAAAACTTTGGGACTTACTTAGAATCGTCCTTCTCTCTATCAAATGAACACCTTATATGTACATGTAAGCTAGAAATGTCCTTCTGTCAATCAAATCAACACGATTGAAATACTAAGCTAGAATTGTGACTCATTACCAACGCTTATTCAACCTTGTATGAAAAATATCACGTCCCGTCCGACAAACAAAAATGGTCTTCTTTGAAGTCCCCCCGTTTTTGTTTTCATTCCAAAGGATGCAAGTCTACATAGCATTTTAATTCAACAAACACTCCCAGCATGACTGATTAGCTGGGCTAAAGCCGTACAGTATATCACAATATTATAAGAAACTTCCAGAAATTAATTCATTTAACGTCCATGCACCTGTGTCCCCATACATCAAGACGGCCTCCTACTGGGTTATTGCAAATAATTCAAAATGTATTCGGTTGGAACTTACAGGAATATTATGTATGAATATATACATAACCATCTTGCCATAGAATACAGCGAAGTAGGGTGACCAGTTTCCTGGCTCTAATCCGCTAACAATCGCTCACCTACAGCGATCTGCTCCTCGCCTTACATAATTAATATGTGAGCTGCTCAGGAGGGGTAGGCGCCCCCTGATGGCGACGAGCAGTTTGTTATAACCCTTTAAGGGCCGCTTAGTGCTTTTAATGCAGGGTGCCCTTAATCGTCAAGATGCATGAATGAAGCCCTGGTGAGTCTTCTCGCCAGGGCTGCATTTAAGAACCATGCCGACTATAGTCTACAAGGTTGATACACTCCTGAAGGGTCGGCATGATACTAGAGAGCCGCTCTGGAGAGCTACTCACCAAAGCTGCAGTCAAACACCATGACGGCCAAGGGTATCACACTTTAAAGCACTCTGCCACCGTTAAAGGGCTACAAGGACGATAAGGCAAGCAGGAAGCGCTGCCACATAAAAGATACAACTCAGCATCGTTTGGGGGGAGTCTTAATGTGAGCAGCTCGTTTTAACAGCAGCTACTTGTTTTGGTGACGAGCAGCTCCTGACGTGATTATCGCTGCAGCGTTGATTTGAACGGATGGATAGATAAATATCTGTGGAGGGGGAAGCTGTTTGAAGGGGAAGGTAAGGGGCGAGACAACACATAAAACGTTATGGGCACGCCAGTCGGGGAGACTGACATTCCACAGGCTTGATGAAGAGTTACTCGGGATAAAAGGTCAAGACTGGCAACATCCGCATAGTTCCTCATTGCCCACGAAACTGAAAGTATTCCTTGTGAACTTTAATTCCGAAACAACAGGGACTTCCCTAATGTGGTTGAAGTAGTAAGAGTAATTGAAGAGAGGGGGTGCGGAACAAGGCGAGGGCCCCCGGAGAATGTCATGTGCCGCATTGTCTCCCAACAACAATATTTTTGTTCCAGAAATCTCAGCAAAGAATTTCACAACCTGCCAGTATAAGTTAATGTTACAGGTTTGGAAGACAGATCTATCATGGGAAGAGTCGATTTATAGTGACGGGGTGGGTTGTAGGGTTGGGGGGTGGATGGATGGGTGGGTTCAGCGGGGGGGGGGGGGGGTGATTCCAGCAGGCAAATCTGCTTTGAGGGAATAACGCCGAATTAGATGGCCCTGGAGGAGCCGATACCCAATATACGCGCACACTGCGGACAAAGCCGGCACCGACAAAAGGTAATATTGTGAGTTGCTCACCACAGTCAGCTATCAATCTACAGAGCAGCTCAGTCTCCCTAATACGGTATACACAGTGGGAGCAGAGCACCCTGTGGCTTATTTCAAGTTAACCATTGGCTGATCTATAGCACACTGGGTATGGGACTAGATGAAGGCTAGGTGAGGAGAGGTTGGTGGAGAGGTGCAGAGGTCAAGACGGCAGACTTATGACACAGTTCCAATCACTATTCTACCCTTATAGCACTGACAGTGCTCCTCCTATAGCAGGAAGGTAGTGGAATATTACTGTGATTTTGTCAAGTTCTTCCCACCATATTTTCATGGATATAGCAGTTTATCCAGAAAACTACAGATATTGACACAGCCGGATAAGTTCAATTTGTGTATTATAAATGTACCTTGAGATATTTTTGCCAAATAAAAATGTTAAATTTCAAATTCACTCAGCAAGACATCCAGTAAATACACGATTAAAACAGTATACAACGATTTTAGTTTGAATGCAAAAGTTTTACTTTCACACATTCATAGCGGGTATATTGAATTTAAATTTATTGTAAACAAGTATCTAATCCATTTAAACATATCCCTTTTTAGATTGCTCGGCCACTTCATACTTCTTGTTCTTTTTCTCTTTTTTTTATATTATCAACCCTCATGAATATAAGTGCAATTTACTTGGCAGTATGGTTTGGATTCTCAACACGTGGTAGGGTGGCATTCAATGGTCTTCGTCCCGCCGAGTCTCTAGGGGTGAGCTCCTCTGTCACTGTTATTGTGTTATTGTCAAGCCTTGTAGATGGTTAGAGACGCCATGAATTATGGAAAGGGTTGAAACGCCCGGCAGCGGCACCAGCAGGCTGAAATACCTCCTAATATCAATCTTCGACAATCTCGTAATGTGTCATGCTTGCCGCTGCGACAAGTGTGTGCGACTATGGGAGTAGGAGGAGGGGTGCCTTGACGTCACCTGTAAGGCTATGTGTGTGCTGAATAGGAAGTATGTCCTCCCCTGTCGCTGCACAATGGTACCTACAGCAGCACACAGAGCTGCCACACCCTCCCTCCCCCTCAGCTCTGTTATCAGGACAATGCTTTATGAACGTGAGCCTATCATCATGGTGCTCAGCCCCCCTCCCCCCTCCAAGTAAGGAAAAGTTGTTATGATCCAGGTCAATTATTCATTTTTGTATATTTTTACATTAAATTTAGAAAGACCCTGCTGAGACTTGTTCCTGCCAAACCACCACCACGACCAACGCGAACTAGTAGTCATATAGTTAGGTAAAATAGATCAGAAAAGTTTGCCATAATAGACAAAGTATGCTCGGAGGCCCATTAGGCCACACCAATTAAAAAAGTCATAAATGTTACAGAAATATTAATTACACTAATGTTAGGCCTACAGGGGGGGGGGGGCATTAAATATTCTGACCGCTCTTGGGGGGAGGTTAAAACAGTATGCTCATTTTTAGCAACTAGCCTGCACCTAGGCCCTACAAGTAGGCCTACTAGGCTACTTCAAGATTTTCGGTATCTCACCAGCCCCCTCTGTAGGCCTAGTCAATATATGCAGTGGTCATACCATCTTTCAAAAATAAAATAGGTATGAAATAGGTATATTTTCACGCAAAAAATAGGATAAAACAGGTATTTCCACAGTTTTGTTGATGCTAAAATAGGTATAAAATAGGACTTTTGTCAGGCTTTTTCAACATTTAACATTATTGTATGTGTAGTTCGCATTAACTAGTAGGGCTAATGATGATGTCAATGATGAAATGTATAGCAGAATAGGAAGATATACAATTTAAAGGCAATGCCGACGTCCAATATTCAAGGGCCCAACAACAGTTGTATGGCTGTTAACCTCAGCCCCCTGATTATAGCAGAAATGCTTAATGGGCAGATGAAGTTTGAGAACTATATTTTGTACAAAATATAGGAGTGCAGTCCCCCACCCGTCACAGAAAATTAAAAAATTTAGAGTTGTAATGATGTATTCCAATGTGGGATTAGGCGGCAAGCCACCTCAAGAAAATTTGAAAGCCTATGACTAGCAATGCTGCATTCTGATGCATTTTCGTACACAATATATTAAAGCTCAGCTCTGAATTATTCTTTATGATTGGGGCAGGAAACTTGTTTATTTTTTAGGAAAGGTTTTAGGAAAATTGGAAGTCTAGACTTGAAATAGTACATTTCCCTGCCTTTTGGGGGGAAAATGTATTACAACTCAGATCTTGATGATTGGGGCCTTATCTTTTTGAGGAAAGGTTTTCAGAAAAAAAAAAGACAATCTAGACCTGAAATGGTGCATTCTGTTTCCTTTTGGCCAATCTGTATTATGAAGCCTGTGTTTAGTGGGAAACCTTTGGCAACATTTAAAAATGTAGACTTGAATCAGTGGATTCTGGTGCATTTTGGCCAGAATTGTATCAAAGCTAAGATCTGTAGTAGCCAGGCTTTGCTTTATAATTGGCGATGGAACTTTGCTTTTGGATAAAAAGGATAGAAAATTTTGTAATTCTTGACTTGAAATGGTGCATTCTAGTGCATTTTGGCAACAACGCTAAGATCTGTATTCAATTATTGGCCAGTCTTCATGCTAGGGGATGATACTTTGTTTATAGATGGAAAGGTCTTAGACAATTTTGAAATTCTTTACCTAAAATGGTGCAAACTGATGCATTTTGGCACATCTAGCATGTCTACCCCCCATTTTAAACCATCACTGAAAGAGTTATGTGGTTATTTGCAAATCACATGTCACTGTAGTATTGGGGGTGGGGGTGAAAATCAAGAAGGCAAATGGTGAAATTTGATGTATTTTGATCTGCTTGCCTGATGAACTTACAAGTTCTCCCCCCCTCCACACAAAGGTAAACACAGTTCTCATTGGATCTGGACGAATCATAAAAATGACCAATTAGGAGGAAAAGAATTTTGAGAAATCTGAGGAGTTTGTAAAGCTGTATATATTGTTCAGAACTTGGGTCAGAAAGGTAGGAGTCTGGATCTATATTGATCCCTTATCTTCAAGATTTCTCAGAATTCTAAATTTCTAGACGTGAAATGGTGCAATCTGGTGCAATTTGGCCCAGATATCTCAGATTTAAACAAAATGAGGCTGGAGGGTGGTGTGATTTTGCATGGAGCGGGTTAAATTTTTTCACCCCCCCCCCTCAGAGAAGTCAACCCCCCCCCCTTCCCCACCGTTAAAGAAATGAGCACTCCCTAAGAGGGCCAGGCTCCTCCACCCACCCTATGGATCTGGGAAAATCTTAAAGGGTCAAAAGTCAATGTCAGTAACATATGCATGCCAGTGGGGGGTAGACCTAGCTATGGTCACAGGTGCGCTAGCAATGACAAAGAAAATGTAAATTTCAATTGGATGACAAATATCTATATATCACCCAGAAATTTTTGAAAATCTTGCGTTCTGGGGCTTTTAGAGACTGAGTCATACTTTCAGGAGTGAAGAAAATATCTCATTAGATATGGATGAATCACAAAAACTAACACAGTTCCCAGCTATGTTTCAGTATGAGAAATGGAAAATATCACCTCCACCCCTCAGAAAATAGGTAAAATAGGTAATATTTGTCAAAAAATAGGATAAAATAGGTAAAAAAGGTATAATTGCTCAAAAATAGGATAAAATAGGAAAATAGGTTAAAGTATGATGCCTGTATTATATGAACACTCCCTTACAGGCCTATATCGATTTTCTTTCTGTATCAAAGTCAAAGGATCAACATTAATTTGTTATCACCCCTGCCCCCCCCCCCGGGCCCCCCCCCCCTACCATTGACAAGAGACATCTCCCTAGACTTTGGCATGTCCTGAGTCAAGCATTCCCGTCTCCAGTACTGAGCATGTACAGATGATGTGTATGAATATTACAGGTATATAACTTCCATTGCTGCTACACAGGTATAAAAATCAATGTACATTACCAGGGCCCACCTTCATTATTTATCCCATATACGGTGTAGTATTACGTAATAATAACTACCAGCCCGTCAGACTCCCCAGCCCCAGGGCTCCTTCAAGGCGGCCAATGAGAGACTCAGCGATCAATACTTTTCACCTGTCAGTTATAGAGACGGGGTAGCGACCTCTAAAATCCACACCCTTCAAAGCAACCAAATAAAACGCCCTCCTGACTGACAAATTCTGCACGCCTCAGCGAGTGCTGCCATTTTTTCCCCCTTTGCCCCTCCTAACTTCATTCAGTGTTAGCGCTTTTTCTATTTAGTCTCCTTTTTCGTTTTTTCCCCCTTTTTTTCTTTTTACACTTGTTTTGTACGAGATCTCGGGACAAAACACACTGCGTGATAAATCAGAATCTAATCCATCTGCGACGTGGCCGGGCCCTGGGTAACTGTGTAGAGGCCGGGGGGGGGGGGGGTGCAGGAATGGGTGTGTGGGGTGGGGGGGGGGAGCTACTCCAGTAGACGTGGGAGCAGCTCAGGGTGTGTTGGGGGGGGGGGGGGGGGGGCTGGTCGCGTCATAACGCCCGTCACCCACAGAGGCTGTCACGGTGCCCAACTTGGCCCCGCGTGTAAAGCGTGACCAATCAATAGACGCCATCCCGGCCAGTGTAAAGGAGACAGCCACTCTCCCACTGCCAGACCCCTGGGGGTCGGCGGACCCACCCCCCCCCCCTTCCCTCCAACACCAGCCCGCCTCCAGCGTCCTCATATACACTATGTGCTGAGTAGATGGGGGTTGGGGGGGGGGGGGGGGGATTTTCCCTCCCAAATATACTGGTCTGGTATGAACGCAATACAAAGGTTTCAGAAAATCCATAAGCATTTTTATACATTGAGCAGAATATTCATGCCTCATTGACAAACATTCCTGTTAACTTTCTATATAAAAGAACACTATTGTGACTAAAATGACATGATCTACATACATGAGGTGGTCTAACCATGTTTGGGGACTGCAACATGGCTGGCCAGTATTCTTCTTGAAAAATAGTCATTTGTCACATGACATTTAAATCCCTTTGTGTCACAGGCTGTAACTGAGTCCTGTTGCCATTGTATTGTGTATGTATAGTATATATGTAAAGGTCTGACACTCCTAGTCCCCGGTCATCTATCCACTTGAGGCGGCAGCACTGTACATGGGATTGTAGGTAGACAGTGGCACCATCTGAAGTACAGAGATTTGTAGTTCCTAGATTTCTACTAGATGGTGCCACGGTCTGCCTACAATCCCATGTACAGTGCTGCCGCCTCAAGTGGATAGATGACCGGAGACTAGGAGTGTCAGACCTTTACATATATACTATACATACACAATACAATGGCAGCAGGACTCAGTTACAGCCTGTGCTTTGTGTCATCTAAGAACCCCATGTCGAATTTTAGAGATACCCTATAATAATGATGTCACTTATGTTTTTCTCGTGTCGCTAAGCCCCATGTCACATGTCAAATTTAAGCAATGCCCATGTGGCCATGTCGAATTTAATAGCCTAGACTTCTACCATATGGTGGACACAGGCGACACGAAATAGACGTATACAATAACATGAAAGCTCATCCTCATTTAGTTCAAAGCCATCAACACCATACGCACCGAAAAAAAAGTTCACTTCAGTGTCTCATCCCCTGGACAGCGAACACTTAAATAGTGCTGTCAGAGGTAAATTCATAGACTATTCCTTACGAGCAGATCGCTTAGCGGCCATTAAGAGCTGCTCGGAGCGCAGTAAATCCTGGCCGAGCAATAGGAGTCGGGGATTCACGTGCGTTGTGTCACATAAAGCAGGGGGCCGGGCGCCGAGCCCTGTAAAGTGGGCAGCAAGCAGCCGCGGGGCTCGGGGCAATCACAACTGGACGTTGTCATGGCGGCGTTATGATGATACACAAGACCGTAAAGGGATTCCCACTGCGGCCATTGCTGGCTCGTCATTGGAGGCACGGCGGGACCAAGCGGTACCCATGGCCGACTGACACGCGTCATGCTATTTTGTCATTGCCTTTTGGGGGCCCTTTAGCCGCATGTAGCGCTGTAAGTGCCCGCGGCAGGCTGGGGCAGGTTATGGCAGGCTCCAGGGGCAGGCTGCAGGCTGAGGCCAAGGGACCCCGCTTTAGTGCTGCTGGCAGGTTTGGTTGATGTTGCAGGGATGAAAGTGACCAATCTAAAAGAAAACTTGAAAAAGGTCGAATTGAGGCCCCTTAATATATAGGTCCTCTATCGTTAAGGCTTAAGTACAGGTCTTCGCGACTTAAATATCTTGACATCTTAATCAGCAATTAAGCTGTTCTTTAGGAACTCGTGCTAGCTACACACAGCCTGGGCAGAACCAACTTAATCTTTCTATGTATGTTATAGCGATTTACTGATGTCTACCATTAGATTTGGTAATTTGAAGAAGGCACCACCTTTATGTGTACAATAGTAGGCTGTTAAAGCAAGCAGGCACTTGAGGCTAGTTTGACGCACATTGTTTGTCACCCACTCTCCCAGCAGAGTCTGCACGTGGAGCTGGACTCCCGCCATTTTAGCGTCAGGGCGCTAGTCGTTTGTACACATTGTCATGACTCATGTTAACCTACCCACACAAGATTGCAAATCTAGGCCGAGTCTAGCTCGGACAGGTGCAGACTCTGCTGGGAGAGCGCCCTGTCACCTATACATCAAGCTGAACCCATCAGGGCCACACAGCCAGCTAATGCCCAATTACACTATCAAAAACCAACCAACAGTAAACCATCATTTACCCCCATCCCCTGATGGCTTCCTCCCAACCATTCACACAAAAGGGGTAATTATCTCGAGTCATGGAGATGAAACTAATAGCAAGTCCACAGTTGACAGGGTTTCGGCGTGAGGCTAGCACAGAAAAACTGCCTTGGGAAGGCATAATTAGTCAGCTCAGATTATCGATAAGCCACAATCACCGCTGAAAAATATCCACTAGTGAGGGACTGTGAAACAGATGTGATATGAAAAAGGCATCATCTCCCGGTCTTCCTAGCCCCACTCACTCATCATTGTCTTTGATATGTGCGTCTAATCGATGGGCCTGACCTAGAGCTGTTGGTGTGCCGCAACAAGGGGCGTTTAAGCAGGCACACCTAGACAGGCATACTTGCTACATGATCATTACAGATACATGTTATCACTGACAATTCAGTCTTTACATCATGGATAAAGTAGTGACTTGAATTTCAATAGTCAATTGGATACGAGGGGAGGGAGGGGGGTGGGAGAACAGGCAATGACACCTGACATAGTTATGACCTTCAGTTTCAGAGTAGTACTCAGCAGTGATACAGCCCAGAGAATATGGGTGAGGTGTGAGTTTGAGTGGAGTAGTCATTCACTGCCTGTACATAGGTGTAGTAATAGAGATACATTGGAGGGAAAATTGGTAGTTGCAGCATTTTGGGGGGAGGGCCGAGCAGTTAACAACCAGAAGATACACTTGAGTAAATTGCACATGTTTAGAATCCACGATTTCAAACACTGCAAGTATGACCTAGGCATGGGTGGCGCTGTTGTGCTGTGAGAGCGCGTGGGGGGGGGGGGGGGGGTTCCAACAGGTGCACCTGGGAGGGGAGCCAATATCGGAACTAGCTGCTTCCTCTTTTTTTATCATCGAAGAGTGGCCACAACGTGGAAAGAAGAAGCATGAGATGGAACACGAGGCACAAATTACACGGCTCAGGTGACTCATAACATGTTGCAAATAGGATTCAAGAGTGATACGCCCAATTTGCTCTTTCCATTTCGGATCACTTGCTTGTTACACATTCTAGATACTGTCACTCTTCAGGGATGTTTAGCCAACTGATTCTTTTTCATCATACTATTATATATTATGAAAATAAGCAATATGACTATGGTGCTAATTTGGTATGGAATATCAAGAAATAGAGAAAAGAAATTAGAGCTTACTCATATAATTTTCTCTCAGAAATATCACTACTCCCATTACGCCCAGAATCAGTGAGAGCAAAATAATTTACTAAATTGGTTGAAATAGTCTTGGCAAACTCCTTTGAATTCTATTGAGTAGGGGGTTGAACAAACTGTGTAATTGTGGCATACCGTGAGGGAGACTTAGGAAGGGCTCTGACCAGGTAGTAGGGAGTCTGCCTCTCCCAGAGCACACACAAACACACATCCCAATGGCTGCCCAACACGCAAGGGGCCGCTTCCAGTAGCTCCATGTCTACAATGAAACCTTTTGTTTCTACTCCAAGACACAATCCCTATATAGGTCTGCATGAGTGCAGCCATCTACTGAAATTAACCCTGTA
The DNA here is from genome assembly GCA_947462335.1 of Harmothoe impar. Lineage (NCBI taxonomy): Eukaryota > Metazoa > Annelida > Polychaeta > Phyllodocida > Polynoidae > Harmothoe > Harmothoe impar. Next base: position 34,673,347 of record OX381707.1, read on the forward strand.
GGGGCTGCACAGTGTTTTAATGCACAATGCCTTTTATCTTCAGGATACATGAATACAGTCTTGACCAGAAACACGCCAGGGCTGGATTCATGCATCATAACGATCCTTCGGGTGTGCATCAACCCTGCAAGGTAGGCAGTTTGCTTGCATGCAGCCCTGCCGTGCTACTCACGAGAGCTGCAATCATACAACCTGGGCATACTGTATTAAAGCAGTTTGTAGCCCTTAAAGGGCTACAATTGGGAGATTAACCCTCACTCTTCACCAAGGGTTAGCAGTGAGATGTAGGTGTAGCAAACGAGGGCGTTTTGTAGAGTGCCCTTACCCGGGTTACTTAGTACTAATGGGGGATAAAGGGCCCTAATCATTCCCACTTACAGTGCTACTCTAAGGGAGCCGAGGTTCTTTTATCTGATATGTTAGACATGGAATGTAGCAAGGCTACAACCATTCCCTTCTAGTGGACTGGGGCTACATATGCAGGTTCCTTACCACTGGGAGTGATGAGGCCATATTTTTGTGCCCTTACCTTAGAGTACAACACCAGTCTCGTGAAGACTCTACACATGAACTGTTCTCATCATTGATGAGAACAATTCATGAGTCTACAGGAGACTAGTGTTGTATGATCAAGGTATAATTATGAGAAGACCCACGGGTATATGGTTCTCCATACATACATCTTGCATAACCGTTAATTTTAAGTCTCTCATACTACCCACAGCCTGACTTGGAGGAAGCCCGATAACCCGCACCATGGGTCTAATTCTGGCTTATTTAGTACTGTAGTATGCTAAAAAAAAGACTTTTTTTTTTGAGCTAAGCATATTCCCCCACAGACAAGGGAGCTCTGATTCTGTCTACACATTACGACCAAGAAGAGCACCTTTACCCAATATACCATCCCCACCTATATACACATAGAAAGGAGCACAGGAACAAGTCACTACAACAATGTACCTAAACCCCCTTCACCAGCACACAATGACCACTACAGTCTATTTTCAATTTGGCTGACCTACCTCGAGTGAGTAGCATCCATAGTATTGAGAGCAGCTCCTACCACCCCGCCACCTCCCCTCACGAGCAGCTCACTCAGGCACGAGTGGCCCCTCCTGTAAACAACCTCCTGCTGGTTAGGATCAATAGGTCGCGACCTCTGCCACTTCCTCCAGCACCTACCACACAATGCCCCCACACACGGCAGGTAGGTGTATGAACTCCTGCCTTACTGATTAACCCCCCTACTTCAAAGGGAGGAGCAGTACACTGAGTAGCTCGGGTGCCGCAGTACTGTGACAGGCATGGACCTGGTCAGGGGAGACCACTGTGCGCAGTGAAAAGGGCTGCAGAGGGTGGGCAGCCTAAGGCTATGCTATATGGTGGCATTCTTAGGTGGCATGACAGAATTGGAGGTTTCTGACATTGAATAGATGACATATTGACCAGGTAGTAGGGAGTCTGCCTCTACCTTCCTTACAATCTGCACACCAGTTATAACTGATACCAATCCCGGTCTTATTGCCGATGGGTTAGTTTTAACCACAAGGATGGGGGCAGTGGATCGACATGATATTATTATGGCACCAGCTCAATTGGTTATAACTTACATATTGAAATGCACCATGTGCGCATGTAATCGCATTTACCTACACAAAATCGACCACCCCGATGTTGTTTGTGTCACTTTTACTCGGCGCATTATTCCATTTGCCTCACCTTTCCTACACTGTCAATAAGCCCCTTCCCCACAAGCAGACTAGATGATAGATATTTCAGACCTTACTCTTACCTGTAACCACCTCACGTTGTATGTATGCCGGCGCCTAATTCCCCAGGTTATTTCCTATTGTACACTCACACCCTATATGTGACGTGTTCACCCCCACCCCACCTGCCTCACAGGTACCACTGATAACACCTGAGTTCTTGTGTCAAGGCTCTAGAAGACCAGGCAGAAAAGGGACGGGTTTCTCTGAGCTGACACTTAAGCAAACCAGAGTTGCCACTTAGTCGTCCAAATTTTTTTAGAAAGTTCTACAATTGTGGTCAATTTTCTGTAGGCTACTAACATGATTTAATATGAAATTCCAGTAAAAATGTAGGAAAAGTGGCATCTCTGTTATTAAGCATATTGAGCAAAACAGGCCTGACTTCTCACACGCCAAAGACATCACACTCGAATTGTAGTCATCTTCAGTAGGTTTACATAGAAAAGAACTGCGAATAACACTAATTATCTATAACATACTTCTGACACAAACAGTATTGTGACCCGCCGACCGTACATTTTGTGTCCAAGTTACCAGAACCACACCCGTCCCCACCCCGTCTAGCACCTGTCTGATGCCACACCACACCTGGCTCCCTAACCCTTTAGTGTTATACCCTCTGTCGTCATAATGCATTAATGCAGTCTGGCGAGTAACTCGCCGGGGTCATGAAGGCTGCATTCATGCATCATGACGACTCTTCGGGACTGGATCAACTCTGGGCAGAGGATTGTCATGATGCTATTCGCCAGGGCTGCATTCATGCATTGTGACAACAAAGGGCATATGACAGCTAAGCAGTAGGCGGGCCTTAAGGGGTTAAGTCTCCACGTGGGCACCTAAAGGGTGGGTGGGGCTGCTTGTTCATATAATGTGTATGTGGTGTGTTTGAACTCGTCCCCTGCTCCAGCAGACAGGTACATGCCGTACACTAACTTTGTGTCATGTTTCTACATGTTAGATAAGGCCAAAAAAATAAAGGTATATTTCATGTAACATAAAGAAAGTCTAGGGTCAGTAGGTTTATTAGGATTTATTCAAATTTTGTTCAAACACGAAAGTGTGAGCCCACCTCTGTGTAAACCTTAATATTGCATAAACTAGAGTGTCAAAATTGCAGAAAAAATGTACGGTCGGTTCTGTTTTGCAAGGCATGGTCGGGTGACCTGAAAAAATATTTTTATATATTTGGCCTTCGTGTGTACCCTACAGAGGTATAGTGCTTTCAGATAGGCTTGGGCGTGCCGGGGGCTTTTTATCTTCCATGTGCCATATTACTCATATTACTCAGATTGGTCTCATCTGTGATGTTGAGCTATTGTTTGGAAAAACTACATCCTGATATGCTGTAACTCAAAAACAGTTTACGCGATGATTCCAAACAGATTCTAACAGAATAGGTACATTTAAAAGAAGACACTTAAAGGCATTTGTCCATCTTACAAAAATGTAGTGTTCAGAATGTAGCACATGAAGTACATTGGGTGGGGGTTTAATTTATCAGACACATCTAAGATGCATCCCTCGTAAATTGAACAGCGACGGATTCCAGGATTTTCCAGAGGGGGGGGGGGGGGGGTGCCCAAACCTGGCCAACCAAGGAGGTACAAGGAGTGACTGTATGTTCCCGCGCGCAGCGCAAACGAAGCGCAGCAGCCATAGGGGGGTTTGGGGGCATGCCCCCCCCTAGAAAAGGCTGATGGTCTAGACTGTGTTTATATGGTATTGTTCCCTTCTCTCTCCCACCCCCTTTTTTCTCCTCTCTTCTTATTTTTTTAAAATTTTTTGGGGGGGACAGATACCCTGGATCCGCCAATCTAATTCTATAATATTCAAGCCGCTATGACTGGCAATATCCAATAACTGGTTTGAGCTAAATTATTCCGCGACAACAGGAACTATTCATCATAGCGTGCTCGAGTTATGCATCTTTACTACGGCTTCCCATATCAGTTTCCCTGTCCTGTCATGTTTCACCAACTTTCTGATGGTTGTATGTCGTGTGTACGGAGACACACGTGTGCCTGTACTGACGACCCTGCTAGATAGTTGATGACCTATTCAAACAGCATAGGTCTTTGATGGTACTAATCATGCCCCTTTAACCCCTACACCAGTATTATACATATTGAAAGCGGGCCACGCCTAGGTGAACGGAGTTAGGGGAACCGACGAACCGTACCATGACTACAGATACCAGTGTGTGTGTCGCACCAAGGTGAGGGAACCGTACCATGACTACAGATACACTTTGGTATGTCGCACCAAGGTGGGGGAACCGTACCATGACTACAGATACACTTTGGTATGTCGCACCAAGGTGGGGGAACCGTACCATGACTACAGATACACTTTGGTATGTCGCACCAAGGTGGGGGAACCGTACCATGACTACAGATACACTTTGGTATGTCGCACCAAGGTGGGGGAACCGTACCATGAATACAATAAAATTGACCATGTGTTACTTGCACCAAGTTGGGGAGCTCAGTTTCCACCACTACTAACCTGGACGCTGACAACAGAAAAAACAACTCCTTTACAAGTCTGGGGATTACTAGAACAACGACAAGAAGTTCTTGGTAAGACTGACACTGACAGGTATAGTCTTTGATGATTTAATGTCAGACGCATGTGCGCGCTAACAAGCTCTATGTATCAGCTATCAAAGACTAATGATTCCCGCTACTGTCTAGGAGACATTATGTTTTACCTGCCATTTAGCCTTGTATAATAAGTTACTACCCTGCTACCTTATTCGACGCAATTAGCGCACAATCTGCTTAGCAAATCATTATCAACACGTTTCTAAAGAGTTTAATTTGTACGTGTGCTATTTATGTTGAATACAATATCTTCAGGCTTTATAGTGAAACATCACTTTGCTCCTTCGCACTAAATGGATCACAGTGGTGCGATACATAACGATTTTCCAAATCAAAAAACACATCATAGTATTCGACATTTTGTAGCAATTCAGAGCAAGCAAAACTCCTGTCTAATTCTGATATATTTTTCTTGCTGCTTTCCATGCAGCTTACGTCAGATCAACTACAAAGTATAGCAACCTTTGCATTTGCCCTTCTAACTATCAGATAGTTATTCCAGATACATCGATCAATAGTATGATGTCCGGGAACATCAACTACAACCAATGGAAGTTGCAGCATTCAATCAATTGACTAACATAAAGGCTCTTTACAATCGCTGCTCATTGCTAACCTCTTCAGGCTGGCCCTGGCTCCAGATTTCACACTAAATGTGCTCCGATGGAAAACAACATATCAAGCCTTCACAAAAGGGGTCCGGTTGTCCTTACGCGAGCTGGGGGGAACTTTCAACTTTGGCAGTGCCATTCTTGTCAGAACCCGGCCCTTATTACGCCCGCCAGGCGAGGCCAGAAGCGGCCCTGCCTGCAAAACAGCAATATCCGTGCTCGGCATGGTGCCCAGCCCTCCCCAGCTCCACCCCACACGGCCGATCTCTTTATCTCCTTCCCCTACCGTTAGCATCAGTAAACTGGCCAGAGCCTCTCACAGCCTCACCGGGGCCCAATCACTGAGCTGCTCCCCCGAGCTGCTCCTCCCGGCCTAAGCCACTGTGAGGAGCAGTCTGTGCCGAGTTTACACATGGTCTAACGTCATACATATAACAAGGCGGCTCTATTATCGGGTATTAGAGGTTATCTATTATAGGATATTACAGGTTATCTATTACCATGTATAACTGTTTATCTATCAGCACGTATTACAGGTTATCTACAATGTGTATATTACAGCTGCACTGTATGGTGTGAATACCTCAGGATACAACAGCTGCTGTATACTGGTTTAAGGCACACTCCCGTGTCTATGCAACCAAGCAAATCAAAGATCCTTTTTTTGTTCTTGAAGAGGAATAGGAAGCACCCCCACTCCCCAATACCCTCCCTGCAATCGAAATTCGATATATCTGTAGGGGTAGCTTATGAGAACTTTCACCTTTACCCAGAACCTGTTTAAACATGCCAGTACAAGTTAAAACGGCATGCACTCAATCTAGACTTGAGAGACAGAGGACTCTTCTACAACAGAGGCCGACCTTTGTGAACAGGTGTGGGAGGTGGAGGTTCCACTTGTTAAAACACAGCGTGGGGTAAAGTTTGTTATTGGTTAAACCAGTGCTGCATTCAAGCATCATGCATACCCTCCGGGACACTTTCAACTCCATAGGATCGACATGATGCTTATATATGTCGCACTGGCGAGTTACTCGCCAGGGCTGCATTCATACATCATGACGACCAAGGGGATAATGCATTAAGGTATCATGCAGTCCTAAAAGGGTTAAACCTGAGCGTCTGAGGGCGCGGAGAGGCTGGGGTCGACACAATGTCATGTTTGTGCACCGGGGGGTGGGGGGGGGGGGGTAAGAGGGGGGAGGGGTAAGAGGGGGGGGCTAAGAGGGGGCGCGCAGGATGACAGCAACTGAAACCTTGACACCTGGCGCAGGTGAAACGGATCCCAGGTACGCTGTGCAGCTAGCGCAATCACAGCGAATCTAGACAATGCCTGTGCGGAAGCCAACCTCCAGAGAATAACCTTCTACAGCTAGCAGCGGCAAGGGCTCATTGTCATTTACCGAGTTCTCCTGTAATGGAGGTCAAGTCCTCATCTTAGGAAGGGCATGCGTACTTAGTAGATCAGTGGACATATACACATGGTACATGGTCCATGGACACTAGTTTGGTATTAAGCATGATAATGTCAGCCTCGGGGGGGGGGGGGGGTACATCGTAAAGGTAGGGGGTTGCAGGAGCAGAGATGCCACTCTCTGATATACAAAAAGTATGAAATCTTTAGATTTGGTCAATTTAATATATCGATTTTACATAATTCAAAACAGAAATCCATGCGAAAAAGTAGGACTTCCTACAAAAGTAGGAAAAGTGGCATCTCTGCAGGACAGGAGTGTAGGGGTGGAAACTGGATGAGGAATTTAAACAGGCATGCTGTTTTAAATCATTGTATGTTCAATGCATACTTTTATTATGGTTTCTTCCTACAGAATTGTTTCCTACGTCGCTGAGATGATATTATCAACATGCATCACATAGATAGTTTAACAAAGCCACAGAGTGGAGATGACATGTGACCTACTACTACGTTTTCTGTCTGTAATGTAAATGGCTGGGGTTGTAGCAGGTTGTGTGAAGGCCCCTGGACACAGCAGGTGGTGTAGGTAGTGGTAGAATAGACACAACACGCTGCTTCACACACCACCATCACCGCTTCTTTAACCATTGAAAGGCCGCATATGGTTTTAATATTTTATGCCCTTTTTGTCATAATGCATGAATGCAGCCCTGGCGAGTAACTCACAAGGGACTAACCATGGCTGCATTCATGCATCATGCTGAACATATGGGGTTGATACGCTCCCAATGGGTCGACATGGCGCATGATTACAGCACTGGCGAGTAGACTCACCAGGGCTGCATTCACGCAACATGACCACCAAGGACATAGCACATTAAGCACTATGCGGTCTTTAAAGGGTTAATCACTAATCACTCCCACATCTGACCACCAGTGGCAAAGCGTGCTCAGACCCCCTTCTACGGCCTTCCACCACCATGGCCGGCGTCCAAGGCTCGGTCCTCCCACGGACAAGACTCATTCGGAGCACACACCAGAGGCCCCAACCCCCCTAACATCACCCGGCCGGCACGCTTTGATCATTGCACGAGGTGCCAATGTCTGATCAGCAGGGCATGTTCGGAAACCACTGCGTGTTGGCAAGCGCCGACAGTCTGGGTTGTTGTCAGTGAAGCGGATAGCTTGTAACCTGCTTCAGCCACTGTGCTACACTTGTACCACGCGCAATTCACCAGAATGTCACTTGCTACTATGACATTGAAATTGAACTTTTGAAGGGTTTGGGCCATCCCCGTTGTGAGCTTGGAGCCAGTCCACAGGAACCAGAACCAGAACCAGAAAGTACAATGGGAAAACTCTCACTCAGGGATGCCAAGTTACCCCATCCCAAAATCGTTTTTATTACGATTTTTGGGCCCCAAAATCGTAACCATTTTAGGCTAAAATCGTAACAAAAATCGTAACAATGAAATAACATTAGGGTCAGAATAGATTCTAATGATCCATTAAAATCATAATCATCATACATGATTAATCATTTGTATGCTCCTTAATGTGTAATGTTATATATTTCTAGAGATTTCTTTGCTTGATGACCAACAAAATCTAATTTTAGTCTAATTTTGTATACTTATACATTAGGCTATTTATCCCATACCTCAGAATGGTACATTTACCTTAAAACATCCCAGATGCTTGAAAATCGTAATTTGATATCTAAAATCGTAATGGGCGTAAAAAGGGTCAAAAATCGTAAAATTACGAAAAAAATCGTAACACTTGGCATCCCTGGAGTCTCACCATACATTCTGGTTCCTGTTTACTGGTTCCAATTAAGCTTCCAGCAGGGACTGTCCAAGAAAACTTCAGGTCGTTGTGTGACCTATGGGGTTCATAAGTACCACTGTTAAAGCTACATCTCGACGCTATGTTGAATATAGATCGCACAGTCCCAAGGTCCACTACATGTAGGATATATATACATACATATAGACCCCAGTCTCAAGGTCTACTCAGTGGAGAATTGGCATAAACAAGGGATGTAGGATTAAAAGCGGCTTTGATGCTTCATTCTCAAAGAGCTGAAACCAGACATATCTGAAGGCGGAGGCAATGTTCAATGGACTGACAGGGATCAGTCATAAAATATGTAATATATAAATATTTCCCCATCCATCTGTCAAATATGTAGTATGTAAATGTTCCCCCATTTATTTCTAATCTTCAGGATTATTCTGAATTCCCATTTGAAGATTGGGAGGAAGGCAGGAATGGAAAGAGTCTCAGTAGATAGGCATGTACATGCACAAAGAGGAGCACAACCATGGTCAGTGTCTCCTGTAGTTAGGCCCCTGTGCCCCCAGGCCAGTTGATTGCAGGTAATTTGCCGCAGCTACACGAACATCCCACAGGATAAACGTGTGCTCCTCATCAGCACCGTCTTGTTTGACCTTGGGCTTGACCTTGAGCTGACCTAGGGCCCTGTGACAACACGTCTTGTACCTTGGCCGTCTTGATTGGCGAGGCGGCTGGACCAACACGCCGAGAACCAGTGCAGACGTCGCGAGCAGACCGGTACCTTGACCCTTTAAGGGCCGCATAGTGCTTTATGTGCTATATCCTTGGTCGCCATGATGCGTGAATACAGCCCTGGCGAGTCTACTCGCCAGAGCTGCATTCATGCATCATGACGACCCTCCAGGAGGGTCGGCACGATGCATGAATGCAGCATTGGTGAATGTACTTGCCATGCATGGCTGCAGTCATGCATCATGCCGCCCAAGGACACAGCACCTTAAAGCACAAGGCCGCCATTAAAGGGTTAATTAAGGAGGTGGCAGGCTAGGGCCCAGCACCACAAGACGTTGGCAGCAGGTCCAGTGGGCGGCTGTAGGTAGGCGTGCTTACACGGCACTGGTCTGGGCTCACCCAGCCCACATTCCTGTGTCTAGCTGCCTGTAGGGTGCGTGATATGCCGCTATTATCGCCCGCCAGCCTCCGTCTAGCCCTCCATTAATTGCTGCCTAGCAGGATTATAGACAGCATGCTGCTTTATGAGGCGTGTGCTAAATGAAGATGACACTGCTCTCAGTACAATATTCTGGTACTTTGATGTGGAGATAATAAGGGACGGTGTACTTAGGCATACACACATGCACTTATGCATACTGGTTTTCGCCAGGAACCGGGATCTCAGGCTATGCGCCAATAAAGTCCTGGGTATCACGCTTTCAATTGGGTTTGGAGCTGTTAAATGCTACAGATTGCATCGCTTTGACCTCTAAGCATGTAACCTCACTCGTTTAGTGGTCAGATTGATTTTTTTTTGTGTGTCGGGTTATGCTTTTGATAAGGAGCTAAATACAGAAACCCTGCTCTTACACATTTACAGAAGCAAGGGTTCCTTAACCTCCAACACCACATATACATGGTATGAGAAGCATAGGATTGCAAGTACAACATTGCTCAGTATTGGCATCAATACTGGCCTGTCTAGCACTGGCTTACAATGCTAATCCAATGGGAACAGAACCCTATCTAATATTAAACACATATAATGTATGAATATGCCCTTCTGAGGTCTAAATGCACCCATGTGTGTACTTACAGTACTGTCCTGGAGAGACGAGAACACCTGCCTACCTGCAGCAAACCCTGGAGGAGGAGGGGGAGCAGCTCCAAGTACTGAGTGACCCTGGTGCCCTGCCTACACCCTAGCTTATCACCGTGGAGGTGCTGGGACTAGAAGGTGCCCCTCCCGCCACGTCCATGTTAAGGACTCTGCCCCAGAAACTACTATAACCCTTTACGGACCGCATAGTGCTTAATTGATGTGATAGCCCTTTGTCGGTGAATGACCCACCAGGGCTGCATTCAAGCATCATGACGACCCTATGGGCTCATATACTCCCGATGGATCTTCATAATGCATGAATACACTCATGCATCAAGACTTTAAACCACTGTGCAGTCCTTAAAGGGCTAATAGAAAAGTTAGTAACATTCTGAGCCAGTCAGCGATCCACTGTGGCTTACAGCTTCCTACAGATTTATTACACAGGGAACCTTGATGAAATCGATAAACGTAAATTGAGAGCTTAATTAAGTAGGCCAAATTATAGACTATGTGTGCTACTTAATTTAATCTGACTGCTCAATCCGACTGCCTATTATGAGAGTTCAAAACAGCTTAAGAGAACCACTTTCCCACCTCACTGACTATTATAGTCGGTAACGCTGGGGTGGTGAAATAAGTGGTAGCTTTAAAATGGCAGAAGGTTGTGACTTGAGGATTTCATATTCATTAAATCGCGCCAGTGTTACTTGAAAGTGGACGGCGCCTTAGAACGGTCACTATCTTGGCCTCACAAGGCTGTGCCCTAACCGCGCCCCCTTCGAACGGTTCTCCCGATTCTTGGCTTCCATGCTATTCATCATGCCGCCCACCCCTTTACTTAGCCCCCAGCTGAAGTGTCTTGTCATCTGGATCGATCAGAGATCAATGTCTGATTCTTCCCTAGAGAGACAGTGCACGGTCTGGCATTCCAAGTGGTGTGTGTGTATTAGGAACCCATTTCCGTCCAAAGTCAAAACTTAAATTCTCCGTTTACACTATAAATGTCCCTAGCCTTGGGGATAAATTCAACACACTCAAAAGCTTACAGATAGAAACCACTGCGGATGGTAGCAGCGACTGGTTGACATTTTTTTACCCATGGTTTAAAGACACCCATCAACACTCCTAGGAGGTTGTCTGAATTTGAACAATTCAATTATACACACTTGCAGGAACAGCAACATACCTTTAAGACAAGAAACTACTGAGATAAATCTCACGGTCTGAAATCAATTGGTGGCACACATCCGTTTATCATAGTAAGGATTAAGTGTCACTACCCACATCGGAGGTCGCTGTTAAGGGGTCACTGCCCTGTGCGAAAAACACTGACCTACGCCACCAACACAGGTCACAGTAACTAATGTAGCAGCACCCAACACAGGTCCTGTAACTAATGTAGCAGCCACCAACACAGGTCACAGTAACTAATGTAGCAGCCACCAATACAGGTCCTGTAACTTATGTAGCAGCCACCAACACATGTTCTGTAACTAATGTAGAAGCCACCAATACAGGTCCTGTAACTTATGTAGCAGCCACCAACACATGTTCTGTAACTAATGTAGCAGCCACCAATACAGGCCCCAGTAACTAATGTAGCAGCCACCAGCGAATTGGCAATATAATTAACATTTGAGGTGGTAAACATTGCTGTATGTATCTATTCTGGTGGAACCACTGCTTAATACGAGAGTGGTTGGGAGCAATGCCCTTTTTATACTGCCCTTTTCACCTACCGGCCATAGGTGATGGTCAGCCGGTGTTAACAAGTCTTTCCACATACAACCTTGGCCCTACCTAGACTGGGGAGGTCAATGACCGATGCACAATTTACATGATTTTATTAATGTACAACTGCCAAATTTACTAAATGGCGCATCGCATCCTACTACATTACACATGTATCTAAAATGACTAACTCCAAAGATCTTTCACGCAGATATTTTTTCTTCAAATTATGAAAAATGTAAAATAATAGTCTTCTTCAAACACCTTGATGTCTGAAACTGGTAAACGCACATGATAACGACCCCCCCCCCCCCTTGCTTGCAGCATAGTAATGTCATGAACTTTACCTGGGTGTGGTGAGGTGCTGAGGTGGTGGTGGCGCGGTATGACACTAGCATGGGGTGGCAGCGTCTGCTGGTGCACGCGTCCTGTACAGTTAGGTCTGCTCAGCAGTACCCCACAGCACATAAGACGTCCACAGGCAAGAAACAGTCAAGGTGGGTTAGCAACCCAGCAGTGTCCTCCTCATATCATGCGTGTATACATCATAGATCCCAATGCCTTTTCGTCTGTCTTGTACATGAAGTTGTACAAATAATTCTCTGTAGTGTCCAGTATGTCAGGTCCCAGCTATCGGCCCTGGAGGAGATACCAGAGAGTTGGGTGGTGAGGTGCCGTGGGGCAGGTGTGGGACAACTCTCTGTCCGGGGTAGTGCAAAACTCGAGCACACTAAGTAGCAGTGGGCGTCCAGATGTAGGGTACCCACTCAGGGGTATACGTCCTCCAGTGTGCTACCCTCAGTAGTAAGAGACATACATCCAGCATGGCATGCACTAAGGTGTGTGGAAACACTGGAGGCTACTACAATGATCGGTACACTCTATTTGAGATACCCTTGTTTGTCCCCATTCCTGTGCCACACCAAGTCCTCCTGTGAGTCCAGAAGGTGGTCGACAGACGCGGCAGGACCTGGTGTTAAGGGCACAGGACACGTCACCCACAGGAGGAGGACGGAAGTAGTATACTGGAGGAGGCCCAGGCAGTACAGGTGTGGGAGGAGGTGCCAGCCCCGCACGTGGTCACGATGACTTAATCCAGGTGACTGAATGCACGGGACCTTGTCTCCAGGCGTGGCGCTGGTGGTGGTGGCCACACTACACCACTGGCACCGGAGGAGGGGCGGTACTGGAGGAGGAATAGGGAGAGGAGGAGGAGGAGGCGCGCAGGGGAGGGGTAGCGTTCCTTAATGAAAACGTGTGGCGGGCGGGGGTCTTCAGAGGCGACTACTGCTGCCACCCGCCGCCTCAACTACCACCACAGGCGGCCAGCGCTGCTGCTGCTGCTGCTGCTGCTAGCTCTAAGCAGTTGGGTCGCTAACGCGGCACGCCCCACCCCCGTGCTATAACCCCACCCCGCGCTAACCCCACCCACCCCCTAAACCCGCTCACCATAGGGCAGCATGGGGCACAACAGTGCACAGCTAAACTTATAAGGGCCGCATGGTGCTTTAATGTGCTATGCCCTCAGCTGTCATGATGCATTCTTGGCATGATGAATGAATGCATCATGTCGACCCTTCTAGAGTGTATCAAACTCCGTAGAGTCGGCATGATGCATAAAAGAATCACTGGCTGGATACTCGCAAGGGTTGCATTCATGTATCATGACGACCAAAGGACACAACGCGTTAAGGCACTATGGTTCAACTTCGGCCCACGTATGTATGGTCATTTTTTTACATAGATGTTATTCACTAAGCAACATTATTACCGTCACAAATTGTGGTACTATTATGTGGTCAAAGAGAGATGTTTCTATGATCACCTTTTATGATGTATCGTCGCAGAAAAGGTCTTTATGTCCCATTCAGCATTTGTTTAGAAGATAGTACCTATAGAAGATAGAAGATAGTACCTTTTATGCTAACATGTGACGCAATGTTTATTATGTCTAATCTTACACAGTTCTGCTTTTTATATAGCAGTTCGTCCAGCATACCAGACCCCATGCCACTGGAGGCTACAATGCCCCAACTCATGCCTCTTATCCCTCTTTCCTTACACTACTACTTCCACCACTTCTACTACTAGTAGTACACGTACTCAACAAGGTTTGATGCCTAGAACATCCTAGGGTACATATACCACGCCTGCCACCTAGGTCACTTTCCACATACTACTACTACTCTCATGGCATTTTATCATGTACATTGTATATGGAGTCCCGACTGCCGGAGCTGGTTCCATATGCTAGTACTACTTCCCATAGTACTTCTAAGAGGCCTTCCCTGAACTACTGCTACAAATCATAACTTGCTTTATTATACATGCATTACTACTGTCGTGATATGTTCCCTGTGCTAATGCATGTACTCATGCCACTTTCCTTATACTACTTATAGCACTTTCTCTATACTATACTACAACTATCATCGCACATGGCCTATACATAGCACTCTCCTCATTTTGATACTACAATTCATCACACTTGGCAACACTACAACTCAAACATGGTGCATTCCTATACTACTACCTCCCTGGTACTTTCCCTATACTACTACCTCCCTGGTACTTTCCCTATACTACTTCCTCGCTGGTACTTCCCCTATACTACTGGTACTTTCCCTATACTACTTCCTCGCTGGTACTTTCCCTATACTACTACCTCCCTGGTACTTACCCTATACTACTACCTCCCTGGTAATTTCCCTATGCTACTACCTCCCTGGTAAATTCCCTATGCTACTACCTCCCTGGTACTTTCCCTATACTACCTCCCTGGTACTTTCCCTATACTACCTCCCTGGTACTTTCCCTATACTACCTCCCTGGTACTTTCCCTACACTACTACCTCCCTGGTACTTTCCCTATACGACTACCTCCCTGGTACTTTCCCTTTTTTGTGCTGAAAAATACTAATGCACATTGTATGTATAACTTGAACGCCGAGCCTTTTTATTCCCTTTCTAGTAGATCATCAATGCATCACCATATTGTATGAGGTCCTCATTCAGTTCCCCTTCAACATAACTGTCAAACGCATATAATCAGTACTTTATTGCAGTGCGTGTCTTTTTGCTACTTTGGTGACACTTTGTGCAATCATATGATCTAAAGTGAACATTACTACGGGCTATCATATTAGCTGCTGACATACGCTTCACGATGCCCTGGGCAGTCATTTCCCATAATGACAGCAAGCGGAAAGTATATATACACTTAGCAGCCAACTACAAACTTCCCATGAATTCTCGCATAAAAAAGCCGCTTGTATGAAAGTCAGAACCCTAGTGAGTCTTATAAGAATATCCCAAAATTTAGATACGGGTTATACGAGGACCTTTGCTAGTATAGTACAGCACTAAAGTAGGAACTATCAGATCCTGTGTGCGGCTCATAGGATTGTGCCAAAATCTAAAATGCAACAAGAATTCACGGTAACAGGCATACTAGATCCATCAGTATGTGTATGTGTGTCAGTTGTATGCACAGCTGAAGAAGATTCACCTGATCGGGGACCGGCTGGTAGGTTCTACTACTACTGCATTCAGTACGACTATGGCCTACATATTGATATCACCAGGTGGATCACATTGGTATTTTCAATAGAATGTGCCTCACATTCCAACGTTCTCCACGGCAGGGATGGTGGGTGACTTAAACCGCCACCCACCCTACATAAGCCTCAAGTATCAGCCCCCTCTCCACTCAAAACTCATACTGGAGGAGTAGCAAGACTTGGGCCTTTAAGCACATTTCACTCTACATTAGCGTCTAGCCCTGTCTCCGACTGTCAGCCCCACAGGCCCACCCAGCAACAACGTGGGGCACTGATGTGGGCTCTGTCAGGTTAAAAAGCTCGTCTCGAGATGCCAATCCGCGCCCACCGCACGATAGGCATCCCACACCTCGATTGGATCAGTCTGGATCACTGACAGAGTCTGAAGCCAATATCCCGCCGAGTCCTAATCTCAAATGTTTAATTCCCGGCAATAAAATTATCAAGATATTCATAGAAGGCCCTTCTTGTGCTGATACTCAGATATCGGGAATGAAACTGTTAAATTACCAGGATATGCATAGAGAAGCAGGCTTCGATTGAGGTTGGAACCGAAAGGAATGCCCGATGGAGACAGTCGATCCTATCTACGACGTTGCTTTTGTGAATTTCGATTTGCTAGAGCCACATTATTAATGTTGAATGGGGGAAACAGAACACAGGGGACATGTCACTGCCATGATATAATTCACTCAGCTTGATCATGTGTATGAATCCTGACACGCTGCGGTAAATTTGGATCTACTATCTGCGGGTGGGATCGGGCCAGGTTACTGATATTCCGAGAAATTTTCCACCATTTAGGAATTAACTGAAGATAATATTCCAAGAAATCTTCAACCTTTTAGGAATGAACTTAAGATTTACAATAACTATCTCTATCACCCCTCCTCCCGTAGGATTGAGTGGCAGGTCAGTGTAAGACGCTGATGATGTACCGTGTGCTGAGCATTAAATACAGATTTTTTAAGTCGGTCAGAGTCTAGCCGCCCTCTTATCACTAAAGACATGCTGAATTCCAAGACACAACCGGTGGTTGCCTGCTCCAACACACTTAGGAATGTATTTATCGAAACGGATCCACTCTGCGGGTCAGCGGTGGTTAAGGGGTATAAGCGCGGGGTGGCGGGGGCCAGGGTTGCCCCGATTACCCCTTTATCTTATCATCTATCCCATCAAGCCAATCACCAGGCCTGCATTTATCAGCTCGGACGCCGCTGGTACTAGCCCTGCCCGCCTCTCCTCCACAAGCCAGCCGCGTCCCAGCCAAACGCCCACATTAACTTGCCACCAGTCTCCTCAATCACCTTTTGTTATTCCACTTTTGGCATCATGAGTAAAATGATCCCCGCATCCATTCTAAAGGCCCGCCTATGTAAGACTAACACTGACTTTGAGAAATAGATCTTTTAAATCGAACTCTGTATCATCATAGTGTATAGAACCCCCGCCTATAACACTTAGCCAAATCCCGACTTAGGTGGAGGGGGTGGGGGCAATGAAAAGAGGACCTCTAGTATGCAGGGTTGTACAGCAGCTCAAATGACTTGGTTAATACCATAGGATATGATAGCATTCATCTCAACTCTGTAGCAACAGGTTGCTTACCTACAAATCAACTAAAACATATAGATAGAATCTTATATAGTTTATCGGTACAGTGCACCAGCACTGCCCATCATGACTCAGCATCACATTATACATTTGTATCGCCAAAATCCCATATATCATTTAATATATTTTGGCCATATTAATATCATAGATGGTACATTGCACCAGCAATGCCCTCTGATCTCATGAAAGAATATCAATGTTATATGAGTCACCAACACTCATCAGTCTACATACTCTCCTAATCTTATCACAGCTCTCTGACTTTAAATGAAATACCGCTATCCACGACATTCCTCTGTGTATAAATACAGAGTTAATCATTGAACGTACGACATATTACCATTGCTTGTACATATTGTTCTGTTTTTCAACTTTTGAAAATCGCAGTGAAAACCGTGACTTAGTTTGAATAAAAAATCTTACAATCTTACAATCTTACAAAACAGACACAGCCGAGGGCTGGTCAGCAGGTTCGCAAGACCCATACGGACCGAAGCTGGAACATGAAAAATGTTACATTTTGTTATATCCAGATGGAACAGTCGTGAGGATTGGGAACGGAGTCCACCCCCATGCAGTAAATATTCCATGATGGGACCAAATCTCCACTTAATTTAACAACTAAAGCACACTACTGCAATCTACTACTGTAGTACAGAATGATAAAGCCACTATTGGACAATTTTGTACAGTTTTCACAGGCATGATATCTTTATAGATTAAAGGCAAATAAAATGTTTAAAACACAAATTAGAGAGAATGCATTCAGTTCTACACCTTGTTTACCAGTTCTTCACAAACAGTAGTATTTTACATAAATTCGGTTATAAACATACAACCTAGTAGTATATGAAATGGCAGCCACGGAGATGCCCCTCGTGCTCAATGGAAAATAGAATTTTGGTAAATTATTTTTTTTAATAGGAAAATAATATCATTCAATGAGCAAACCCCAAGGGCAATAAAAAGTAAATAGTACAAAAGTAGAACAGGTGCTATCTGGGTATAGGAAGATATATGCGTCATCCAGTTGTACCCCACACGTGTGACTGGGTGACTCAGTGGGTCGGGTGCACGTCTACCCCCTCGGACAGGGCTGTTATCAGAGAAGTAGATAACACGCGGCGCACAGTATGCTCTATCTGCCGCCAACCAGCACGACCGGCTGGTTGCCGGCCTTCCCAGTGTTATCTCCGCCTCTCTATGGCCGACAGGACCAGCGTCAGCCGGCAACCAGCAGCTCCTCCCCTGTCCTCCTAATAACCGCCGTCTTCTTTTTCCTTTAGTGCCGTATATAACTGCTGGTTATTCTACCCACCCGCGACCAGCGCCGCACCAGATCTCGTCTAACGGTCACATGATCACGTCACGGTGCTGTGACGGCATGGTTCTACGTCATGGAAGAGTGCCTACGTCACCATGACGACATGACGTATAGTAACAGTGGAGAGCCAACATCATGATTATTAACTTTCTCAGATCGACTGCTATAACTGTGCATCCTTGGTATTATAATGTCCATCTCCTATCTCCATCGTAAGTACTAGGAGGCTCTTGTGGAAAATTTAATGTAAGGCACTGAAAGACAACGAGCCAAAGAAATGCCATCCTTTCTCCATCGAGCGAAATACAGCTCCTGCGCGCTATTATTTCCAGGCCGATTGTTGCCTGTGCCGAACTGAAAAGCGAGCGACAGAGCGATAATAATGATTTAGAAAAAGAGTGAAACACCAGCAGTGATGCTATTTATCATGGCACTATTGCTCCGCTGTAGGCAACACCACAGCTTTGTATTTTGCCTCATTTATGGCCTTCTCCCATTTTCAAAATCTATTAGTCAGCTACGTCGGATGTACCTAAAACAATAAGCCTCCGCTAATGTCCTGGCCCTAAAAAAAACGCACACGTGCATTGATAAAGGTGGTATCGATCCTAAGCTGCTCGTCGTCTGGGTGTAGAGGTGTGTGTGGGGGGGGGGGGGGGGGGAGGAGGGGGGGATAAGCAAGGATCCATAAGAAGCTCACTGCGTGTTTAACTAACACATCCCCCCCCCCCGCACACACACACACACTTCCCTCCTACACCCACTTCAGCAGCAACAGTACCTGCTACAAGGATAGCCCCGGAGGTAGTTAGGAAGTGGTCATTATTTTAACAACAGCGATGTTGCTAGTTTTTAGGAGGGGGTGGCAAAAAATGTACACCCCTTGACAGGGGGGGGGGGGGCAAACAAATTAAGACCCCTGAAGGTTGGGGGGGGGGTGAAAAAGAATCCTTTTTGCCAAAGAAAACCTTAGCCTAAAGGGGTCGGCCACAATAAATTTGAGCCCAGCTGGATGGAAGAGGGGGAAAATGTGAACTCCTCATGGGTGTGCTTGCTTAAAATCCACCCCCCCTCCCATGCTGCTAAAAAAAATGACCACTCCCTTAGAGCAGATGGCGCAACATAAACAACAGCAGGGTGTGTAACCTACCAGCAGCCTCCACAAGCTGCCCCCTCTGCCTCTATACCTCCATCTGTCCTAACCACATCTCCGCTATTTGCATAAGCAGCACTAGCGCCACTGGCTGTGCTATTAATATGGAGATGGAAAATCTGTGTCGGCTCTATCACTATTTCAATAGCGGTCTCAGCGTCTGGAAGAACAGCAGTGGTCGCTAACCAAGGGGGTAGGTAGAAACTGTATCCACTACCTAAAACGCGAAATGATGTCACGTCTTGGTTTCATAGTCTTCATCTATACTCGTTTAAATTCCTAATTTGTAGGGTATACCAGCATATCAGCCTTGGTAGTTCGGAGAGAAGGGGGTGAG
Source organism: Harmothoe impar (assembly GCA_947462335.1). Lineage (NCBI taxonomy): Eukaryota > Metazoa > Annelida > Polychaeta > Phyllodocida > Polynoidae > Harmothoe > Harmothoe impar. The sequence continues at coordinate 34,693,091 of OX381707.1, forward strand.
GGTCACCTCAGGTATTTTGTGGGCAGACCAACTGAGGGTCAATAAAGGTAACCTAATCGACAAGCGTTAACCTCATAGGGAAAATTCATCTAGGAAGAGCATAAAATGATCAGGTGGTGCGACAACAAAATCACATGTGTATCTATATACGTAATATGATCTGCAAAAAGGGACTTTATTGCAGGGACAATAAGGTCTCTATTACCAGTATTAACTAATATTTGTATAATGTTCATTATAGCTAGGAGTAGCTTAAAACATGTGGTTGTTGTACCATGCTTGAAGCAGACTTGTCAATGCCAGTGCCCACCATGTGGTTCAGCATTGTATATATAACCTCACCTATAGCTCAGCACCCAAGGTACATGGGGTAACACTCTACCACCAGTATGACTAATGCACACTTGGCCGGGGACCTTATCCTCCCATTTTGTGTCTTCTTTTTGGGTAATCCTCCATACCACACCGGGAGATGACGCCGTGCCGCGTTCAATGACCGGCCCAGATATCCAATCCTCCGGTGAGAATTTATCGACATCGATTGAGGTGGATCACCCCTCTAGTCCCCACACCCCGCACCCTGGCTGCCGGAGGGGTGGCCAATAGCACACAATAGCCGGGCGGCGTATTAAGGATAGCCCTTAAATAGGCAGCCTCCGAGAGGCCTTCTTTTAAGGGAGCATCCACCCGCCGCCACCGTGAATCCAGTGAAAGCCCATCCGCCCTGGCCGCGCCGCCTATACGGCAGAGTAATGCATCCACTCCCGCCCGTCCTACAAGGCCATATCCAGGGGGCAAAAAAGGCATTTGTTTTGTTAGCGGGAACCGAGCCTCCCAAAGACAACAATGCCTCCCCCTTCTCCTCTCCACCTTCCTACCACCCTCCTCCCAACCCTTCTCTTCCTGCGCCTGCCAAGCCCGCCAGGCGGCGTAAAAGGTAGGGTAGGCACAGAGGACATGGTGGTGGAGACACCAGTCGCCCATCCGTCCCATGGCGACACATTAGCATGGGTCATAAAGGAGCGGCTGCTCTGCCGAAGGATTAGGGGAGGGGAGGAAGGCCAAGAGGACCCGGGTATAAAGAAGCTGGTTTTGGAGAGAAGCCTTAAGCCTCTGGTCAATTCTTTGTGGGATATTAACTTAATCTAATACAGAAATTACAGTAAGAAAGTAGGAATTCCTTCAAAAGTAGGAAGAGTGGCATATCTGTACAATACAGGTTATATGTGTGTTGAGCAATGCAAAAGAGTGATGTGCTGTTTTCATAAAAGGTGATATATAGATATCTAGGGAAAGCTCAGGTATATCTGATAATATTAAAGCACCTTCCCATGTCAGAAGGTATGCAGTACAATATAGGAAAACGCTTAAAATGAAGGCCTCGATTAAGGCTAGTAATGCCCTGCTAACGGATAGCATGTTGGTGGTACAAATGTACGTTAGAACATCCATAATAAGCCTCAGCCTACACCCTAACACTGAGACCTCCGACCTTTCACTCTCAGCCCTCTCAGATAACGTGCATCGCACATGCTAAACAACCAGCTTCCTTCTCTAAACTCGGTCTGTGAATGTTCATAACTAAACGAATTAACAGGAAAATAATTGAAATTGTCTTCGATCATATTCATTAACAATCAATTCCTTGATTCCAAATGATGAAACGAAAAAGCGGTGGTATAACAACAAAGCAATGTAGGATTTTAACCCAAGAATAACAGAATGGCAACTTTCAATTATTGAGAAGTCCGATAACTATTGGTATTTCATTAGGCCATACATTGTGAGAACGATTTTGATTTTGGCTTCACGCACACACTGGCTCCAGGATCTGTTCCGCGAGCTGCTCGAGCTCATCAAAGGACATTGATTAGTTGAATACGTGGGAGTCATTAGGAGCGGTGATACACGGCGACTGGAGGCGCTGTTCTGCTGACTGTGAGGTCTCAAACAGGATCACACGCCACAGATCACCCAGCCGCTCGCCGCCAACAACCCAACAACATGACCGTGCTTCTTTGATAGCACACACAATCTTAGCTTAACCCAACAAAACCCTCATGACGCAAAGTTATCACCAAACAGTTATGACGTCTAGTAGGACAAGCATGGTGCCTTATTTATCAACACTACTCCCAATTAGGCCACTCTGTATAAGAGGTTTCTCATCACTGCGCCCATGATAGAAATCGGTTTTTTTCTCCCAAGTTTTTAATGAAAAATATGGAAAAATTGACAATGTCTATTGCGCCTGTCTCGTCACCTAGATAACCGACGTAAAACTAAACTTGCGTTTGGGTTCCCAATGCAAAAGAAAGTGGCCCATTGGAGCATCGTGGCATCAGATGGCACTATTCCAAATCCATATATTGACACCTGTATGGCCAAATATCTGGCAGGTTCATTTCCGTGATAGATATATCTGAAACAGCCAATATTCAGGCCTAGATACCCCAGGGTTGAATGGGGGGAGTGTGGGGGTTCAGGGCGTTCACCCGGACCAGTCAAATCCAAAGTTAAATAGTGTTAGAGCAGCTCAGAGGCCGGCCCTGGAGCAAGGCAGTCGAGTCAATCGTGAGGTCTGACGAGAAAATCCGGCATGTGAGGCCATCCAGTAGGTCCAATTTTCTAAACTGAAATTGAGAGGCCCAATGTCGAAAGCGGCGCCCACAAAGCGAGGAGCAACCCAAGCTTTAGAATTGATTGTGGGAGTTGCTCGTTGCCGACACAGTGAGCTACTCACCACCCCCTACACACACACCACGGAGCAGGGCGCCGAGCTGCTCTCAGATCCGGTGCACTTTTGGCCTACTTTTACCAGCTGGCAACAGCTTCGTCACTGGATTGCTGGATCAATCTGTTCCGAGACAAAAGGCCTGCCAGCAATAGGCCACGGAATTGGGGATGGGGGAAGACGAGGGGACTAGAGGAGTAGAGGGACACAGACCACAGGGAAGAAAGTGGGGGCGGAGGAGGGGGTGTGAAACGAGGTAAAGGGTCAAAGGTGTAGATAAAAGCGGCCACATAGAGAGCAATTCTAGGGATATAAAGGCAATGAAATACAGCAGGGGAGGACACTGATATAGCCTCATAAGAGGCCAACATATATGTACCATATAAAGCAAGCATTGTATACCATATAAAGCCAACATATATACCTAAGTATTCCATTCTTTGCCATCTGTCACACTTCGCCTTCTCACCTCCCTTCGCTGTTCCTGGTTTTAAGTGTGTGTCGGGGCTAAAGGTGGCAGGATCAATGTCATCCGCACCTTACCACAGACAATCAGGTTCCAACAAATGCCTTGTTTTCTCACTCCGCTGTACACAAGGTCATCCAACACCCAGCTTTGAAGCCACACACACATCGCACGTTCGCCCTTCTAACACCCCCAACTGTCGACATAAAAAATTGCCTCCCTCTTGTGATTGCATGCTGATATCGAGAGAAAAAAACCAACTGTATAGCATAGTGGATTATAAAAATTTGTGAAGATGGGGTAAGTTGTCAGTGTCAATATCTATTGAAAGTAAAATATGATTTAAGCTAGAGATCGTTATTGAAGGAGTGAGGCTTGACTATCATGTGAAAATACAACGGCAATTGCAAAGCTTTCCTAACATCCCTGCCTTTCTCTCAACACCCAATTTCGCTGGTATATCTGGTCAATATCAGAGGCTGTCGAGGCAGGGCCAACATGCTCCTTAACTTCAATGATGAAGGGATCGTTTATCATGGCCCACAATGTTGTCATGAGACAGACAGGACTCGGCTCGGATAGGAATGGGAGGATAGCCTTGGTGGGTTGGTCATAAAAGCTATGGTCGGGGAGCTGTGATCCTAATCTTTGTCGGTCTTCAGGTAGCGTCTTCACTATCAGAATTACCCCTACCCCTCTACCCCCACCACCACCCCCACTTCTCCCCTGAGGGTTTGCCTTCCCCACACACCCCCACCCCTTCATGTCCCCTGTGCTAACCCTCCTGTCACATCCCTATCGTGGTCACTTTGTCTCCCTTCAACTTTTACTGTACTCTTCCATCACAGACCATCAGCTTCCTGATGTCAATATTGGTCCCCTCTCTAAAGGCTTGTCTCTTTATAGAGGCAATACGGGTGCCGTCTGTTCGCAATGTCCGCTATAGTGAGACCAATAACAGCGGGGCCGTGCCGTAATAGTGAAACCAATGAGAGGGGTTGTCTCATGTTTGCGTACTACGCCCAAGTCTGAGGTGATCTATGATATCAGATTCATAACGAGCATCGACAATATTTTCTAAGAGTTCTCCTTATTGTAACATCTCATGTCGGCATAATCTCCTCTTTGCTTTTAGTTAAAGATTCCATCCTCATTTCATACTTCCATATGGCAAGCTTTTTCTCTTGTGCACATTCTTGCACACTTTGCACTTATAGTGCCTGCTATAAGTGTATTCACATGTACAAGGACAACTACTTAAAGGGCTTACATACAATGTAAATGGCTCTGATAATATAAAACAGAGCACAAATGTAATTCTCTAATTGCTTTGCCTAATCTACCAAGAATGAGTCTGACAAGATTGTTTCCAATGCCTGCTTTATTTCATTTGAAGTAAACAGCAAAAAGAAATCTCATCACTGCTATGGGCCTCAGGCTGCAACACTAAGACTGACTTCAAATGAAATGGAAGAAGGGGACTGGAAGATATTCCCCGATGAAGTCTTCCTTTCTGCGGAGATAAAAGGATAAATCCCACCTGCACATTCTCATTAAATTGATCTGTTTTGGTCGACTTCAAACACTTTGCGACAGGTTGTTTTATGAATTTCCACAATGGGTCTCAATCGGCAAAGGAGACTCTTTTTGGATTGGAATCTATTCCCAAACAAATTTCCACTCCAGCAAATATATCTTAATTATGCCCGACATGCTGTCCCATGTAAGGTCGTGCAAAACTCAAGGTGACCCAAGGACATAACAGAAACAGTGGGTCTCAGGCCAATCTTCAACTAAAAGGGACTTTTCACCCTTCACAAACAGGGGGCGATTTTTGAGGGCAAAAGGAATTATTACAGAATCGGTTTCCCCAAAATGGGGTAAGGAGCAATGAATAACCAGGCGCATAATGTTTGAAATTGTCACTTTTAAATCGCCCCTGTTGTTCAATTCGTCATGTTGCTTGGCATATTTAATTTTTCTGAATAGTCTATGTTCGCACCCCTTCTCTTTTCAAGTTAAGACATCGTCCTTTAATTAACCTCGTCATTTCCATGTACTGTGTTTAAAATATTCATACCATATTTGAAGGTATACAATCACATAATCTGAAGCGAGCTTTCATCATAAGGTCAGAAACACATACTCTGATGAAATAAATACTTTCTAAATTCATTAAATCTATTTATTCCAAACGATGTGCATGTTGTATTTTCACTGTTAGTGTAGGATTATGTTATCAACATAATATGGGTTGTTGTGTTCCTTTATGAATCATACATTCTTTACATAGTTCATCAAACATTAATCCATTGGAGCATCAACTATCGTCCCGTTAGTGAACTTAGTTCAATGCCAGATACAATAAGCTTACTGACAAGTCGAATTAGCTCGTCTGTTATCTCGTTGCATTCCATTTGACAACCACATATTAAGAACTAATCCTGTGAAAGATAAAAAGAAAACCAGTAAGAATCCGTTGAAGTGATGCTATGTCGAGTTAAAACATGAAGACCTGGTTATATACACATTCTTCAGCAGATTTCCACTTTCTGCTTTTAGCCGTGCACTTCAGGTGGTTCCAGAGGAGTAGAATCCATACAATAGTCAGAAGAACACAGATGATATGTATACACCCAAGATAAATACAAGGCACCTTAAGGAACACTAAGGATGAAGCCAGGGCGTGAGAGGCATAGAGGGCATTGCCATTTGTAGATGACAATGCGGAAAGAACTATAGGGCATCTGTGGTATACGAGCAGTTAAAACACTCGTTGTGTCACATGACGACTTTTTGAATACACGGCTAATGTGTCCCTGCCCCATTGGTGAAGATGAAGGCGCATGGCAAGCTCTCAGAGTTATGGCGCCGAGATAGACCTTCCACTCCTCAGGACACCAGTAAAACCCCGCGGGCTAACTATTACTGGTTAGGGCTGCTTTGGTGAGGGTCGGCGACGAAAAACATCCTGAGCGTTACCATGGCGACGTTTACATTTACCCCCAGCACCATTGGCGCACACTGCCTCAGCCCGAAAGGCCTCCATCGAGAGCCTCCTTGTGCCGCTCCCCCTATATCCTTGTGATAACCGGGACACGATAAAGGACCCATTCCGGAGGTGGATCCCGCCTGGCGACGTGCTTTGCTAAAACGTTGGGAGGCAGCGACTTTATCGTCGCATAAACTCCCGGCGACGATCGCGCGACTCCCACTTCCGGCCTGCGATTTGCTGCGATTTACGCACGGCGCGCGTTGCAGTGGTCGCGCATTCCGCCCGTTCTTCCAGCGCGATTAAACCATTAAGAGCCCACCTAACTCAGCCGGCCGCAATCTGCTGTCAGGCAGTCGCCCAGCGAAAAGGGATTTGTCTTTAACAGGAAGGGGATTGCAGTGTCACCTCCGGCTGAGATGCCCCTGACTGTGGATAGACTCCATGGCTATGGTAACCGCTGGCCCCAATTCGCGTCCTTTTAAAGAGGTCAATATTGTCGGAGCTTACTGCGCGTTATGTCTTCACGGTCCTTTCTGGTGTAAATTCTGAACCAACTGTGGCACCGAGAGCCTGTGTGGCTAGCGTGACCTTAAACAGTTATGGCCATTTGATGGTGAGATATAAAACTGTGTATGACCCTGATTTACCATTACTGCCCCTAGAGTTAGGGCTCTCCTAACGGCATGAACAGAGATTGGTTTCCGCTCCAGAGCACCTACCTATATCAAGCCTCAGTCGTAAATATCATGTTGCCGAATATGGATATCCCCTGAGGAAAGTAACTGGGTATCTAATACCGGTCAGTGCATTCTTTTCGTTTTGCCTGTATCATTTTTTGTTTATTGCTGAAATAACATACAATGAAATTGTAAACTGATAAAAAGTGGTCAAAACCATCAAATTTTGTTGAATATGTCTAGTTCAAAACTACCTGCGCGGCTTCATGGAAATAAAGCAAAACTGCTAAATTTCGGGACTACAGCTTGAGATTTGTTTATATCGAGAATACATATACTAGATCTATATATTTAACTGAGGTAACAGAATCAAGTCCAAGAACACGACCACTTGGAGAGTTATCTGCGGCAACAGCGGCAGCAGGAGGAGGCTGTGTGGGGTGCAGGGAGGTAAATAACGGTCAGGGTTTGCTACCATTGAGGTGGGCGGCTCTCAGCCACGCCGAGATTGAAAGGCGTTGTTTATGTCTCCCAGCTCTGATTGATACCTCATGCATTAAGCAAAATGAGCACGGCTAAGTGCTCACGGCGCCCGACCTGCTCGCGGGCCGCGCGACCTGCTCACCGTGCCCCCTCCCTCAGGCCCGAGCTGCTCACGGCACAAGGTGTCGCTTGCTTTTATCACGCCCGCCTTTATGGGCCTGATCCATTCTGGTGCCGGCCAGAGGCTGAGAGCGCCCATGAAGGGGCACACAGGCCCCCATGCTCGGCCTATGGTGGGGGATGTGGGGGGGGGGGGGGGCAGAGGGGGGTAAATCGTTACCATGACAAAATGACGGAGCTGCTGGTGGGCCTGCACAGCTATTGCATCTTCGTCATAATATAGGCCCCATATGGGCCCCAAGCCCTGACGTCCTTGCGTCCCAATAGATCCTTTCAGAGATTTCATGTTCCAACAGACAGAGTTATAATGTCATGAGGATCAATATTTCTTATAATTTTGTACTTTGTCATTTATAAGAATATAAATGTTAACATATCATCTTGGGCAGTGGTATCGTGGGCCTGTATCGAACTCTTGAGTGTTGAGGGAAGGGCCAAGAAGGAGTGGAGCTGGAGGCAGATGAGTTTGCTCCCAGTGTTAGATTGAAAGCTGAACAATGGCAGCATTCCGAATAGTCTAGAGCTAACCTGCTCATCTCCTATTTGTATAGTAGCCTCTGTAAGGCCCGCATTTTCTTTCGATGCGTTATTCCAATTTATGCCAGTGCTGCATTTAGGCATCATGCCGACCCTATGGGGTTGATACATTCCCGAAGGATCGACATGATACATGCATGCAGCCCTGGAGAGTAGGGTCGTCATGATGCATGAAATACAGACATGTCGGGTAGACTTCGAGGCATGCCCCCGTTCCTGTATCATACTAAACGACAAATGGGCACACATGCATCATGCAACCCTTAAAGGGTTAGGTGATCTAGCACCATTAGCAGAGCATACCCTGCTCTTGTACATTTATCACGAGGAGGCAGATCCTGGGCAGAGAGAGAACACACTGGATGCGACCGGCGAGAAATATGCAATCTCCAAGCCATGTTTCTGCAGCGAATGCCAATAAGCGGCTATTATTGGGCCATAAATTTGAGACCCTGTGCGCATGGGCAGTGACCTGCGGCGTGACCCTTGGGGGCCGGCTGCGACTCCTATTGGCTGCAGCACACACCTACTACGGGTATCTAAGATTCACAGCCTCCACACTTTGTCCACCACCCGACCTCAATAAACGACCCAGCAGGGCCTCAAGTGGTTATTATGTTAATAATGTCCCCTTTCTGTGTCATTTTTTCCCTGTTGTGTTTTACATGAAGAACGTAGGCGAGTCACTAAGTGATCCATCATCTCGTTTAAATGCGGGTAAGTGCACACCTGGTGTACTTAAGGTGGCTAGACCCCATTGCAAACACGTTAACTGCGCAGGTCAGTGCGCATATGCACATGTAATTGTTTCAATAGACACCAGGGGGTGCCTTTGGTCATCTTTTGGTATATCAGATATATATTTTTATGTATTGTCAAAATTACCCTCCAAGACCTGACCGAGCCTTGAACCCAGGGTCTCCTGCATGTGAGTCTAAGGCTTTACCCCTACTCTACTGGGGCTCTGGTAGTAGGCATGCTGAAAGCTATACCTATACCACATCAAGACTGTGTGCTCCATTTATATATTTTTTATTTCAAACACCAAAAACCTTTAAAATATGCAGGGGACCATATGTTCAAAATATTGTCTTGTGGTGTAAAAGGTTATAAACTATATCCTGAGTGAACTATAGGGAAAGTTAATTACTTTAAGATGCTATTCCATGCACATATGTACTATCTCAATATGATCCTATTATAGATCACTCCAAACTCAAAGCCAGATATCTCAGAAACTAGCTGGGGACCCCCCTATTTTCTTTACACCATTTGAGACTACTTATAATATGGGCCTCATGGCGAAAATCCTGACGAAATCTAATTACTTCTACACTATGGGGACTACCCACCTTAACCCACACACCTAACCCTACTCCTTTGATTCATATATCAGTACCGTAAACCCCCAGAACCCACGTGTGGCTTATACTGTTATGGAGATTTTAGCAGCACAGTTCAGTGCTAAGGTAGCCAAAATCAGACCCCAGGTGTGGTTTGTAAGATTTGCTCATATGCAGGTGCCATTTTAAATCTGTAGGTTAGTAAGACAATTCAGGGCATGGCATGAAAACGGTATTACCTATATCACCTGACCACCCTTACCAGAACAGAACACAGCCTAATGTGCCTCGTCTCATCTAGCACCCACTTGGCTCTATATAGACCCTTAGCCACACCCACACATACGCTCTTACTTCATAGTAGTGGGCACGTATCGAGGGTTAAGTGCAATGCTGACCAGATGCCACGTAATTCACTTGACCACAATCCATTTTGGAGCAGCTCGGGAGACGTGGCCAGGCACAATAAGGCGGCGTGGTGAGCTGCTCCCGAGCAGTTGGTGAGGGGGGCGGGTAAGTGCACACCTGGTGTACTTAACCCACACACCTAACCCTCTCAGCACCGCATACTGCATTAATGTGGTATAATGCCCTTAGCCCTTAATGCAGCACCGGCATGATGCCGACCTTCCGGGAGGGTATGGACCCCCTAAGGTCAGTTGGCATGACGCATGATGGCAGTCATGGCGACTAGACTCGCCAGGGCTGCATTCATGCATCATACCAACAAAGAGAATATATATGCCGCCATTAAATGGTTAACCCACACACTGGCCCTTGTCACTGCCCCTCAACCAGCGCCCTCCAGCAGCGTCCGGCACACTGGGTTATTCTTCATGCCACACCTCCCCCTCCTCATGTGGCCTTCTCTATGGCTCAAAAGTAAGGCTCAGGACTGCCAGATTGAGGGAGGGACTCACTGTGCTCACGAGCAGTTCCAGTTATAACGGCCCACTACGGTATAGGTATGAGGAAGGGCATCATCTTGGGGGAGGGGGGGGGGGGCAGTGTAGGAAAGGTGAATTTAATAGACATATGACAATGTATATATGAATATTATAGCAGTCCAACATTATAGCACTCCAATGCACTATATGGATATATATCTAAAACTGGACATCGACATCCATGTAACAGAATCCTTCTAACAGAAAGCTATATTTAGTAGAAGTAGAAATCCATGAATATCTATAATGAAGGAGAACACCATGTTCATGCCTATGAATATGCCTGTTCATTTCAAAATTCAAGATTGCAACGATTCATTGAATGCCACCATGCTTTTAATGTAATCTCGAATTGCAGTTGCAGTAATTTGATACTAATAAAAAAAATCTATTCTATTTTTTTTTCATGAACAGTTGGCATCCCATAGATTCAAGATGGCTATCACTCATTGAATGTCCTGATGCTTGAAATGCAATCTTGACTTGTAGTTGCATTAATTTGATCAAAAAAACAAATCCTATTTGATTTTTCCTTCATTCAACCCATTCAAGATGGCTACCATTTACTAAATGCCACAATGCTTTCAGTGCAATGAAGAATTGTAGTTGCATTAATTTGATATCTATTATAAGAAAATGTCTATTTGATACCTTTTTTAAACACAGTTGGCACCCCATAGGTTTAGGATGGCCACCATTCATTAAATGCCACAATGCTTTAAATGCAATCTTGAAATGTAGTTGCATCAATTTTATACTGTTAAAAAAATCCAATTTAGTTGTTTTTTTTCATGAAGAGTTGGCACCCCATAGGTTCAAGATGGCCACCAGTCATTGAATGCCATAATGCTTAAATGTAATCTTGAATTGCAGTTGAATTAATTTGATTCTAAAAAAAAAAACTTTCTTTTTTTTCTTTCATGAACAGTTGGCACCCCATACATTCAAGGTGGTTACCAGTCATTGCATGCCACAATGCTTTAAGTGCAATCATGAATTGTAGTTGCATTAATCTGATACAAATAAAAAAACTAATTCTATTCTTTTTTTTTAATTCATGAACAGTTGGCACCCCATATATTTAAGATGACTACCATTTATTGAATGCCCCGATGCTTGAAATGCGATCTCGAATTGTAGTTGCATCAATTTAATGCTAATAAAAAACAATTCTTATCGATTTTTCTTTCATGAATAGTTGGCACCCCATAAGGTGGCTACCATTCACATTAATGCAAATACAATGCTTTAAGTGCTATCACAAATTGTAGTTACATTAATCTGATACTAAAAAAAATAAAATATTCTATTTGATTTTTCTTTCATGAACAGTTGGCACCCCATAAATTGAAAATGCACCCAGCAAGCAGGTCAACAGCTATATACGGACAAGTGTACCTCCCCTGCCTGTTCTCCTTCAATGCAGAGTGAAGAGGGTGGGAGGGGGTGACCATCAACAGTGCATAAACACTTTGATTGGATGACAATGCAGTTTTTATATTACAACCCTAAATTTGTGCAACGAAAATCATCAAGAAATACTAAGTATTTTTTCCAAAGAATAGCTTTTCTAGAATGGCTCGATACTCAGAAATCCTACTGCGAATAAAAAAAAGTCAATTTCTGATTCTAAACACCTGAAAAGAGAGAAATGCTGGCGTTCACGGTTTATGTAGGAAATGTACTAAAAACACTAAAAATATGCAACAAAACCCTAATTTTCTCAAAAACTGTTCAGTAGGATTTTTTCTAACTGAGGTTCCAGTCTTTTCTACCCTCATATTACACATTGGCATAGAGAATATATTGGCACCTAGTCAGGATTTTGCCCTAGAAGCAATCTGTGAGGCAAAAAACAGCCAAAATGAGCCACTGGTCTGAAGTATAAAACTGGGCATCGATCACTATAGAGCTACAAAGAGAGAGAATCGATGTCCAGTAATAAGGATAAACTGGTAGAAAACAACTGGTTTCCGCAAAACACCATGTGTATGCTGGCATGAGCAGATATCGCGTTATCTTGGCAAAACAGCCTGTTGTTTGTAAGTCACATTGTTAGGGAGTTTGCCTAAATCTCACGAGATATTCCAAATATACTAAACATTCAGCCACATCCAAGTATCCAGATTTGAGATACATGAAGATTATTATACTTAGCTTCTTTAATGCAGTTACAACGTGTCTTTAATATGTCGGAGAGTTGCTCTTGAGACGATCGAATGAGAAGTAGGAAGTGCCCGCGTAATATCCCGGACTCTGAAAGGTGTGAGACACGACTGGGAAGGACAGCAGTAGTTAGTGGCCAGGCAGGCAGGCAAACCAGGAGACCGCCTCTGAGGATTGACCAAAGACATCCCCATTACCTAGCCTCGCGCCTCGGGAAGTGGGGGCTGTGTCGGAAGAGGGACGAAGGGGTGGGAGCGACTTACCGCGCTAATCACAACATTCGCGTCCAATTAACAATTCAATTAATCAATCGCTGGCTGGCTGTGATCTGCACTGACCCGACGGCTAGAGGCCAGTGGCCGCGGGATGAGCAGCAGAGAGCGGCTTAATCACCGGCCTAGAGCTGCTCAGGGCTGCTGGGATCTGCTCACATCGACTCAAGGCCACTTCACAACTTGGGCAGTCACCACCAGAGTCCGGCTCACAGCTCTAAGGGAATGAAGGCTGCTTCTTCACGACATCCCTACTGTTGTGTATTATACCAGGGTAAACCCATAAATATTTCGGATTGAATTTACCTGACACGATTTTTGCTGACCATATTAACCTACGCTGCGATAACATAATGATTTTTTTCTTCTCACTTTTCCTCTCTTTCCCCGACTCAAAATGTCACTAAATACCCTGACTTTCCCTGACCATGTTGCTCTCGTTACTGTACCTCTCTTCTACACATGCCTATAGATTTGGCAGAGGTTAACTGTTTTATAGCCCGGCACTTATTCCACATATGGGTATCTGAATTCACTATTCTCCCCTCAGTTTTGAATCTCATCATACGTCGACGTTTTTTAATAGGGGTGGACCATTTTCTATTCCCCCTTCCTTCCATTTCCATAATTCCGAATATATATGTATGGTGGATTTCGTATAATTCTGCATATATTTTCCTTAATAAAACAAGGAGAAAGGAAAGAAATGCCCCGCCCCCTCCCAAGACCCTAAAAGAAATAGGTTAAAATTCACCTACCAACCCAATGTTTTCACGCGCACACAATTTTCTTTTTTAGGCCTAGGTGTGACAGGGTTACTTTACATAGTGCAGTGTGTATATGCCCTTACCCAGTTAACCAGGCCCTACTATCTCAGTACCATACCCAGATACCTCAGCTCCAGCTCTGTGCTTCCCACCTCAGACTGGCAAACCCCTTCTTCTCGTCCCATTACACCGATGCCACAAGGACTCCCCCTGGGGATGAGGTCGCCCTATTTCATCAACTCAGTTTTCAGCAAGGTTCATTGGGAATCCCACCGGTCGGTCACTGCCCCTCCCTGCAGTGCTCCCCTAACACACAAAGTATTAGCCCAAGGTAGAAGCGCAACGGGAGCGAGGACTAGGCCAAGTTATTGGCTCTCTCTGAAGTAGGCATGCATCCAGCGCGAGGGATTGATACTGGTCATCAAACCTTAGTAAAAAAGGTACTCTGCCCCCAGCGTTATCATAAACCTTCAGTTCAATGTCCCATAATCATAGGAAATGTTCTCCCGCAATAAGCTCCTAACACTACAAATGCATATTTTTCCATCACGTCAATATCTCCTGCTATTACCTGGCAGGCATTACTTCCTAGCACTTATTAAACCATCTTTTTCGCGCTTCAATTTCTTTAGTCCTCCTCTCGTGGGAAAACCACCCTCCGGAAATCGGAGGAAACTGCGATCAAACCACACAATTTCGGATCAGCGCGCGTCTCCGGTGTGCGATCCACATCCGGTGCGCCATGATATGACGTCCACAACAACTTCCGGGGAAAGGTAGGTAGGTTGGTTGTGGGGGCAGGTGAGATGAGTGCACACTGCTGGTTTGCTTCCGGCTGACAGGTAAATAATGTACTTTGGGCTGTTGAGCCACCATATGCCTTCTCTATACCCTTCTGTTATCTTAACACGAAATAAATTCATCTAATCTACAAACGTAATTTTCCACTGAAATCCACATAATAATGCTTACCATTTTTCCTCAAATAAAAAATATTTATAAAATTATTTCCCTATTTTGTGAAGAAAAGTCCATCAAAAGGTATTGAAATGGCCTAAATTGACTCTAGCTCATACCTGGTTTTATTTAATTCCAAAGAGGAGTAGGTTGTGGTGGGTGGTACTAGTTTTGTGGTGATGACGAAGGCCCACGTCCAGCCTATGCTGGTAATACCGTCCACCATGCAGCGGTGCCACCGTTATAAAAAGAAGACCACACACACTAATCAACACCATTCTGTCGGGCTGACAAGCGTCACTGCATCCCCGGGGACATCTTCCCTGCACCCAGGCAGCACCAATAGAACCAGACTCTAGCGGGCTGCCAGCCCTGTCTAAGGGATGGCTGATATGGGGGAGTATAGGGGTGGAGGATGGGGGAGGGGGCAACAACAATAGCGTGCCGCCACCACTTCAATATAATCCGTCATGTATCTGCTACCAGCCGGAGGCCATCTACCACCAGCCACTTCAGCCTCCCGCACAGCCCTACCCTCCCCAGGCCTCTCTGCACACAGCCCACCATCTCACACACAGCCCTCCCCTCCCCAGGCCTATCTGCACACACCCCTACAGCTTACACACAGCCCTACCCTCCCCAGGCCTATCTGCACACAGCCCACACACCCCAACCCTCCCCAGGCCTCTCTGCACACAGCCCACCATCTCACACACAGCCCTACCCTCCCCAGGCCTATCTGCACACACCCCATCTCACACACAGCCCTACCCTCCCCAGGCCTATCTGCACACACCCCTGCAGCTTACGCACATCCCTACCCTCCCCAGGCCTCTCTGCACACAGCCCACCATCTCACACACAGCCCTACCCTCCCCAGGCCTCTCTGCATACAGCCCTCCCCTCCTCAGGCCTCTCTGCACACAGCCCACCAGCTCACAGAGCCCTACCCTCCACAGGCCTCTCTGCACACAGCCCTACCCTTCTCAGGCCTCTCTGCACACAGCCCTACCCTCCTCAGGCCTCTCTGCACACAGCCCACCAGCTCAGAGCCCTACCCTCCACAGGCCTCTCTGCACACAGCCCTACCCTTCTCAGGCCTCTCTGCACACAGCCCTACCCTCCACAGGCCTCTCTGCACATAGCCCTACCCTCCTCAGGCCTCTGCACACAGCCCACCAGCTCACAGAGCCCTACCCTCCACAGGCCTCTCTGCACACAGCCCTACCCTTCTCAGGCCTCTCTGCACACTGCACACCAGGTCACACATCCCTATTCTCCCCAGGCCTCTCTGCACACACCCCATCTCACACACAGCCCTACCCTCCCCAGGCCTCTCTGCACACAGCCCACCAGCTCACACAGCCCTACCCTCCCCAGGCCTCTCTGCACACAGTCCACCAGCTTACACACAGCCCTACCCTCCCCAGGCCTCTCTGCACACAGTCCACCAGCTTACACACAGGCCTACCCTCCCCAGGCCTCTCTGCACACACCCCATCTCACACACAGCCCTACCCTCCACAGGCCTCTCTGCACACAGCCCACCAGCTCACACAGCCCTACCCTCCTCAGGCCTCTCTGCACACAGTCCACCAGCTTACACACAGGCCTACCCTCCCCAGGCCTCTCTGCACACATCCCATCTCACACACAGCCCTACCCTCCACAGGCCTCTCTGCACACAGCCCACCAGCTCACAGAGCCCTACCCTCCCCAGGCCTCTCTGCACACACCCCATCTTCACAGCCCGACCCTCCCCTGGTCTCTTTGCACACACCCCACTAGCTCCCTCATCTCATAGTCAATGAAAAGGTTAAGATTGGTAAACTCGTCTCATTTCATCTATTATTCAGCTATTGTACTAATCAGATATTGCTGTATAAGTCTTATCTTCTTGCTTCAATTGGTAAAGTGCAAGTTAAATTATAAAACCTGACCTGTTTTCAAATTAATTAATTCTGGCAGAATCTGCCACATTAAGATGGCTCACAATTATTAGTTATGTGGGTTGCAAATTTCCTCATTTTATATGAAACATTTTAATCCCAGCTCGTAGAAATTTGAATTTTTTATTCATCACATATCTAGTTCCCCTCATTTCATTGTAACTTCAACCTTCTTCTTTAAGCAGGGACAAGGGAGATGGGCATTTTATCGGGGCAGACGCTATCGACTGAGTGGGCTCAGTGGGACGCCGGCCACTTGTGGGATGGTCGATATGACATGGGCTCTATGTCTTAACACGGAATAGCTCATGACCCGGATGTGGAGCTGAGCTGCTCTCAGTGCTTCCCGGAGCAGCTCAGACCGCCAACACACAGGGGCTCAACGGGTGGCGAGTGCTGAGCTAGCGACCCCGCTAAGATGCAAGGTCGTGTGTGGCAGCTCTGAGAATCCTAGTTTCCCATTGAAGCGCGTGCTAGGGAAATAAAGGAATCCCTGAACAAAGGACGAGCGGTTAAATAGTTAATGCCTTTCAGGTGTAGTTGTAAGGAAGGTCAGGGAGCAGCTCAGGAAGTAAAAGGATTCGCTGCGGGAACGGAGGCTGCAAATATATGTAACATTGAATTGCAAACTGTTACATCTGAAAACATAAGACGAGTGTTAAGAGGCATAGCTGATATTGTGCAACCGAACACATTAACGACAAAGCTGCATTGCCAGTTCAATCAAGTGTTCCAATGTACTATCTTAAGCTGGTAACCCAGAGTCTCAATGAAAACCCCAAAAAAGCTGATCAGTACTTCCGCTCAATTACACGGCTCCCCAACATTAGGATTTTAATTTCTTCCATTATTTCTATGAAATCTTGGCGACGAGGAAAACACATCCTAGTAAAGTGTGGAACTGGATTGCGTTATGTGAAATAAATGACATCCTCCTAATCAATGGCACCCTAAGATTTCCACTGTGATTAATTTAATGAATCGTCTTGACTGTTGCTAATGTGCATCAATTGTGTCGAGGAATCACATTAGTAAGCGTCTCTACGCAGCGTCTTGGCGGCTGTAAGCTTAACTACATATCATAATGACAGCGGTTCCTGCAGTCGTCAACAATAATGCGGTAGTATGCCGCTCGAGGCTTTCCTGCTTGTAGGTATAACCATTCATCTTAATACATTGTGACCTTTCTACACCACAGGGGGGTAGCCACCTAGGGCACAGATCAACCTGTTAGTGCTGATTTATATCACTGCCCTACAAGTTACAACCCACTCACCTCATTGATAATCATAGCACACCAACACAGCACCTGGTAGCTTTCCTAATAATGAAACGAAAGGCTTATAAATATCAAATCTCATTTACGCAGTTAATTGATGACAGAAACTATGTGAACCAGTTTTGACAACCACTCGACATGTCCGAGTCGCCCTATATCTATCTTCAGCTTCAATCAGACAGTTGGTAAGGAAGTAGAGATATTCCGAGAAGGCGGAAATTTGGCAGGTATGGTAGAACCTGTCTTTGACTGGGCGAGACAATTTCCTGTCAAGATAAGGAATGCATCTGACAGAATTAGGTCCAAAGTACCAGAGATGTCTGCCCCATTAGACACAAATGGGACAATTGCTCATCCTTAGAACGGGGCAGTAGCTATGGCAGCACAGTATTGTTCTCTGATTGTGTTGCATTGATTGCTTAAAGCATATTAAGATAACAGACGAGGTCTTTATAAGGGCGGTTATTGTGATCGAATCTATGAGGTGAGTGCTAAAGTGAAATCCCACTTCTACACTTTTACCGAAGAAAGGGTTACTACTAGAGATACTACTTTACTTAATTAATTCATTACTGAATCGTCTCACTATAACTTACCTCTGTTCCCGTCACAAACAAGTAGTTGTGAGATAACCTTTTCAAGAATAATACTATGATACCGAGGCGACTGCTTGGGAAAAGTTACAATTTAGGCGGAAAAAGTATTACATAATTATGTAAATAGAGTTGGGGAAAGTAAAGTATTATCCTGTGTTGTCTTTCAAAATGTTGCGTTCGTGTTCAGTTTTTGCTGCTTTCTACAACTTCCTAGACAGCATTGGTCCACGGGGCCATGTGTTTTACTTGGGCCAGCGGGGCTTGTCCATATCTGGGTGTTGGTCATATTTTCTAGGACTATAAGGAGCCCAGATGAGCCAGCCCAGGAACATTCAATGGCCGCTTTAAACATTTCAAAACTTCCTGACATCTGATTTCCCCCGAGAAATCACCATTTATTGTACATTCTTATAGTTCGTGCTAAAGTAGAATACATCTGGGCTTGAGCTGGGCGCTTTGAATCGCTGTAGTTCATCCTGATTAAACCCATTTCATCCATGTGGCACAAAGAGAATCTTTCCTCAATTACACACTACTCCCTGCTTAAAACAGCTTTTACATGGACAAACTTTTGAAAGAAAGGGCCTCCATCATTTTCTATCCAGTTGGGATTTAATGTCTATTTTTGATGGCCGCCATTTTGACGTGTGTGTTAAGCCGGTGTTCCGCACGGGGGCGCCACAGGCCATCCATCCTCACCCTGTCTCACAGGGTCTCGCCGATCACGTGTGCATGGCGTGACAGGCGAATATCACGTGACTGATCATGTGACCCCAGCTTAGCCGTACAGCAGCGAGGTGAGCTGCTTGCTAAAGTGACGTAAACGGGGTCGCCACCAGTGGTGTTTAGGGGCTAACAAAATTTGTTTGGCTAGGCCTGCCAGCTTGCATGCACATATAATATGTCTTACTAGATCTTCAGTTCCCTTAAACATCACAGCCACGATACACATATATGCGGGGAGGTTTTGTGAGAGATCAACAATTCTGACTGATTGTACCAGGATTATCTATAAGGGGAAGGGGGGCAGATCGTGACCTGTTCACCAACTGACTAGTCGGGTATCAATTGCCCTTTCATCATCTAGCGATCTGTAAGGTGTAAATCTCTTGATGATAGATGTGTTGTTGATATCGGGGTTAGCCATACATGCTGATAGCAGGACATCAGGGCTTATTTTCAGTTATTACAATTCCCCCCAACCATTTTCCTTCAGGGGGACGGCTCTTTATTAGTCTCTATGCCCAGGAGTTGACATCTCAGGCACAGCAAAATTGGACCAAAGAGTCAAAGTAGCTCTTTAAATTCTCTCGTTTGAAGGGAAACTGAGATATAAGTTTCAACTGAAACACACTGCTATCACATATCTGAATGCTAGAGGTTGAAAAAAGAAAAAAAAACATGCTGCTCTCTACTTCGTTTGGGTCGGAACAATTCTGCATTGTAGGACACAAACAGTGCAGTCAATGGCGTTAGTGACCTTTCCTTGTGTGTGAGTCGGGGTAGGGGAGACATTGCTGAGCATCCGAGCAGATCTGTTTGGCAACAGCTAGGGACGAGCCGTTCCGAGCTGCTCTGAAAGTGCTGAGTCGGCAGGTGGGCCTCGCCGTTAGATGGCATTTCAGCATTGTTTATGTAACTGTAATCCTCGCTCACATTACCGGTTTTCTTCAACAACAGCTCCTCTCATCCTCCTTTAAAAGCCCCCACCCAAAGCACATTCACCGATATTACCAGTAAAACTGTATGTTAATGCCACTGTTCCACCGTCCGTATCAACTTCACATTTGACGTTCAGGTTCTTGTATCAGAAAAGTGAACTATTATGTCTCAATATGATTCAATCCATCAACATATTTCTCAAACTGAATACTTATGTATCTCTCATTTACCTGGTTACAGGTACAGTTATGGCACTGTAACTGTTCTGTTACAATCCTGTACAATACTGCACAGATTATGTTCTCCTTATTTCTCAGTGCTGTATTCCCCATATTCTTCTTTTCACGACTACATCGGGCTTCAACATCGCGACCAAACCAGCGGGCCAATCCATCTTCAAGCAACCTCATTTGAAGAGTCCCAGAGATGGGGAGTTTTATTTTTGAAACGGACTAGTCAGGAGGTTAGCAATGCAAGCGTAGTAGGAGCTGTCTAAGTGAGATGAGAGTGAATTGTCTGGTAGGAAGAAGACCAGCGCATTTGGTGTGAAAACCAAAAACTACCATTTGACCACAGAGCGTACACTTATCATATCTTACACAATGTGTAAAAAACACAAGTGTCTCCTGGGGACACCACTCTCCTCACAGCTCTATGGGCACCTTCCCTGTCCAAACATAATTTAACAAAAGAAAGGCGACATTGTACAAAGTACTATAAACCTATAGTGTACAAACCTATGCAAAAGGCGGAGCAAAAGGACATTCACCCCATGCTATATAAACCTGCCTTACAGCGAATGATGTGGAAGAGAAGAAGGTACATGTAATGTGAGGAGTAGAATTGTAGGCTGGGAGCCTGCACGGAGGGAGAGTGCAAGGGGGTGGGGGTTGAGACAGAGAGGACCTATCCCCTCAGTGCTTAACGTGTCCCCAGTGGCGCCCTCTTCCGGCGTCCACACGTTCTAGATGCTCTGCTTTCAGGGCAGGAGTCTATTTACCCATTACTTTAGCCTAGGCCGGTCGGGATGAGGGAAGGCGTGGGGACGAGAGGCCAGCCATCGGAGCCGGGTATCAACTAGCACGAGACTCTTCATTATGGCAAAGACAAGCATGGCGCTAAATATAGCTGCTTGAGCCATGGACGTCGCTGTCCGTCCGCCATGGAAGCGGATCTGCACCGACCTGCTTGAAGCCTGCACCTGCCATACAGCCGACTCCCCCTCCCCATGGTAAGGCTGCCCAGGTTGCTGCAGCTACATGCACTCTGTGGTATATACACCATACAGCCAACTCCCCCTCCCCATAGTAAGGCTGCCCAGGCTGCTGCAGCTACATGCACTCTGTGGTATATACACCATACAGCCAACTCCCCCTCCCCATAGTAAGGCTGCCCAGGCTGCTGCAGCTACATGCACTCTGTGGTATACACCATACAGCCAACTCCCCCTCCCCATGGTAAGGCTGCCCAGGCTGCTGCAGCTACATGCACTCTGTGGTATACACCATACAACCAACTCCCCCTCCCCATAGTAAGGCTGCCCAGGCTGCTGCAGCTACATGCACTCTGTGGTATACATGTATACACCATACAACCAACTCCCCCTCCCCACAGTAAGGCTGCCCAGGCTGCTGCAGCTACATGCACTCTGTGGTATACACCATACAACCAACTCCCCCTCCCCTTAGTAAGGCTGCACAGGCTGCTGCAGCTACACGTACTCTATGGTATACACCATACAACCAACTCCCCCTCCCCGTCATAAGGCTGTCCAGGCTGCTGCAGCTACATGCACTCTGTGGTATACATGTATACACCATACAACCAACTCCCCCTCCCCATAGTAAGGCTGCCAAGGTTGCTGCAGCTACATGCACTCTGTGGTATACATGTATACACCATACAACCAACTCCCCCTCCCCGTCATAAGGCTGTCCAGGCTGCTGCAGCTACATGCACTCTGTGGTATATAATACCGCAGCCCTCAGTGGAACCCACATTTTACACAAGTAATGGCTATTAGTTATAGTATCATAGCACGATAACCTTCTAGTCTTCTATTCACAGCACTACTGTATGTCACGGCCTGACAGCAACCTTCACTGTACAGCAGGACTGTCAAAGCCTGTCAGCAACCTTCATTGTACAGCAGTACTCTCTGTCAATGCCTGACAGCAACCTTCACTGTACAGCACTGTCTGTCGCTGTCTGACAGCAACCCTCATTGTACAGCAATACTGTCTGTCACTGTCTGACAGCAGACTTCACTGTACAGCAGTTAAATGCCTGCTGCTAAGTGACAGCAATCTTACATTTACAGCGCTACAGTCTGTGACTATCTAACAGCAATCTCTTCAGTCCGTAACAAGGCCAAGCTATTATTGCCTCTATCCTAATGGTGGCCGATAAAACCACAAACCTGTTTTCTGTGAGTCTAAAAGAGTGCTCCACCCAGATATCTGATAGCGAAATGGTTCACTTCAAAAAAAATCCATAACCGGTCTTCACGTGCTACGCGTCTGGGAGGGCGGATGGGGGGAATAAAACGTTGGCAAGAAGAAGCTTGTGAAAGGCAAGGGACTTTCTACATGGAAGGGGCTCAAGTTATTCCAATGGGTGTAGAGTTTGCAGCTAATTATAACGAGCTCCAGAAGAAAGACTGCCACTAATTGGCCGCATGGTGTATGTTTTCAGTGACGGGTTGGCTATGCCTATAGATCAGCCGGAGAGTACGTACATCTGTCCACATGGGACGCATTAACTGTATATGTTAGACTGCCATCTGTATTGCACTATAAGCTGTCAAATGTATTAACCAGATAATGGCTTTAGAACTACCGGTACAGTTACAAAGTAAATGTAGAAAAGAAAGATTGTCTCTCATTAAAACAAATCAGCTCCGTCCATGAGAACGAGAATAGTTTGATTGGTTCAGTATCTATTAAGGAAAACATTCTCCTTACAAATCAACTTTCATACTTGCTATATTCATAGAAGTCATCCCAATACCAACTGCACTTCTGGCAGCATGTGTGTATACATTCATTGGTAGTGATCATTGCCTGGTGAAATATGTATCAATATCTGCATTGGGTAAGGGTGATACTAAGAGCATGAGTCCATCCAGCTAGCTGACCTGCCTCTATACCATATGTCCGACCAGCTGGCGAGGCCGACAAAGGAATTCCTTAATGAGATCACAACAGGTATTGACCATATCACTTTAGGGTGCCTGTCTGAATCATCAAATAACCAATTCAGGTTGTAAATGCTGCAGTTAATATCGTAACTAGATAGGAATAGGTTTATGGCTTAGTAGTTGGTGTTAATTGCAATAAACCAAATTGCAGGGAGAAATATCTATGAATTAATTGATACTAGAAATAGGGTCACAGTCAGAGACCCACTAGCTAGTCTGACATCAGGTTTATAAATCCAGTCTGCTTCCAGAAGGAAAGGCGGCAGACACCAGAGCGAAAGCACACGTCTGGCGGGCATGGCATGAAAGAAAGCCCCCGTGTAATTTGCTAAGTGGAGGATTACATGTGTATGTGGACGCCCGAACAAAAACACAGACATGAACAGTGCAATGGGCGTGTCCTGCCGGCAAAGGCAGAGTCGGTTGGCTGGGATTAAAGGGGAGTCGGTCTGTACGTCATGATTCTTTCTCCACCGACATACTCTCTCTTAGGTAACTGTAAAAAGTTAAATAAGACCCTTCTCATATGCTGTTCTTCAACTAAATGAACTAACCTGATTGTGGAGTTAGCCAGGCTATATGGTTTGATGTATGAGAGCATCTACCCAGTCCAATAATGAATGTCCTCAAAGGTCCACAACCTCACAATCTTCCATGTGCAATACATAACATGTGAGGCAATCATTATCTGGGAGTAACTTTCATGGGTCACTTGTAAACTTCATACTGAGCCTAAATAGCAATAATAATAGATGCACTAGCAATGCACTAGTACTGCAAAAAGTAACAGTACTGAATTAGTGATTTCAGATCCTCTCTGATGCTTACAGCATGGGTCAAAGTTAGGGGTGCGGTTAGCACGCGAGTTAAACTTGTACGCGAGAATTCACGGTACATGCCTTTACAGGACTAGTGATATGAGAGGGCTTGCAATGTTCTGCTCCGATTTAGACCCATAACCACTAACCAGCCAAACTGATGCTGCAGACTTGGGCGAGTGTCTGCAGTGACGCCAGGTTCTAGAGTGCACGAGGTCTGAGGAGGGGTAATGGCTGAGATCTAAGGACCAGACGGTGCTGAAGGAGGCAAAGGCACCCCAGGGGAGTCATGAGAGCCGCATAGGAGTGCTGCTAGGGCAGACTCAGTGTCCCCGGTCCGCTCCAGCCTTGTTGGCAGGACGCCCTATATCAGCGGCTGTAGTAGTCGCCAGGGGAACCCCGCCGTCCGGCCACAGGAGCTGACCAATCAGTGATTTTAACTCTTTAATGGCCGCGCAACGCTTTAATTCTGCTCTGTCCTTGGTTGGTATGATGCAGGATGAATGCAACCCTGGTGAGTCTACTCGCATTTATGAATGCATCATGCCGACCCTTCGGGGATATATTGACCCTAAGATGCTTGGATTCAGAATTGACAAGTTGCTCGCCAGAGCATCAATCCGGCATCATGAACGTCCAAGGCCAAAGCGTAGTAAAGCACTATGCAGCCCTGAAAAGGCTAGTCACCCCTGAGCTCATCATGGCCCCTCATCGCAAACCCAAACCCCTGCCAGTACCAACCTATCGACTCCAGCAACTCCCACCGATGCATCACCTTGCAGTATTATAGTACAGGATACTGAGACGTCATGATGCCAATAAGTTGACTCAATCTACCCTAAACAAACAAATTCAGAAACTCTTCAGGCACCATCATTGAGATCCCTCTCACTGCAGAGTAAAGAAACAAGCCCTCACTGCGGGTTTAAGGCGTTTTTAGAAGTATACTACAAAACTTAAGTACCCTTACTCAGACTCAGACCATTGGCAGATTTAAAGATTCCTCAAACTTAAGGTGTGGGTTACACCAGGGTTGCTGGTTGTATGGGACTCTTGCACTGTAAGTTACAGTAGTCCTTCTCTTCTGATGCGATGCCATTAGTTCACTCAAGCTACTTCCCAACGACCATTGGACATCAACATGGCTATGTGTTGACCACCTCTTGCCCCTTTAACACAATCTGCTGTTAACAGTTCTAATCTTCCTGCCCATTGTACAGTTCATTTCCTGTGGACCGATTAGTGTAGTTCTAATCAACACCCAAGTAGAAAAGCGACACAGGTCACTTTCTATCCCCCTTTCTCTTTTTACCACACTCTCCATTCACCATTCACCTTGGACCAGCCCCCTTTTCTCATCAGCTTTTTTTCAAAGCTCCTACCATGGAAGGAGTCGATGGTTGCTGTGTGCCAGAACAAGAGCGGGTGGCAGGGAAGACGGACGTTGCGTCGCGGGCTCAATAACGGGACATGTCGCGAGTGCCGGGAGGTCACCTTTCAAATATTGACCACGACTACTCAGGGTAGGAGTTGAAGAGAGGCCGGGGAGCAGCTCGGAATAACTTAAAGCAGCCTTGAATCGGTGAGGGTAATTTAACGAGCGACGAAATGTCCAAACGCGACTGTCAAAGAGGCGAGTAACTCAATTTGTATGTCTGAACGAAAAAGTACCTGTATACCTCAGCATTAATTTGATACCAAACTTTTAAAAAACTGATCTACAGTACTAAATTAAGAATTTTTCAGACCCCCATGTGCAAGTTGTAGGATTTGTTCAAGTTGGGGGTGCGGCTCATAGTTGAGAATCTACGGTAGTCCCCTGGTAGTAGTCTACTGTATATGAGCAGCTCACAACTCGGACAGCAATTGACCAGCTCCGACCGATCATTGCTCTCAGTTTTGACCACTCGGTCATTGCCGACACCTGGCTCGATGACAGCAAAGACCGAGCTGCCCTTTGTGTCACGGCCTTATTAGCTAGCCTACTTTTAACCTGTCACTTTTGTCTACAACTCTCTGCCTTCATTCACCCTACACTCACACCGACCTCTCAGCACCATCCCAGCTTTAGTGCGAAAAGCAGAAACAATTTATGAGCATACAGGTCAAATTTAGTGCAGAGGTCATTATTCGATTATTCTATTCACGTTTGTTTAATATTGCATGGTTATAAATTCCTCTTGACCAGGGTTCGATATTTATAGTATTGGGCACGTAGCACCGAGTATTAGCCCAGATTTGGGCCGGTAGTCAGCTGTAATAGCTACTTAGAGCTACAAAAGAACAGCCAGCAGCACCTGGAGCACCTTCTTTGTGGCAGACCCACATCGGCTTCACCAGCAATGAGTCCGAATGGAGCAACGCAGTGAGCAGCTCAAAGCGAAATGCCCGTGGGTTGGTGCCCAGCTTAGCCACCACCAATACAAATAGCCCAGGCCATAAGCAGCCACCACTGAGGGCCTTGGAGGCGGCAAGCCGCAGCAATGGCGCCTGGCGCTGGAGAAGGGGTAGTGTGGGACTTGAGGGAAGTGAAAGAAATAATCTTTGGCGGCGGCGGTGGGTATTAAACTTGTGCCGGATGATGGATTGCCTGTAGTATGCTAGGTGAGTGGCATGACAAGCGACTCGCCCCGGCTGCCCGCCAGCACGCCGTCCCGACTCGCCCAGATTGCTACATCGCGCCGAGCCCACAGGGGGCGCCAGCGTCACACCCCACAAGGTCACAGCAAGGTCAAAGCAAGGTCAGCGCCAAGGCTAGCTGCTGATGATGCCAGGTGAGAAGCGGCGAGATCCCGTGAGAATTACCGAGCTGAGTTAGTTAGAGGCTAACTATGTGCGTGGTCATGCAATGGTCCCATGGCTTAGGGTAAGCGCTGTCTAGGTGCTGACACTTTAAGCTGTCCTCACGACCAGCCTCGCCTTTATCTCATCGGCTGTGGACCCAAGGCTTTGTCTCCAAAGCAAATGTTAGATGTACTGGGGTACCTTAATTCCCAACACGCTACATCTCAGTCCATTTCATACAGACTTAACACAAAAGTAGTCCTATCCACGAATAGGCTTTAACGAGGCTGGTTTCTTCCTTTATTCAATAAGATTGTGAATAAAGAAAGCTGCAGTCAGGAAATAAGATGTCTTTTTAACTGGAACCGACAAGTCTTTTCTAAACGGATATATCTTGTGTATATTGTCTTATAATTCATAACACTTGCTCAACGTCGCCACTGTGGTAGCCCAACTAAGAGATATATTATGCATGACTTTTGCATTAAACAAGAGCTGCAGTCCATCCGGCAGAGTTTATGGCATGCGGTGTTGTCTGTAGGGCGTTTCTCTAAGACTTCAATGATGTGCTCACACGGGCCTGTTATGGGCTGTCGTCATGCAATGTGTGGGCTGGATGTAGTGGTGAGCGGCTTATTATCGCCCTCACAGCCCATTCCCTAACCCATCCAACAGGATCCTTCAGTCTATGTGGGACCCATATGGGTCAGTCTCTAGGGTAGATTCCCTCAAGCACCTGCAGATAGACCATTTCCTAAAGTACTCTCACCTCATAGGTGCCTAGCTCTAACGGCATATTTGCAGGATAGAGCCCGCATCCGCCTCTGCTTCTAGCCTCTAACTAAATGGATACTGCATAATACTTTCTTTAGTATTGAAAAGAGACAGTCTCTCCGTAGAAACTACTGACATGCAAATTCTGGGAGAATACAGACACTTAGTACATTTGTATAACTGTATTGCTCCTCAGTTTTGTGAGTGGCAATCGCTCAGTTGTTTTTTTAATGTTATCCTGATATACCTGTGAAAGGCATACAAGGAACAAGAATACGGTCTTCCCCAAAGTCCATGCTGTGTATAACATGACACACGGCAAGAACTAAGGCCAAAAAAAAGAAGGTGTGTTTCAGGTTACATGGTCTGAAAATCTAGGGTACGTAGGTCGGATTTTTTTGATTTTTGATTTTTTTTATTGATTTTTTTACTTTAGCCTGAAAAGTACCCAAAAATCGACTCACGAACTACAATGCCGACTCGCTGACGACCGCCTCGACTCGTGAACTATCAGATCGACCCTTAAATAGACCCAAAATGACCCAAAATATAAATATTTTTTCAAAATTGCATAAAAATTTCTAGGGTCGGCCCTGTTTTGCTAGGTAGGGTCGGGTAACCTGAAACACACTTCTTTTTTTTTTTGCCTAACATTGCAGTAGTTCTTTAAGTTTCAAGCGAAGACTTTGCACAACGAGTTGCGCTGAAGGAGGGCGTTCTGAGGGCATGTCTTTGTCCCGGGTAGGATATTCAGACCACTTTGGCAGCAGGTGATTAGCCTTGAGGCCCGGGGTGGGTAATGGTTGGGAGGGTGAAGCAGCGGATGGACGCACGCCGTCACCAGCCATCACCACCCGTTACGGCCGCCATTGCTGCCCGCCGCCCGGAAACGCCCAGCCCACATTAGCAGCAAGCCAAGCTCCCACTGTGCCCCCTGTATCCTGCTAACCTCTGCTCATCCACACCCAACCCTTCTACTCATCCATGTGGACATCACACGGCCGGCTGCTGAACCCTGCTACTCCCCACGTCCACACCCAACCCTTCTACACATCCACACCGCCAGCTGCCAAACCCTGCCCCCACATCCAACCCTTCTACACATCCACACCGCCAGGTGCCAAACCCTGCCCCCCACATTCACATCCAACCCTTCTACACATCCACACCACCAGCCGCCAAACCCTGCCCCCCCCTCCACCACATCCACATCCAACCCTTCTACACCTCCACACCGCCAGCTGCCAAACCCTGCCCCCCACATCCACATCCACTCCTTCTACACATCCACACCGCCAGCTGCCAAACCCTGCCCCCCCCTCCACCACATCCACATCCAACCCTTCTACACCTCCACACCGCCAGCTGCCAAACCCTGCCCCCCACATCCACATCCACCCCTTCTACACCTCCACACCGCCAGCTGCCAAACCCTGCCCCCCACATCCACATCCACCCCTTCTACACATCCACACCGCCAGCTACCAAACCCTGCCCCCCCCTCCACCACATCCACATCCAACCCTTCTACACCTCCACACCGCCAGCTGCCAAACCCTGCCCCCCACATCCACATCCACCCCTTCTACACCTCCACACCGCCAGCTGCCAAACCCTGCCCCCCACATCCACATCCACCCCTTCTACACATCCACACCGCCAGCTGCCAAACCCTGCCCCCCCCTCCACCACATCCACATCCAACCCTTCTACACCTCCACACCGCCAGCTGCCAAACCCTGCCCCCCACATCCACATCCACCCCTTCTACACATCCACACCGCCAGCTACCAAACCCTGCCCCCCACATCCACATCCAACCCTTCTACACCTCCACACCGCCAGCTGCCAAACCCTGCCCCCCACATCCACATCCACCCCTTCTACACATCCACACCGCCAGCTGCCAAACCCTGCCCCCCACATCCACCCCTTCTACACATCCACACCACCAGCTGCCAAACCCTGCCCCCCCTCCACCACATCCACATCCAACCCTTCTACACCTCCACACCGCCAGGTGCCAAACCCTGCCCCCCAAATCCACACCCAACCCTTCTACACATCCACACCGCCAGCTGCCAAACCCTGCCCCCACGTCCATACCCAACCCTTCTACACGTGCACCAATATTGGTATTACATTATCAGCAGTCTTGCTGCTACTACAGATATTGCATATCACAAACAACGGTTAGAGATGAGGAGAAAGAGCTGCCCGGAGGATGGGGGGTGGGGGAGGCAGCAGGAGAGGTGGGTGTAGTGGGTAGCCTGGCGTAACTGACTGATAGGTCTCGGGCTGGGGCTGGTCGGCCAGCCGTGGCTTGTCGCAGCTATCTCGTGTGCAGGCCGTGGTCATTTGTTAAATGGACTGGTCAGGAGAGCTCGGCCCTTGATGTCTATCTCTATATCGCGCGCTGCCGCTCAACCTATCTGACCGCCACCTATCGGCTATGAGGCACGCACCGCCACACGTCCACATTACTGGTTCCTGCCCAGCACTCATAACACAAACACACACTCATCACACATGCAGCCATTACTGGTTCCTGCCCGACCCTTATAACACAAATACACACCCGTCACACACACATATATTACTGGTTCCTTTCTGACCATCAGAACACACACGCCCACACATACTGGTTCCTGCCCGACCCTTAATTAATACACATACACACTCACTCTCATTTGAATGTCTTTCTAGTCTTAACTAGCTCCAGCTCTTAATGATAGAATGTTCAACTCTGACCTCTGCTACCCTAGTGTAATATCAGGCAGTCACAAGGTCAAACGCTTGAAATTCTTTCTTAACCTAACTGTAAAGAGACGTATATACCAAGGACACTAATACCCTCTTCTACCTTTATGCGTCATTAGCACTTTACATTATAACCAGGCCATCCTCACCCATCCCCACCCTTCCTAACCACACTATAAAACCTCCAGTCCTCCACATATCGACGGCCCACCAAAGACGAGCAATATCAAACAAAAAGAAAGGGCCACTCGAAAAGATAGCGGCACCAATTACTTTTTGCGGCCACGGCCAACACCACCAATTGAGATTCACACTAAAAGCCGTCCCCTACTGAAGGAAACGAAACCGTTTTTGATATACCATATATTGATCTTGACGTCGGCGGTCCAATCTTCAATACGCTCCGCCTGCCTCCCCTCCTGACGTTGACGCCTGGGGCCGTGCCGCGTCCCCTTCCTGCACCTTCATGTTACCCCCGGAAGTGCCCTGACCCCCGGCGTCGATAGCGCTGGCGGCGACCCCTGGCGGGCTATCGGCGGGCGCCGCGCATCTTGTCGCACGCCGGATCGGGGTTTTGCAGGCGGATCAGACGGCGGGCGGCATCTGACACGCTGCTCATGGTTTATGGCATACAGAGGGCGGCGAGTGGCCGGTCCCATACATCACTCCATACCCCACACTCCTTAACCCTTTAACGGCCGCATAGGGCTTTAATGTGTTATACCCTGGTTGTTATGATGCACGGACGCAGCCCTGGTGATTCTACTACTCACCAGAGCTGCATTCATGCATCATGCTTCAGGTGTGTCACAACCCCGTAGGGTCGGCATGATACTTGATTCAAATGTAGCCCTGGTGAGTTACTCGCCAAGGCTACATTCATGCATCATGACGACAAAGGCATACTGCATAAAAGCGTTAACACACCACACGTGTGACCTGTGTATACATACTGCTCACCTGTCATCCATCCATCTGTAAGGTGGCCAAGTATACCTGTAAGTCTCATCCCCACAACCCACCAGCTGCCTCTAAGGCCAAAAAAAAATAGGTTTGTTTCAGGTCACCCGAACGACCCTATCAAAACAGGGCCGACCCTACATTTTTTATGCAATTTTGAGAAAATCTTTGTATTTTTGCCTTTTTTTAATCAAATTTAGGGTCTTCGGAAAGGCGGCCTAGTACTTTCATGTTTAGAAAAAAAGTTTTAAAAAAAATCCGACCTACCGACCCTACATTTTCTTGCCATGTTACCTGAAACAAACTTCGTTTTTTTTGGCCTAAGGCTCCTCACATAAACGCCACACTGACACTTCTCTATTCCTCAAGCCACACCCTGAAACTTATACTCAAAGCAGATGACAAGTCCCTCGATCCTCAATCTTATTACAGTGTACTATACATGCACTACATGTCGCATATTAACACATCTTGCCCCAAGTCATTCAATTGGTATCGTTTACACCCCCACATAACGCGAACATAATGCACTGTGTTAATATTGCAATTCAAAAGCATACATCAGAGATTTCAGACTTCCACATTTACATCAAACTTTTTCAGAAAATCAACTTTTCCTTGGCAACATTTCAAATTCCATGCTATTTCTCTAACATGGAATAAATACAATCTCCCTGAGGGTGGCAACGGTGAACCCTGCAATACATAAATTCTTCTAGGGCAGCATGTTCCCTATTATCTCATGGCCTCCAAACTGCAGCTGGCCTGGCCTCAGCCTGGGAGACGATAAACCTGGCACAGCCTCGAACCTGCACACCGTAACAGCCTTCCCTGCTTGATCAAGATTTAAAGGCGACTGCCTCCTCTGATCGCTTTGGTGGAGATATTAGTGAGAAGATTGAGCGAACGTCTCCGCGTATCGG
Source organism: Harmothoe impar (assembly GCA_947462335.1). NCBI lineage: Eukaryota > Metazoa > Annelida > Polychaeta > Phyllodocida > Polynoidae > Harmothoe > Harmothoe impar. Next base: position 34,725,319 of record OX381707.1, read on the forward strand.
GTCCAACGGGGGGCGTAGATCGGGGACAGGGATCGCGGGTTGTAGGGGGTGGGTGTGGGGGAATGGGGGGTGGGGGTTGGGTGGTAGAGACGGGATGGGGCTGGGGGAGACAGGTAGCAGCAGTAGCCGTTTGTTGTTGGTCTTTTTCTCGTTTTTATGAGGTGGCCGATCTGGAGATAGGTCGGCACCGGATGTAGTCCCAGCGGAAGCGGAAGTACTCGCGACGTCTGATCCCCGTGTTGGCGGCCGCTTACCTCAAAGATAAATGTTTACTGAGAGACTTTGAGAGAGGGCGGCGCGACGCGTCTCCTCTGGTGCGCTACTCGGCTTCTGTGTAAGGCTGTGGGAGCACCAGTCCTTGTACAAATCTATCTATCTTGGCTGTATATGCACTGACCCATCATACCCCAAGGCTCTGATAGTACGCCTTAACTGTTGAAACTTGAGGTGATATCCATTTACATATGACACACATTGTTCAACTGTATGCAGGAATTCCTTTGAAAGTGAAGAGTTGTATATCTGGATATATACATTCATTCTATGAATAGATACTGCAATAAGTTCAACATAATTTCCATCTTCTAGTTGGGCGTCATCATATAGTTTCAGTTTCAGTTTTGTTAATTGCACATCTAGTCCCAGAGGACTTTTTTCTGCGCACACGTAGTTGAAGTTACAATAATATGGTTCAGCCTACATTGCTCTTTAGATATGCTCCAGCGATGGTGTTTTGTACAATAAGAACATATTATAACGTCATGACTTATAACTTATGCAAAATAGCAGACAATATAGATCTGTCCATTCCATTGCCACCAACACAAACTAATTATCACTTATTTATTTAGATTTTAAAAGTTAAGGGTTGTCCTTCTCTCCATTCACTGAAAGAACACACTTAAAAACACTCATCTATTTAGGTTATAGACTGTCCGAGTAACAACTAATTCCTGAAAGTTACAGACATTGTAATCTTTTATTATCTTAGCCTTAAGAAGAGTAATAACTTATTTAGTCTCGACGCACATAACGTGTCTCACTAAGAATTCTATCCACTACTCGTGTCCTCGGTAGCTTACCGCAGGGCTATTTTGCATAGAAAGCGGTCGGAGTCGGGTCTCTGGGGTTACGGTGACAAGGGTCGCAGGTAGGGGGACTGGGGTCGGGGTAGGTTGGGGAGGCAGGCTATGGAGGTGACCTGGCGCCTCTGCGGGTAAACTTGATGGATAGATGGGTAGACGGGGCGTCGGGCGCAGTGACAATAATGTGGTTATTCCTATGCATCCAGTGGGGCCGGCGCCGGACGTCCACTTGGCCGGGGGAGAAGCTGGCATCTTGCAGAGGCTGTGCTAGATAGGGTGGGAGTAGGGTAGGGGTGCTAAAGCTGTCATATTCCATTTAGTCCTCTCCCAGACAGAGACACCGCCTGCCCACTGCATATAAACAATAGCCCTTAGCGTGCTGCTGTGGCAGGTGTCTGCTCTGATGGTAGTCTTGTGCAGACAAATGTCATGGATAACTTTGTTCACCCACTAGTACCGAAGTCCTTGCTAGTGTGGTAATCTAACCCTCTGAGCACTGTGCTGAAATGGTGTATAAATATACCCCTGTCAAGTCTACTCGCCAGGGTTGCATACATGCATCATGTCCACCCTTTGGGCTGTTTCAATCCCAAAGGGTCGGCATTATGCTTGACTGCAGCACTTTCAAGTCATTCACCAGGGCTGCCTTCGTGCATTATGGCGACAAAGGGCAAACTGCTTTGGTGAGGCAGGCCACACTAGAGCCAGGTGCCTATATTCTACACAGACAGCACATTGCGGCCTCGTTCTCAGAGTCAGTCGTCAGCAATTGGGGCTTTCTGTAGTTGAGACCTGGTACCAACTTTAATACTGGTCATTACTAAAACCTCAATGCCTGCAGACTTTGTGGACTTTTCAGGCCACCAACAACACATTTTAATCCCAATAAATGCTGTGTAGACTATCCTCCAAGTCCTGCCAGACTGGCACCACAACATGAGTCAATAACAGTTTGGGAAACTTTTCATTGCGGGGCACTGACCCCAGACAAAGAGAGCCGTGACTCCTCCTCCCAGCCCCCCACCCTGAATCCTCACTTCCAATTCAACATCTTTGAGCAGTCTGGCCATCAGCCCATTTCCAATCCCAGGCTTGAATCACCGCACACACTACCCCCTCGTCCTCCTGCCCCTCCTGTGTCCCCTGCCCCTCCCAGATCAAGGTCGGCAGTAAGTCGGGGGGCCCAGGGATAATCCGATTGGACCAATCGTGAACTTTTGCGGCAGGGGACAGATCTTAACGTTTTGGTCATTAGTAGGGAGGAGAGCGCACGGGGGCCTAGACTGACCACATGGCCAAGGTAACCGGCCCCACCATCCAAGGTGACCGCACGTCGCCTGCAACGCCCACATCACCCTAATGAAGGAAATCTATCAAAGAAAAGGAATTTTCTCCAAATTGATTGAATGGTTGAACAAGGAAGCCCACTTTGAAGGGCCAATCAGTAGGATACATCGGCCATGAATCACGAGGCCTGCTGGTCAAGCCGCAGGGTGGCAGCACTGTTAGCCTTGGAACTTACCTATTGGGAGGGACCAAGACTGTGGCAAGCCAAATGTTCACTCGCGATGTCTAAGCTTAAAACTTTGATATAAAAGTTTTAAATGTTTTCATAAGTTTCAAGGCTAGATATCAGTTTTAAACTTTTGATATTCAGTATCAGTTGTCATGTTCGATATTGGAATTTTGATATCTGGTATCAGAGTTCCATGTTTGATACCGGTATCAATTCTAGAAACTAATATCAAATCAAAATCAAATCTAGAACTCTGATATTAGGGGTGGACATATGGCTTGCCATAGGAGGCCGTAGAGGTCTGGGTAGTTAGTTCTGATGAGTGAGACCAACTCGACGTAAAGAATCAAACAGTTACTCATGATAGAAGACCAACCTCTAAACAAGTATACACTGTTAGAAGTTAATGTAGCTGACCAGTAGAATCTACTGTAGATTCACGGTATTTATATCGTAACATGGTCAGTAGAATATACTGTTGGTTTAAAGTATCAAAGGACGTATTTTGGTTTCACTATTTACATCCTAGGCGTGCCATGGCTGCCAAACGTCAAAAACGCTTTTTCTTCCAAGGACAAAACGTTAACTTCCAAAATTGCCAACAGAGTCTAAAATTGCTTTGAGTATGAAACAAAGAAGCGGTTATCTATTGGCGACAACAAGGTGTAGCATACATGGCGGTGACCATGCGGACAGGTTTGATGTTTTTTATTTGGGGAGGCCATGTTATCGGGGGCCACTCACGGCACATTTTGCAGATCTGCTCTGCCCGCCTCCCTCCAGGGGGCGTCGGTGTTAATTAACTCTGGGGCAGGGCGTGGCCGGCCTCCGGGTGCTGCCCCCGCCCCCTGCCCTGGAGGAGGCGGTGGGGTAGCCGCAGCCTCTACCTGTAGTCTCCAATCAGCCGCCATGCGCCCTTATAGACAATAGCCCCTGACAGTGGCCACATCCCATGTACCACCCCCGGCCGCCGCCACGACCTGTTTCCATGGAAATGGAGGTCATCTGGGTTGACCCGGGTTCGCAGGTCGTGATGGGATGGGGCGAACGAGGATATTTGAGGTCTAGGGCTTGATGACGTCATGGGGTGATTGATATTTGGAGGTCGGGGTCGGCTGCTTGGTTATGCCTCCCCCTGCTGGTGCCGAGGGTGATGGGGGCTGACCCGGCCGGGTCGCTGCGTCTTACACTAGACGTCCAGCCGCCCTGCCCTCCGTCCGTCTTCTACTCTGGATAAATCACGGCCCCTCACACTACACTTTGGGCCAATAAGTGTGTGTTCCTGCAAGTGGCTATGGTCTGTAATAGACACTAGACGCTATTCCAAAAGGCTGAAAATATCCATATGTTGGAATACAATGGCCTCTAATCAGAGATAAGAAACATGTCAAGGCTGTGAGCTTTTAGCCTTATGATCTCAAATATCAAGCAGCAATGTATAGCTTGATAATTAAAGACTTATGTCAACATACCAGATATAATTGATGGAGAACAGTTGTTTCTTGTACAATACATGTCATTTCAAAGTCAGAAATAACTTAATTACACTGAATGGAAACCAGATGAAATGGCATTGGACGCTTTAGCCACCTTTGCCATTCCACTAGTTCTAGTGACACTATTAAACCAACATACAGCTGGCACCTGCCCCCCCCCCCCAGAAGTCGCCCTGTAATAAGGCCTTGGCCTTGGCGAATTTTCAATGCCACCCCCCCCCCCCTCACCCTCCCCTTACCTACAAGTGATATCAATGCTTTAAAAGAAGAATGGGTCTGTATGTCGAGGTACCTGCAAGCTGAATAGATGGATGAGTAAATCCTGGACAACATTACAGTCGTTTCCTGTATTAATGTACAGTATAGGTGGATTATTCTGCTTGGTAATACAGCATGTGCTCAGCCACCACTCGACCACTAGCTCCATCTGCCGCTGCTACTGGATCCCTCAGTCAGGGGTCTAGCTACCACCCCATGCCTACATCTGGTATGTTGGCATGAGATATCAAGGCTGCAGTACATGCATAGGGCTACCTAGACAGCGGCCCCCTGGCATGTGTCCTTGGACATGGTTCCATTTATAGGTTGGAGGAGCTTGCAGCATGTAACACTGAGCAGATGCTGCTGTCACTGCCCCCCCCCCCCCTACAGAAATAGCCTTCACCTCCTCTAACCCCCCCCCCCCCCCCACCAAACACACACACACACACCCGACACCAGCACTCACCTGGCGCCACCTGGGGACAAGGGACCCCCTTCCTGATCACGTGACACCCACGTCACCAACATGGGGCACGTCACGTCAAACATGGCCGCCAAACAAAATGGCCGCCGCCGCTGCTGCTGCGGCATGGGGAGGAGTGGGGCAGACACTGGAGGAGGAGGTTGGTGGGGGGTAGCGGAATGTGAGAGCCGCTCATGACGCTGCCCGTTAAGCTGGCTATGTTTTAACCCTTTAAGGGCCGCAGAATACTTTAATATGTTATCTCGTTGGTCGCCATGATGCATGGATGTAGCACTGGCGAGTAACTCGCCGGGGTTGCAATCAAGCATCATGCCGACCCTATGGGTTTGATACATTCCCGTAGGGTCGGCATGATATATGATTACAGCACTGGTGAGTTACTCGCCAGAGCTGCATTCATACATCATAATGACCAGAGGCATAACAAATTAAAACAATATTCGACCATTAAAGGGTTAACCGCTGCATCCGTTATTGTTCAAGCTACGCCATGTGTTTTATGTTTGTATCCAGGTTCGGCAGCGTCCATGGATGCGCCTTTCACGTATGATTAATTAAAACAAAACATGATCTAGACATGAAAAGCGTCTCGGCCCTTTACTATCATTAGTTGTAGAGCCCTCCTACCACGGCGTTATCTATTCTAGCAATTTGATTTGATTTTAGTTTTTGTTTTTGGGAGAGTAAATCGAAATTCACATCAACCGTGTTTGAGCTTGGAATGTGCGTCTATTTATGCGGATCTAGGATGATGACTAGTACAGTGATCAGGATCTGAACAGGAATATTCAAGCAAGCCTTCTGAAGCTTTCTATCTGGTGCAATACGTTAGGATCGTCTTCTACTCACCCTTCTGACATTTCAATTTCTCCTCACCGCCCCCCCCCCCCCCCCACACACACACATTGACTGCGTAATGTCAGTCAGCTTGGCCACTTCCCTGGGACCACACCCGCGGCCAAATATCAACAAAAAATGGGCATTAAAAATCAGAAAAGGAATGGGGACGAAATCCAGTTCGCTTAAAACATTGTGCAAATGCGTCGGCGAAAACAAACCAGCAGCGGTGGGGGTACCCACACGGGACTACTGCCACCAACCTTTTGCAGCATTAACATTAACAACATCCCACCCCTCCCCTAACTCCCCCTATCTCACAACACCCATCCAGACCTCCTCCCCAACAAGCAAGCCCAGCCAGCCTAACTCAATGGCCTAGGACTATCTCCCGTGGAAATCTGGCGTTGTCGGAGTGTATTTCCACAATGGATAGATCCCAACTCTAAACAATTACCGTTGTAAAACTCTATCGGTTTTTGGTGTGACAAGACGCTTTTAGTGGGGGTGGCCCGATCCGCTGGGCTATTAGGCGCTGCCGGCTGCGGCTGGGGTGGTCTGCCACCACGAGCCTGCTTTTAGGCTGTCAGTGGCTTGCATCATAGGCCGGGCCGCCCGACCCATTTGCGATTCCCGAGGGCATTCGCCACATTACGCCGATAGAATATCATTAGCCGCGGGGATTGTCAACTATTTGAAGATGGGGAATACGTAAACACAGCCTTGTCTCTGGTAGATAACGGCCGGGGTCTGGGAGTGTTTGTGTAGGATAAGACTAGGGCTTGTTGTAGCGATTTAGGTGGTTTAGTTAGTCCGTGGCTTCTATGGTCAGGTCAAGGTATAGGCCACTAGCAGTGGAATACATTTTAGACCAATGGATAAGTCCCTCAATTCACTGCGGCCATCTTAGAGTGCATTATGTAACAACTGTTCCCCATCGCGATGGCCGTTATCAGTGCCTCTATTACCAGTTGTACCCCAACAATGCATGGCCATTACAGCTGAGGCAGCCGTATCTGAAATAGGGATCATGCAAGAGATGATAAGTGAGTTGGAAACTCTTGTATATGTAGGACACAGGGCTCATGTATACTGTACTTCTATTAACCCTATATGGACGGCATGTTGCTAAAAGATGACATTTGTCATGATGCACCAATGCAGCCCCGGCGCGTAACTCACCGGTGAATAACTCACCAGTGCTGCATTGGTGTATCATGCCGACCTATCGGGAGTGTCTCGATCCCATAGGGTCGGCATGATGCTTGAATGGCCTTGTTGGTATGATGCATGATTGCATTCCTTGTGAGTAACTCGCAAGTCTTGCATTCAAGCACCATACTTACCTAATACACCCCTCAACAGTCGGCATGGTACATGAATGGAGAGCTAGTAAGTTACTCGCCAGGGCTGCATTCATGCATCATAACGACCAAGGGCATGATGCATTAAGGCATTATGCCGTCCGTAAAGGGTTAAACAAGGGGGGAGCGCAGGCGGCAGGCTGTAGGGCCTGCTAATGACTCTAGAACAATGCAGTGGGTGTGTGTGTGTGTGTGTGTGGGAGGGAAGCAGGAGGCTGCTTGCTACATGCCCCTGTCGTGTTCTACTGCGTGTAGAAACACATGCCCCCACAGACATGCCAGCCACAATGACATTACTGGGTGGGGTGGGGGTGGGGGTGGGGGCGGGGGGCTTTTCCCTCATGGGGACGACACTGTTATATGGCGCAGCACCATGCGTTCTGTAGGATGTCAGAAAACTCTCGGTTTGATGGTGCATATACCTGCATGTATTTTTCATAGATACGTATATAACGTCATCACGTCAATAGATTGCTGGTAAATACTTGTAAATGACAGGTATATGGTATACATGACAGGTATATGGTACATATGTATACATAACAGGTACATGGAATACTGTATACAGGACAGGTATGTGGTATGCATCTTCTTTCCATATACATTTCATGTTGTCATGCAACTGGTAATAACATTCACTTCATCCCATCCTCCCTTATGCAACATGATTACACGCACATTCATACACTGACATACAGACAGTTTGTTCTCAGTCCTAAAATCTTGATAATAAAACGGTGTTTCATCCTAGATGCCTACACCTTGCCTACAAATGTTCTCCAAGCAGCCTGAAGCTTCTGACAGTGCTAAGGTTTCCAGTTATTTTATAACATACTGCAGCAGTATCAACCCTAATAACGACAGGTCTATATGTATTGCTACACTGCAGTTATGAGCCGTTTTGATTCGACTTAACATTTGTTGACTAATGGAAAGGGGTTGGAGACGGCCAACATAATGGCTCCGAAAATACTCCCATCTTGGATTGACTGCGGTTGAGCTGGGACGGAAAGGATGGGCCCAGTATTTGATTTGCCAACATATTGGATTCGCTTGATTCGTCTGCTTTAAAGCAGTCTTTGTGTTGCTAATGGCATTGGGGCAGTTGGCAACGTCACTTTCTGAGGATTGGCGAATTAAGAACTCGAAATGGAACATAAGCCACTGCACATACAACCAATATGCATAATTACCTCAGTAAATACAGAAAGATAACAGATGAGATCCGACACCAGCGTAATTATTTGTTGGTATTTTTAAGTGACAATTTTATCTGCTTGATTGCAAACACTACCTAATATCAGAGGGAACATTTCTAATGGCTGCTGGGGTCTGGGTAGTTTTAAGCAAATAATGCCGGCGTTATTACGCAGGCTGAGGAGGATGGCAAACAGTGGCTTAGACAAGCACCACACTAATACAAGTAGGCAGAAACCCGATCTTAATGTCCTGCCTCAGCTTCCAGCGCCGCCCCTACAACACTACCCCAGCACGCTCCTCCCACATCAGCCCCCCCCCCTCCTCCAGTACCTACCCCACCTGTCTCTGTCTACCTTCTACCCTAACCACACTAACTCAACCCCCTCCTACTCCTCCCACTAGGTGGTATAGCGTAACCACAGGCACTCCCCTCAATACTTCATCCTTTCCTGATTTATCCGGCCATCTCTCCAAGTAGCCCCCGTCATCTATATTATTCCCGCCATCTCTCGCAGTACTCCAGCCATATCACTCCTAGTAGTCCCGCCATCCCTCGCAGTACTCTTATCATATCTCCGTCATTTTTCTCAGTACTCCCGTCATCTCTCTCTTAGTAATCCCGCCATCTTTCTAAAACAGTATTGCCGCCATCCCCTTCCTAAGTACCCCCACCATCTCCCCCCCTCCTGTTTTCAACCCCAAGTCTCCTATCTAGTTCTCTACCCCCACTCCTCCTGAAGGTACTCACCCACTTGGCGTGACACAGCAGCGCCACAAGGGAGCGCTGCAAGCGGTGGCTTCATATCACGCCGCATGAAAAATTTATAAACAACCAGATGCAATTACAAGTCGGGGTGGGACGGGGTAAGGAGAGCAGCTCCTCTCTGCATCCGTTCTCAGGGCCTCCCCGCCTGGGCCGTGGGCAGGGAGCCAGATCCCAGCCCCACTACCCACCCCCTACCGCACAAGATGTTTTCTTTACGCTTTTCACTTTGATAAACTGAAGCCATTTCAAACCACGCTGGCTTTCACTGCAGTCCCAAGCCTGGCGTGTGGCAGGGGAAAAACACACAACTGAATAAGACCATATTGAGACGCATACAATATTCTTATCCGCTTTGGATTTAGATAGTGTTTTCCTCTGGTATGATAACATATACCTTTTTTTCAATTTGTCATCACCAACAATGGCTTCGCTGGTTCCAACAGCAGGCACGCATATCACATTGGGAGTCTGCCAGGAATTGTTCACATCTCGCGTACCATACGCAGTCCATCAGCATGGTCTAGACCCAGGATATCTGGTCGAGATTCCCAATAGAGAGTCATAGTCATGGTTGTCGTTGATTATGTTTAGTTAGGGGGATGATTGAGTTGATAGATACACATAGGATTTCATGTAGCTCATGGCTAAAGAACAGCTCAATGTAGCTGCCCTGGAACTATAGAAGCTACCTATAAATAGAAATTGGCAGTGACCAATGAATCCCACAGTTGGGAGCTGGACCTCTACTGGGTTTACCTCATTTGATGTGCAGATACAAGAGGGGAGGCATGGCGTGGGTTCGGACCAGGGGTAACGTATAGTGTCCTAACATGGGGTCTGAGTCACTCACTCCATATACACGAGCAACTCGGGGGAAATTGCAGCCATCCGTCAACCTTTTCCTACAACACCTATGACATTATGTGCAAGGCCAGCACAACTGCCAAGGTTATTTCTCTTTTTATTGTCACTGCTTTACTTTTTTCATACTGATCTCACAATGGCAGAGACTGCTGCCTGCATCCATCTCGAGCTATAGGGGGTTGAGCAGGGACTAGCAAATGGGGAGGGGTTGAGGGGAAGGGGGAGGGGGCAGGTCTATACATACACCGACTCCACAGGGCGCTCACTCAATCTAGCTAAATGAATCACTGGTGCGGCGGGGTCCACTGTGGCAGCAGTCACGCCGCCCTTACATTTTATATTATCCTTTGGCTTGTTTCTTCTTTAGGCAACCACGACACAACTCTGATACCAATGTCTAGATGAGCGTTTCTTAGAATACACAACATGCAAACTCTGGTATCTCTCAACCCTTAAACACGATTATTCCTTCGCTGTCTATGTTTAGAGGAACGCTACTGCCGTTAATTTTTGCATATAACTCGCATCTCACTCAAGTCCAAACCGTTTAACCCGTACCATGGGTGACATTATCTTACTGTTGTTCTGAAGTATACCTCTAAAAACCCTCATATAAACCGCACACCCAACCTTGCATTTTCCTATAACCCGCACTGAGGATTTGTTTCATGTACAACACCACTGGTGACTGGTCTTTAGTATGGCTAACTTCTTCACTGGGCCCTCTATCTAGTGTTAGTACTATTTAATCTCCACTTCACCAGAGTGAGCCATTTCGATACATTACAGTACTCACTGGGGGTAATCATGTAACTATGAGACATTTCAATATACTTCGCATATCGGTAGTCCTCTAACTATGGGACATTTCCATATACTACTCACATGGGCATCCTGTAACTATAGGACATTTCCATATACTACTCACATGGGCATCAGGTAACTATTTGACATTTCCATATACTTCTCATATGAATGTCCTGTAACTATGGAGCGTTTCCATATACTACTTATGTGGGCAATCCTGTAACTAAGAAGCGTTTCCATATACTACTTACATGATTATCCTGAAACTATGGGGCAGTTCCATATACTACATCATGTAACTATTAGGCATTTCAATATACTACTTTTAGGGAGTATCTTGCAAATATATCTTTGATGGCGATGTAATTGCCGGGCGTAATACACAAATTGCACAGACTATGTGAGTCAGATACTGTCTAAGTTTTTTTCTCCCTGAACAGAACAGTTGCCTATCCCAAGCTATTCCTTCAATTTAGGCTAGGATGAAATTAATTCACCGAATTCCAAATCAACTTGCCTCCACAGACAATGAATAATGCAGTGGGACAGAAAAATAGAGCTCAGATAAAAAGGACTGGAACGTGACTGACTGTTATATAAATTCTCAGTCAGCTGAGATCCAATAGAGCCTGCAAATCGTGTTAGCCCTTGACGGGGCAGGCGCCTGACACACAGCCGCCGGGATGGCTGAAGGTGGGCCGGCTGCAGGGGGCAGTGGGTAGGGGTCACGTCCTCAGTGCCCTCCCACTACACACCAACCGTACAACTGACCTACCCCAATATAGTCACAATGGGGCTGGGTGGGGTACGGGTTGGGGACGGCAAGACGTGTCAAGGTAGTACCGCTCAAATAAACTAGATGTGTGGCGCTGAGGTGAAAATAGGGGAAGGGCACAGACCAGCAGTAACTGAGTCAGCCTCACCATGCAGCTCCCCCCCCCCCCCTTCAGGGGGAAGCTGCATGGTGAGGGTGGATACAGACCAGCAGTAACTGAGTCAGCTGATGGGGAGAAGCTGCATGGTGAGGGTGGATACAGACCAGCAGTAACTGAGTCAGCTGAAGGGGAGAAGCTGCATGGTGAGGGTGGATACAGACCAGTAGTAACTGAGTCAGCTGAAGGGGAGAAGCTGCATGGTGAGGGTGGATCCAGACCAACAGTAACTGAGTCAGCTGAAGGGGAGAAGCTGCATGGTGAGGGTGGATACAGACCAGTAGTAACTGAGTCAGGTGAAGGAGTGAAGCTGGGTGAGGGAGGACACAGACCAGCAGTCCTAACTGAGTCAGCTGAAGGGGAGAAGCTGGGTGAGGGAGGACACAGACCAGTAGTAACTGAGTCAGCTGAAGGGGAGAAGCTGCATGGTGAGGGAGGACACAGACCAGTAGTAACTGAGTCAGCTGAAGGGGAGAAGCTGGGTGAGGGAGGACACAGACCAACAGCAACTGAGTAAATTGAAGGAGGGTAGTTCTGGCAGAGGATGGAGGGTGCAGACAGGTGAATGAGAGGAGGGAATGTCCATGGGGCCGTGGTAAGTGGCATGTTATAGTCAGCGGCAATAGCACGAGGTGTGGCGCTAAGAGCAAGTCTCCAGGGGCTGCAAGTCTCCTGCTTAAGTAAATAGAGTGCGGCTATGGAGCCGTTAGGGCGGGCTTGGCGAGGTGACAGGTTGGTTCAGGGCGGGTGGCGTGCATTAAGCTGATTATGTTACTGGGGGCCTGGGGCCCACCCCTTGACGGACACCACGCCCAGCCGCATACAGTAAGTTGATCTCACCACCCAAGTGACCTGCACCCAGCTCAAGTCCAATTGCCTACCCGGATAACTTGCTACCTTTTGATCTCTCCCTCTAACTCCTCCAAGACCCAGGGCGCTCCAGCCGCTGCCCCAGTAGTCATCACATCATGACAATACCATTAACAACTGTCTGTGCCATTTTGAGGTTGACATTGCAACCCAACTCCTGGGTTACAACGGGAAACCCATCCATGTCAACATTACTATGTCTCCAGGGTGGTGGGGATGTGGTGTGGTATCTCAGAGCTTGGTATAGACCAAATTTAAAGCTTCAAGGTGTTGTTCATCCAGTGGTTGCTTCGTGCAGAGTAGTCATTGCCCCTTATCTCGGTCTTAAATATATTGTACATTCAGAATGGTGTATCTATAAGCTGGTAATAATCAACATGGGTCAAACAGTAGCTGCATCGAAATGGACCTGGGTGGGCATGTAAGTGGGTCATTAAGGGGAAAACATGACATAAACCTAAAAATTTAATAAACAGTTTAATACGAACCACAGCGGTTCCTCAACAGACTAATTTAATTACATAATCGAACCGCTGCGCAGAAAATGACGCGATAAAACAATTGCTTCAGTCCATTAACATCAGCTACCAGGCATCTTTGTCGGCTGCCTGCCTATCCTCCTGCTCAATAAACTAATTCATTACCACCTTTTGGATCGCCCCAAAGCAAAAGCCAGGCGTCATTCCTGGCTACTACCCGTGAAATTCGGCCATAACTGGGTTCAATGCAGAGAGGACTGCACCCCCTCCCCCTATGATTTGTGTGTCTCCTGTCGAGTCTGTCATTTCACAGATTGGTTGGCCCAGGATGCAAACTTCCCATGTGCATTTTATCCCCTTTTTCTCTGGTGTTTTACCACCACCAGAAATAAATAAAGCCATTTATTATGAACGCCTGAAGCAAATAGAAAGAGATTATCCATGGGGTTTTATTCATATGGGACCTGTGCATAGCTAAATCAATTCCAGGCTGCCTAGCTGCTAAACCCATGATTCATGGCGAAGTATCAACAATTTCTGACAGGCAATTGTTTGTCTGTTTTCGGATGCTTGTATTACGTTATCCTTGGTATTCTCCTTTTATACTGCGACATAAGAAGGGGAACTATCTGTCTCACTGGGGTTGCATGTGATAACTACATCTGCATGGTGGTCACTGATATACGTGCAATTGGAAAGTGTTTCATGTGCTACTTCTATTACCACCCATGACCCAATTATCTACTTCCCACTCTGCCCTGTGGTCCATTAATTGTTGCGCGCCTGACGGCTTACAATATGGTAACCCTTACAGTGCTGCTTAGTACTTGAATGTTCTATGCCCTGCAAAGGACATTCGAGTACTATGTCATGAGCATGAATGCAGCCCTGGGGAGTCTACTTGCTAGGGCTGCATACATGCATCCAGCCGACCCTTCAGGAGTGTATAGAAGCAGCAGTGGTGAGTTAATTGCCAGGGCTGCCTTCATGCATCATTACCACCAAGGGTATAATGCATTAATTCATGCACTATGTACCCCTAAAAGAGTTAACAGTGACATGTAGTTTGTATACCTGCCGCCAGGTGACCCAGCCTAGGGGCGCCACTAGGCTCCACCTAGCGGGCTCCTCCCGCACCAGGCGGCGAGTTCATCTGTTATCTATTAGTGATCCCGGAAGTGGCAGCGGTACATGCGCAATGAGCTGATTGGGCATGCGCATAGAAACCCCCCGCGCCCCCGACTCCACGTCTCTCATGTACACACTTCTCGGCCCCACCACGTGGGCATTATTCATAGGTCATATGGAGCGTGCACACACAGGGCTCCTAGAGCAGAGTCTGACAGAATAATAAATGGTGCCACATCAAAAGGAAAAGGAAGATAGAACAGTTTTATGTCAAACAGCCTGAGATAAAAAGGTTAAGATGTATCTACTCTCCTAGTCTCCGAAACATCAATCCATGGATTCATAAAAAATACTAATCATGAGGTTACTTCCTGTAAAGCTGCCCTAATGTGTCAAAAGGCATTGTTCATACAAATCATAGAATTATAGTAATCAATTAAATTCAGCTTAACCTGTACAATTATAATGTTGTGAGGTATAATGCTATATATACAGATCTGCTCAGCTATGTACCTGTAAATGGGGAAGAGACACTGGAACAGAGATAAAACAATGTGTACTGAACAACCCCGTCTGAAAGGACATAGTGATGAGACGACAAACCTGCAACAATAAAACACCTGGATACCATTCATCACTAAGAAATCACATCACACTGATACAACCCAGGTAGCTCTTGGTGCACCAGAAACCGCCCCATCGTATTCTAGTGCAGTTTCATCGTATTTTGGTGCAATCAACCGTAGTGCAACTCGCGGATTCTCTGTTTAGTGTTTCTGATGCGTGTTCACTCCTGCTGATTATAATTTTGTATGATAATCTAGTATCAGGTGTCTTCATTGCACTAAAAAACTGTGTTTTTTGTATTTATATACCTAGCAGTAGTGGAAATAAATCCACAATTTACCAGCATTTTATAGTTGGGTTTTGTCCCATTTCCAAAAGAGAATTAAAAAAACAACAGCTCTGAAGTACTCTGCCCTTTTTTTGGTCCACCAAAAAGAAAATGTCAAAAATACAGTTTCTTGCAATTTTTCAAGTTTTTTCAAGTTTTTTTTTAAAAGGTGGCTTCTCTCCCCTTTTCTGGCCTATTTATCTAAAAGCTGCAACATCTCGGTTTTTCAAATTTTCCGTTTTCTGGCCCGCTTTTCAAAGCCCGTCACACTGTTATGGCACAATGTGGCCCCTGCTCCATGGCCCCTGGTTTACCTACCTGTCTCTGAGGGTCGCACGGAGAAGGAGGAGGACGTAGGAGGAACTTGAAGGTGACATCGGTGTGCAGGAGGAGTAGGAGGAGGAGCAGGAGGAGGCGGCTGTGGTCGGGGTGGTGGGGAGGGGGTGCTGGAGGAGGATCGCCCACACACACACCTCTCACCCAACCACCCTCCATGCTACCCGCCTACAGCACCTCCCTGGTGGATGGTGGATGGACCAAGGGGCGAATCGCCAATGGTAGCTGCAACAACATACTCATCATACCATAGCCGTCATGGGCAGCCCTTCTTCAAAAATCCTTAATACAGTATTTTTCCCCTGCTTATGTTCTGTTCTACTTGTTTCTACGTCATGGTAGTACCTCCATGTTTTCTACGTCATGGTGCCTCCATGTCATTGGTGGACAAGGGCACTGTTGATTTGATGGTGGAAATGGACTTTCCTTTCATTAGATTTTATTTGTAAAAAACTATTGGCTTCCTGTAAGTGAATTATTCCCTTCTAAATATAAAATGGTTGCACCCAGTAGCTTCATGATCAAAACGAACCATCTGGGATTATAATTCTTTACATAACCAACGCAAAGTGAATTCCTGGTTCATTTCTGATTTTCTTACAATTTTCTACTCTTCAGGTTTTTGTTTAATAAAATCGAAAAAAACATCCCTATCGCTTCCTGTCCCATGTATTTTAATTTCTTTTTCTTTTTAAGTCCAAATACAAAACAAAAGACAATTAAAATTATTCCTCACAAAGATTGCTTTCTTCGGAAAAAGATCGAGATTTGTGTTGGTTCTTGTTTCGAATTTCTTTGGATTTCACATGATTATCTTTTTTATACCCCCATTCTCCCTGTTTTTTTGTACTTACCCCCAAGCGACCGAATGACTATGGGTGTCTTCGCAGATGCGGGACTGGATCAACTTGTCTTTTATTCTCAGGGCACCAGAAGGAATGGACCAAATCTAGCTGCCGATGGACAATAATACATTAAACCCCCTCGCCCATCAGACTTGGGGGATCGGACGGTCAAGAGTGAGCGTTTCCCACTGCTGCATTTTGATTGAGAACAGCGTCTAGGTGTTAGTATTTTCCTGATCTCAGAAATTGATTTTCCACATATTAAAAGAGAACAGAGCCTCAGTTAAGCGGGGGAAAAGCCAATACCTCCTGAATTTCAATCTATACCAGTTAGTCTACTATTGAAACAATTCCATGGGTGAGACATTTGGATTACTATGACCCTTGTGGACCGTGTTTGGTTAAAAAGCAGTTTCCCCCTACCATGTACCAAAGCCACTTTTGTGCACTAAACCCTTGGTTACCTTTTTTCTCTCCTTTGACATTTGGCAATTATCGCTGCTTAAATAGAAAATTCTCAACAGAGACTTCCGCGTCACCTGAGATACTTGAACAGAATAAAAGAACACATACATGGTTAAGGTTTCAAATAGTTATGTTTCTCATGTTGTGTTTTATGTGTGTCATATCTTCTCCATACTCGGTGTAGTGTAAGTCTGTCTTGTTCAACCATACACACACACAAACAGCTTCCAATTATTCATCATAGCAAGCATGCATCAAGTTTGTTAAACTTTGTTTTTGAGTATGGAGATTTGTAAATCATGTATCAATATTTTTTATGTGTAGTCACTCAATCACACACCTTCCAAAATCATTCAACCATACAATCAGCCATTTTGTTTATAGTGTTCATTTTGTCTGTCCCTGTGTCCCCCCACATATGATATATACAAAGGAATATTTGTGTTGTGTTCATATAAACATTTACTCTCTGATTCAGTTCATTCATTCACCACTCAGCATTTTTGGTTGTTTAAACAAAGAATACATGTAAAAACATGAACATTTCAAAAGAACAAGCAGCAGCAAAATACTCTTCCTTTGAAGAGAACCCAGACTTTCTTCCACTCATAGCACCCACGCCTCCATTCATAACATTCTCATCCCCTCTTTCCGTCCAACATTGTGTCAGCTAAATCCGTCTGTGACGTCACGAACAACAATCGTGACGTTACAAAAAAGTCAGGTCTCCAATACGAGTGGTCGGTTTATGTCACGTGCTCGATAACCTTACCGTTGCCGGTCGTTTTTCGTGGAAAAGAAAAACGACCGGTATTTTTGTGTCCGGAGTTGGAACTTTTGAAGAGCCTGAGTGGCCTAGCTCATCCGGCGTGCGGGTGGCCGACGTGGAGTGGTAGTAGTAGTGGTAGAAGATGTGGTGGTCAAGTAAAGACCCGACTTACCCTTCCCAGGCACAATCGTTTGTTCATTGCCATCAGGGCTGCTGCGGCCGCGTGATGGTCCGGAAACTCCACAAACGCGTACGGATCATTCCCAGGCTGTAAACAAGCAGAGAGAAAGGCAAGGTCAGTATACGTGACTTTCTGATCGGGGAATTATAATACATTTTAAACCCACGGGTACCCGCTAAGACAAAGGATCTCGCGCTTTGAGTATATTGAATACCGGTACCCTCACATAAGTTCAGTCAGATAGCCTACACCTGTACAGGATTATGCTACATAACCACTGCCCACTGGTCATCGACTCTGTTAGCACACCTAGTCTTGACGGTTCAGACCCTGTGCGGCAGTGCTTATATGTCATAACCCTTTACAGGTGTAGGCTATCATATTCAAGTGTATGACCTTATAAATGGACATCGCTAGAACAATGGAAAAATGTCTTCTCAGGTTTACAGCATGTTCGGGGAGAATGCATTGTATTATGGAGAGATCAATAAGCCACAAAACTTAAGACCAGCCCTGGGTGCGTGGGATGATCGGATCTGGATTTAAAAAGAAAAAAAACAATGCACCAGGCCCTCCTTCTTAGTCCTTTTTTCATGCCGTGGGAAACCATTAAAAGATTAAACCCCCAAAAAGTAGGGATGAGGGGTGCTTAGTGGATCACCCGCCTGGCAATTGTATCCACTAATGTTAAAAGTAGGCGACCAGGGCCTCGGAGGTGCTAATAACACGCGGACCAATCCAATCCTGTGGTGCCATCCTCCTGCAAGCCGTTAACAATGGCACATTCTAGCACCCTCACTATGTAAGGGCTAGAGAAAGCCCCAATTTCCTGGCTTCCCGGAACGGTAGGCCTGCTGGCAGGTGGGAGGCTTCGAGTAGGTGCTGGCGGGGTGCAGTGTCCGCCATTAACACGTTAAGGGCCGCCCAGTGCTGTAATGCATCATGCCCTTTCTCGGCATGATGCATTATTGCAGTGCGCGCAAACTCGCTGACCATACGAGGTTAATACACTCCCTAAGGAGCTGCATAATGCATGAATTCTCCCGCCCTGGCATGTCTACCCACCAGGGCTGCATTCATGAATCATTAAGACAAAGGGCATAGCACACTAAATAATTGCGCGGGCCTTAAATGGTAAAGGGGACCTGCAGGGGTTGTCCCGGGGGTTGTCAACAAACAAAACGATGCATCACCCCTGCCAGACAAGTGGTCCCCTCCAAAGGTCACAGACTGTGGGAGAATTCTGCCTATAAGCACTCTTCGCACCAGCACGAACCATATCACGGCAAAAATAGGCCTGTAAAGGGATATCTATCCATGCCTGTTTCACATAACATAACACCCAATGTAAAAACTCAACTGTATGCCCCACATAAAGGAATGCCGACTGAGGGGTGAGTAGCTAGGACAGTTGCAGAAGATGCGAGTCCCGTTCCATAAGTTATATTGACCCTTTAAGGGCCGCAAAGTGCTGAAATGTGCTGTGCACTTTGTCTAAATGATTCATGAATGCAACCCTGGTGGGCAGACTCGCCAGGGCTGCATTCATATATTGGCAAGATGCTTGAAAATGAATGCAGTACCGGTGAGTTAATCGCCAGGGCTGCATGCAAGCTTCATGACGACCGAGGACCTCGTCGTAGCACATAAAAGCAGCATGCGGCCTTAAAGGGCCAATGCCACTAGGAATGACTTACCCCATGGGCCCAGCTGCAGTCAGAGGGAAACGACCCCCCGGAGACTGACCAGATCTAGTTATTTACTATTGAATCCCTGCCTACATCTCTGAGCAGATTTTAGATAAGGGCACATTTGTTTGTAGACAATTTGGACGTGACGCTCTGCATTCTAAGATCAGACCTTCTAAGCCCATGGGTAGAAGGCACCTAACTAGATACTGGGATAGTTTAGGTTCCCTACCAACTGCAGACATGGCAGCCAGATGGATACTATAAGATGCCAATTGAGCGGTCCTTTACATTTTGAACATATTAGCTAACTGCAGAGAAAACCTGATCGTGATTAAAAACTTTGTTTCAGGTGCTTTATTTACCAATATTTATTACATCCAACACTACTGCATTGAAAAATAAAAACTAGATGTCTCATTCTAAGTACATCATGATTCACAGCTGCCTAAATCAGAATGTCCATGCACTAGTACTAACACTCATGTACCTCGTTGATGACATGTGTTCAGAAGCTTAAACCCATCCTGAACAAATACCATATTTCTGCAGAGTCAGGCAAAGGACTAATCTACAGTGGCCATCTGTTTGTGTCACCCCGGCCGGGACAGCAGACGGTTGGGATGAGTAGTAGGTAGGAGATAGGGGGAGCCGGGCGGTCTTAGTGTGCGAGGCAAGTGCTCAGACACCGGCAGAATGTGTTTTCAGTTTCCATTTCATTAGTAATCGAACCGTGGACGGGGCGCTCCAAACGGCATAATCCTTGCACGACTGGCAGCTTATCCACCATCGGCTTCTGGTCCCCCCCTCTCCCACCCCAGTCTGTAATGGCTGGTGGTAGGCTGGTGTTGACACAGGCCAATGAGAGGGGAACCTCCCATACTTAGAGGCATATATTATCCCTTTAAGGACCGCAAAGTGCTTTGTTTTGTACCCGTTGATACATGCATGCAGGCCTGACCAGTCTACTCACCTGGCCTGCATTAATGCATCATGCCGACCCTTTTGAAGCGTATAAATGAACATCAGGTCGGCATGATGCTTGAATGCAAGGGCTGAATGTATGCATCATGACGGCCAAGGGCTGAATGTATTATCATATACCGCCCGTAAAGCAAGGGGAAATCTTGCCCTTGGTGGAATAATCTATTTATCACTCAAATGTGTTTCTCCAGCATCCAGTCAAAGTAGCGGAAAAAATACGGTCGTCAAATTCCGTGGCTGAGAAGGCATGCTACATGTTACTAAATGCTGCACTTGCTATCGGCAAGCATTGAAAGAGCTGGCATTGATATGCATGGTACTTCAACCGCTTCAGCATTCAGCACATACCGTGTCTCAACGAGGAAGATGCCAACACTATCTCTATAGGAGAAGATGCCAAACACTATATCTATGGAGAAAGGTTGCAATACTATATCTATAGAGGGGATGCCAACACTATATCTATGGGGGGAGATGCCAACACTATATCTATAGGGGGATGCCAACACTAACTCTATTGGGGGAGATGCCAAACACTATATCAATAGTGGGGATGCCGACACTATCTCTATAGGGGGGATGCCAACACTATCTCTATTGGGGGCATGCCAATACTATCTCTATTGGGGGAGATACCTAGATTTTTTCTATGCAAGAGATGCCTGCCGGAGATGCCAACCCTATCTCACCAGGGATGAACTTCCGGAATGTCACTAACGCCATGCTGCTAGCCGCCCACCCTCGTCATCTGACTCATTTTCTAGCAAAGCCATGTCAACCCTGGGTGAGCGGAAATTTAATTCTGCGTCGTGCGTCGTTCATTCTGGGCGAGAGCACCTAAGTGACAAGCCGGTGGACGTTTGGACTAATCACTCTAACCACGGCAGTTTTCTAATCAGTTAACTCGCCAACACGCCACTTGTGGGCACCTGCAGAAAGAGCGGCTCTTCCAAGCGAGCAGCTCTTCCACACTTTAGCTGATTGGTGCCTAGCTCTAGCCATAAGTGTCAAGGTCACCAATGACTCACTCGACCCAGTTTAGGATCAGCTTGAGAATATGCCCAAGGTCTGTGCTACAGTTTCAATGTCTCTGAGGAATTGGTATCGGCGAGTTGTTGAAGTCTATATTTAACATCTCATATTATAAATTTATGAAATAGGATATGACCTGAATAAAAATACACCCTGCACTTTGTCACACTGATTATTGCCATTATCCAAACTTATAATTATTTGTAGGAATTCTAGAGTTTTTTTCTCATTCCAACAGGGTGGAATGAAGCTAATTTGACCAGGTAATGTTTTTCAATGAAAGCAAGAAAAGCAGTGAGTGTCTACGCCCTTTAATAGGTGAACCGTGGTTAATTCCCTGCTGCTGGGAAAACAACAAAAACTTCGAAATAAGGGCTCTGGTCTCTTTCCCATCAGCCATTTGGGGCTTGATGCACGTGCCGTTCTGTTTCACCGATTGAATTAAAAATAAGGAGATGATGTTGTCCTCTCCCTGTTCATGTTCATTGACACAGTTAGGAGAAATAGATGACAGAATGGGGGCAGCTACAATACCAGTGACACAGGAATGAATAGGATAACTGTTAAAGAATAGCTGTTTTCCTGACTGTATAATAGCTTGTATTGAAATGCTGGTTATGTAAACCTAGTATTGTATTGTTTATTGCTTGTAACTTGTATTGTAATGTTGATTGTACATAACTTGTATTGTAACGTTGATTGTATGTAACCTGTATTGTAATGTTGATTGTAGATAACTTAATGTATATATTAATGTAGAAGCAGTAGGACACAATAACGAATTGGACACAGGTGTTGGGTGACTGAGGAAAATAACTATACAATAGTCTGTGGCATTACCGAATAGTGAGAGGGATGTTAGGACAAGGATAACTACAAAGGAATGGAAAACAAAAGAGCTGAGAGCGCATGGCCTCTACACAGGCATGGGAGGGAAAACACCATTAGAAGTGGAAAAGAGGAAAGGTCAAAGAACAGGGGACATGGGTGGTGGGCCAGGGGACGAGTGATTCACAGAGGCTCTTTGCTGTGCTTCTAGTCGACCACCGTAAACAACATTCTCGTTTTAACCTCGCCCAGTGAAATCCCTGTGGTGATGCAAATCACACGACGACTATTGAACTGTCGTGTCGCCGACCGTGGCGGGTCGTGGTGTATGTGGGTGTCGTGTTGGGTTCGGGGTTGGTGTGGCTGAAGCAGGGGTTGCTAGGAGAAGTGATTCACCCCATTGTAATCTACTAAGAAAGAAGCCAGTAGTATAAGACACTAAGGGCTACCTAGACCTCTGCCTCTACCTGACCCTATTCCTTGGCTACTGACCCCTTGACCAGTAACTACAGTACCTGCCTTGCCTTGCGTGTTGTGCCGCGTGGACATGTCTCGTTTTCTCTTTTCCCGAATGACAAGGGCTTGGCATGACCCGCGAATCACGTAATCGTCGGAGCGACCTCTACCAACCAGTCACAACGCCCACGCTGGAACCAAGCTTCCCTTCCTATGTCTACACCCGTCATTTGTACATTTTAACCCCCTCACAATCTAATATACACGGTACTAACATGCTGGGATCCTATATATGCAGACAAACTAACTCACAGCTCCTGGTTATCTATCTCTTCCCATCATCCCCCTCCGGCTTTTACAGCCATTCTAATCCTTCAGCAGTTCCCTGAAACCCATCCCATTCTCCATATTCACAAATATACCGGTAAAGATTAGCCCTTGCCACCAGCACACTATCCCTCACACAGCCCCTTTCCCCCATTGCCGTGCCCTCTATACCCCAACCTCTGCACCCTCAGCCCTTGTCCAATCCCCCACCTCCCTGGGCGCAGCACCCCCCCGGCACACCGGCAGACAACAAGACAATCGGTGACCTTTGGCGTGCTCCCCCCGGCCTCGCAGGGGCTGGTCTCAAATCTGTGTCTAAGTGAAGCGGCTTCCACCCATCAACTGTGCCCTTTTGTACGCTGCCTACTGGTTGACCAGGGACTTAGCGGTGGCTGTCTCCCTGCCCTGCCCGAGCCGCGCCTGAAAGCACTGCCCTACGCGGTAATAGCCCTGCCAGGGCACCCTGCTCGCTCAGCAGGCACTGCGCCAAATGAAAAAGCAACATCTTCCCCGCAGGTGTCGGGCTTCTATTTTATTTACGTACGTTTAGATTAGACTCTAGTGTCTAAAGTGGAATTCAGGTCATGTCACAAAATGACGGGTCAGCACTATCAACGTGGCTATGTTTGCGTGGGGATTGACATTTCCTGTTGCTTTCATCTTTGAAGCATCCAACGATGACATTTATATTTGATACAAATATGGGTAAAATTGTCTATTCTATCAAGTATATAGACTTGCAGCTTCTTGTGTGTTTTGTTGTTGTGAATGTACACATGTAAAGAGGACTACAAACCCATTTCAGGTTCCATTACATTGTACTAGTTACACAGTTTTTCACAGTGAGATAAGCTCCTGAGTTGTGGGATACAAAAAAGGCGTTCCATCTCTTGAGACAAAGGGCACCAGTATCAATGTGCTCTCAGTCCATCAACCCTGTATGGCTCACATACTGCTGCACTGCATGCGTTATGCCTCGAGTCATCATGATACAGAAATACAGCCCTAGAGAGTAACTCGCCAGTGCTGCATCCATGCATCATGCCGACCAGTAGCTCCGACCTTACAAGTAACAGGGTTGATGATTCCCATCCGACAGTTTGGCATGATGCTTTGATGCAAGCTCCTCATCAGGGCTGCATCCATGCATCATGACGACAAATGGGCATGATGCATTGGTGCACTGAGCGGTCCTTAATGGGTTGATCACCGAAGTCACCCTGTCAACAGGAACAGCAGCCCCATAGCGGCCGCCTCCCACCTGCCTCCCGCCCATTCTACCACTTCTTAGTTAGCGTACTGGGGCTGAGAATGGCCGTTACCTCCGCCTGACCCTCCTTTAGAAAGGTGACAGCATGTCGAGGATGTCGTAAATCGGCGTGATGGTGCTACAAGTTAGCCCTCTAAGGGTCGCATAAAGCTTTACTGTCCTTGGTCTTTATGGTGCTTGAATGCAGCCCTGGCGAGTAACTCGAGTAACTGAATCAGGCTGAATCCTGTGGAGTTCATGTATAGACTCCCGAAGGGTCAACATAGCGTATGAATGCAGCCCTGGCCAGTTTCATCCCAGGGCTGAATTAATGCACCATGACGAAAAAGGGGATAATGCTTCAAAGCACTATGTGGCCCTTAAAGGGTTAAAGGGTAGCTTCTACCAGGTGGTGAATACCATATCACCAACCAGCACAACATCAGCCAAAGGCCACTGTGAAATATGGGTTGGTAAGAAATGCCTGATGATGATTGGGGCACGTCTGACACTGCCAGCAATCAGCTGTGCCACTGGTGTCACTGGTTGCGCATGCGCCACAGCACCAATCACAACCAGACGCCCCCACTTTCGGTAACCCTGAAACACACACTAAGGGGGTGATATATGTTTTTTTAGGGAGGGGGGGGGGGGGGTCACATGAGAAAAGGCTAGCGTGTAACAATGTAAGTACAGGGGGATTTGAATAGTCTTGCAAAATGACACAAGCTACTACCGCTCCCCCAACATCCACTGGCAATGTGTATACCGTACATACAAAAAAGTATATTCATCCTTTACAAGCTCGTCACATTAATGACAATACCCCCACTGTACCCTACTTTTGTATACCGACCCATTGATAACATGTGATATTCATATTATATACTGCTCTGAACATGTATGAGATATTAATGTATGTACAATGTATAAATGTTATAGAAGCTCTGAAGATACCGAAGGATACACACTGTATTTCTGAAGCTGCATTCGAGAAATGATAAGTTCAATATTTTGAGGGAAAATAAACATCTGTAAAAGAAGATAATTTATGACTATTGACATATAAACCTTTTTTTTAAAATCAGTGACAAAACTCCATACGCAGCACTTAGTTTTGGTGGATTCAATAGCGTTGGAAAAACAGATACTTGGTCCAACTGTTGACTACTCCCGTTAAGGGTGCTACTCAAAGCAGGCTAGTGTGATAAAAAATAAGCCATCAAGGATGGATCTCAGGTGACATGAAGCGGATGGCTTTATCCATTACCTTTATCACCTATATATGGATGTCAGTCAAGTGCCAATCATGTAGCAATCTGAGAGCAGCACAGCATCGGCTAGTGGACAGGCCAAAATAATAAATGGTGTGTTTCAGACTACATGGTCTGAAACTCTAGGATAGGAAGGTCAGATTTTTTATTACTATTTATTCAACACTTCAAATGTATGCCCTTACCTCAAACCGATGCTAAAATAGTTCCAACAAAAATGTCTAATTTGCTAGTTAGGGTCGGAAACTTGAAAATGCTTTCTTTTGGCTTCAAGGTACTGTTCTGACCGGTGTGAATTGATTGATGTAGCAAACCCATGGTCCCTTTGTCTGTTTTAGGCCTACTTTGGATTCCAGAGAGTGTCTATCCATGGCTAGAGAACAGCATTACACTATTACCGTGGACAAACATGTTATCTAGAGAGCTGCTCCAGCATAGGGTGCCTCAAAACAGTGCCATTCATTTCCGTTGTTTTAGCTTTTTATCTAGGTTAGACGTGATCCTCTTTACCCCCCAAAATATGTTAAGAGGAATGCTCTAGATATCCAATTCGGTATTATGAGCGTCTAAAGGACACATACAAGGAAAACAGCAAAATGCTTCTCTAACGAAATAATACCTGCATTCATACAGTATCAACCCAAGTTGCAAGTCGCTTCCTATTCTTGAATTTCGCACTTAATATCCCTTTAATTAAATATTTCGAAACAGGTTCTCACAGTCCAGGGGATATCCCTCCCAACTCTCATATATAACCTAGCCCTGCTGAAATGACGTTTATATTCAATTCGCCAGACATGATAATAGCTTGTATAGGCATAGCCATACCTTTCCCATATACAAGCGATGCTGGCCATTAATGTAAGCATATCTGTGGGTCATTTCAATGATGATGCGAGTTTATCTACAGGCCATCTATGTGTAATGACCAGTGCCGGGCATCCATTGCTGACCCGAATAGCCGCCTTAACACTCCCAGCATCATTGGTGCCCCCGCTCACCCCGGTTGGCCAACCAGTTTCTGTAATGAAAATATCGCTGCAGCCACTGATGACTACTGTATATTTAATGTCGACATTTCCGACATTACCGGCCAGGGTCTACTATAATCTGACTATTACATGTCATCGATGATATCAGTAATGAGATCACTGTGGCTGGGCGAGGGGGGATGGGGATGCGAAGCATGGCCACACTGAAAACCCAGCCCTATGTGAAGGTCGTCACTGCAGACGACTTTAGGGTCGTCATGCCATGGAGATGAGCAAAGGTCGTCATGTTGATCACCATATTTCCGCCACTAGAGGTCTCTACTATGCATTGGTGGGATATCTATACTCTCCCATCAAGTCATTTATCAATTAAAACTCTTCTTAATTCTAAGTGGTGGCATTGCAACACTAATTTAGAAAATGTAGGTTATCATGTAAAATCATATTTGAGGATTTTCAAGCATGATATACAAGAGGAATTTGACATTAAAAACAGAATAGATTAAAGCAGGGCATAAACACCTCTTGTGTACCTGAAATCATTAGTATAAGGCTGCGGATTGACTTCAATGGGTAATACACACAAGTACCTAGGTCTACTACTGAGCAGTAGTTATTACCAAATAAGGGTTAATGATGGAGGGGAGGGGGTGGTGGGGCAATGCTAACATTATTTCTAATTATGTTTTATTGCTGTAAAGATTATAAACAATAAACATGAATGTGATCACTGGTGATGACCATAGGTCGTCATAGTGACAACCTGATTTTGGGGCAAAATGTAATCAATATGACGACCCTGGGTCGTCACTAGTGACGACCCTAATGACGAGGGGGTGCTCGCTCTCGACACCAGCACAGTGATCACCCTAAGGTCGTCACCAGTGACGACTTTATGAATCCATTGGGTTTTGAGTGCAGTCAGTATCATACTGGGATGAAAGTGTCCAATATGAAATAGAACTGTTAATGTTCAAATGGAGGCCCCTGTATTGAGATCCTCTATAGGTCATCAAATGTCTTCGCAAAAAAAAACACGTTGAAATTCCTGAGTAGCCTACACGATAGAGACCGAAGATGTACAAATGTTGAGGTGGGAAACAACAGGGGCAACCAAAGAGGGTTGTGGAATACTAGGCTACATCTTCATCTCTGACAGCGCGAAAACCTTGTAATGCTCACTCTTACATATAAATGTACACCCTTTTTGCACTGAGGCGGTAACGGACACCGGTACATCAGTGTAAGTTCCTGTGGCTATATGAGACAGCCTTGTTGCACCCAGTAGCTGTGAGGTAGTGAGGATGTGCTGGACATTGCCCTCAGATTACTGTACAGTGATGCGGTGTGTTAAGCTACTCAGGTCCACATAGCGCTTTACTGCATCATGACCTTTGTCATCATGATGCATGAATACATCCAGCCCTAGGGGTAATTCACCAGTGCTGCATTTAAGCATCATGCAGACCATTCCGGAGCACCGTATATCTACACTGTAGAATCGACATGAGGCGTAATTGCAGCTCTGGTGAGTTACTCACCAAGGCTGTATTCTAACATGATGACGACCAAGGGCATAATACATTAAAGCACTATGCGGCCCTTAAAGGGTTGAGCCGCTCAGGTGACCCCCTTACTCTGGTGCAATCAGTGGACTGGCTTACACCCACCTGACCACAACCTAGACTCCTTTCAAGGTAAGTGTTTAGGTGCAAGGTACATGTGGGTTCACAGGTAGGTTAGGCAGGTATCCCAGGCCAACACCGGAATACATCTCCCACCCACTTATTAGGACAGTAAAGACGATCTGGCCGTTGTTAAATGTCATCATGTTGTTACGTCAATATGTAGGGGCAGATGTATCTTCTCTCGACAGCATGAATCCGATGATATATTATATGCATCTATAACACATACAATAAAATACTGAACTGATGTCAAATGATGAAGGGGCATGTACATTGTATCACATCGCTACTCAGAACTCGTCTATTTGAAGATACCACACTGCCCTGCTACTCCACCCCCCAGTTTGAGGGCGACAAACACTGGGTATTCCAGATAATCTGCCTAATATATCCATGCCTTACAGCAATGCCTAGACTGGGATAATGCACAGCTGGGAATTTCCTTAGGGGTGTTTTTTTCCAGCTAGGACCTGTGAACTTTTTGTGAGAGATAAACCAGCAGGGGGAGGTTGTCCCTTACAACAGGCGACGCCTATAGATAATATCTCCAGTGTGCGCGGTATTACTGTTAGAGTAGGACACAACAGTGTCTTAACCCACCCCCACCCTCTCACCTCCACCACCCCCTCCCACCTATCCATACACCATGGGCATGATGCGATAGCATCTTTAGTGTACGAGAGGCATCGGCCTAACTACTGGCATCTACAGCCACGATCCCCAGACTGACATGCCCCCTCCCCCAGCCACTAACACAAGGACATATTGTTTTGATTCCATCTTGCGCCCTTTATTTCCCAATTGCTCGCAGTGATAGCGGAAAATGAAAAAGCCTCTGATAGCATCTCTTCCCCCTGCTGGGCCCTGGAATTGGCTGTTAGGGGAGGCAATGGGGAGATTAGGCCCGTCACTAGTCAGGGTGCTTACTGGAGGAGCGGGGTGGATGGGTGGGTGGCGTGTGACTGTGCTGGAGGAGTGCTTAGCTGGGTTGCTTAACAGCTATTTCATTAGACCCAGCGGTCGGAGTGGACAGGAGGTCTGGGTTAAGACACTGCAGTATTGAGGAATGAAGGTCGACCCCCCCCCCTCCAATCCCCTCTTGTACCTATCCCCTCATCTTACTCAACCCCACACAAAGTAACCAAACTTCTCCCCCACCCTCCCTTCCCCCTCCTACTCCTACCCCCAGATGATATATTGTCGTGACAATATCCCACAAACGATAGCCAAAGGCCTCGTCCCATCCCCACCTTTACACCCTTCCTTGACCACTACCTCCCCTCAAAAACCCACCCCTCCAGCCACCCCGCAGCCGGTCAGCCCACCGCCCAGCAGCACACGCTATTCAGCCATACAGCGCGGCCTTTCATGTCCCATATCTGGGTATGGGGTGCTGGTGGAGGTGGAGGAGGAGGAGGCCAGAGGCAGTGTAGGAGGAGCTTGCTGTAGAAAGGATTATCCCCATAGGCATGTCGACAAGTGCTACGTAAAAACAAACCCTACCCACAGACGAGGTCGTTCCCCTCGTCTTTATTACACCGCCCGCTACGCGACGCGATAGTCCGATCCGTCATCGGCTCCCACACGCCGAGTTCAGACATCGCGGCAGCCATCGTTTCCGAATAATTGAAAGTCGCTAGCAGCTATCGGTCACATGGCACCACACTGTTCTCTTTTCACTTCCGCTAAATCAATGTTTCATGGCCAACTTTGTTTAACTCGTCTACCATCATCTTTGCCGACCCCCCTTGAAAGGCTGAAGATAACTCCTCTGCAAACACTTCATGATCGGGTTCAACCGTTGGGTAGATGCCCCCCCCCCCAAATGAAGTTGGGTACTAATCGTATAGACTTGGCGTGACTACATGGAATTGGTAATCAAATCAACAACTGCAATAATCTCTGCAAACGCGACAAGGTCGTAATGTTTATTTGTGTTGAGAATTCAACCATTATCATTGATATCGGTACAGCCCACATTGCAAGGGTCCTGTTAGGGCAGACAGGTTGGACACCCATATATCAGAGTTTCCATAAAAATCCACATTGATTTTCCACGAATTTACCTGTTCTTACCTGACCTAAGCAGTCTTCAAGTTGATCGAGCTTTACCCCTATGTTATTAGTGATGTTTTGTGACATTTTCCTTGACTGACAAGGCAACATTTCATTAGATTCCCTTACACCCCCCCCCCCCCCCATGAACTACCTTTATCAGCGGAACTCCTGAGTATTGACATATATACCTGTACACTGTAAGCGCACTACAGACAGAGACCGATCTTGGCGGCCATATATCTGCACACTCATTCTCAGTATCCCACAGGGAGCGGCGATGGAGCTGAGTGGTGTAGCCTGGTTAAATATTGAACCTGCGCTGCTTTAGCATGTTTTACGGGCTGTAACGTCAGGCGTGTTCACACCAAGAGGCAGGGCTTTGTTTGTGGGGGATCGTACATTAGGCGCCTATAGGGAGACGGATGGTGCAGGTGGCACTGGTGGTTATCTACGGGGCTGCAGGTATGTGCAGCACGCCGGCTGATGAGTGGGGAGAGGGGAGAGGGGGGGGGGGGGGACACACAACCAGAAACACACTTAACCCTTTGAGGGTAGAATACTGCTTTATTGTAACATGTGCTGTGTCGCCATAATGGATGAATGCGGCCCCAACGAGTTATGCATTCATGCATCATGGCCACCCTTCAGGAGGTATCAACTTCAGGAGGGCCAGCATGATGCTTGAATGCAGGGCTATATTCATGCATCATGACGATACATGAGCATTATGCATCCAAGCAGTATGCTGTCTTTAAAGGCTCGTAAAGGCTCAGTCTCGTGTGTTCTGGTAAGGAAAACAGCAGGTAGTCCCCAGACACCGTCTCATCAATTTGTTCTGGTAAGGAAACTAGGAACACAAGAGACATACAAGTACTGGTAACGAGAAACTACAGGGCATTCTGGAGGCAAAATAGGGGACGATGGCCATATTCATTCTGGGGTACTGTGCTGAAGATCAACGCAGTCTCAGGTACTATGGGTGGCAATGTTCAAGCATACTGGTATACATACTGTAAAGACTAGTGTAGAATTCACGGCTTCTACGAGACTCATTTTTAATTTGATACCAAACATGCCCATACAGGGTGCATGTTATACGCGTATACTACATAATCAAAGTGGTAAAAACTAGCCCCCATGTGCGGCATATATAAGATTGTCCAAAGTTATGAGTGCGGCTTATACAAGGGTTAGGCTTGTACACGAGGCTTTACGGTACTCCACTGAGGGGCGGTGAGGATCTGTCTGGTGTCCAGGGGACGAGCCCATGTAGCACGGGGGTCATTAGGCCGTGTGGCCCTGGGTGCTAGTGATGGTGTGTACGGCTAACTCTATTGGATGCCCAATGTCCTCCACCCACCCTCTCCCTCCCCTTCACGCCGCTTTAGACCTTCCGCAATACCCGGTGCTTCTGGCTCATGTCTTCCGGTCTCACCTCCTGCTGGGCGGGCCCTCACCACCACCTAACCCGTTAAGGACCGACTCGTACATCAATGCAGCATGCCCTTGGTCGGCATAGTGCATGAATACAACCCTTGCGAGTTACTAACCACTGCTGAATCGATGCATTATGCCGACCCTATGGAGTCTATACACTCCCGAAGGGTCGTCACGATGCATGGTTGCAGCCCTGGCGAGTTACTCGCCAGGGCTCTATCATGCATCATGACGACAAAGGGCATACAGCACTAAAGCACTACACCGCACTTAAAGACCTAAACTGCCCCTTACCCTTTCCACATCCTCGTCTCACCATGCCACCTCCATTTGACGCATTTCCTTTGCTCCCACTTCCAGCTGCTCAGCTCATTCTAACAGATGAGGGATGCTAGCACCTCGACCAATGGTGCTTCTCTGGACACTATTGGACACTATTGCGTGATACTACGTGTACATGTATTTGCTAACCTTAGTGCGAAAAGGTAAACGATATTGGTCACAACATCATTATTGCCCTCAAAAAACGAAAAAGAGCCCCCCCCCCAAAAAAAAAAAAACTCCCCTCTTTCCTTTCCTTCCTATGCAAATGTTAAGTATAATATAAGTGGTCCTTGTCATGTATGACCCCCTCATTATATATTGTGTAGGGCCCTCTTTTTCCCAGGAAGAGAGATGGAAAGTGTATTCGGGTGGGGACGGGAATATTTCTATAATTTATCAAGGTTGCAACTCTGAAGTGACGACCATTGTTGAACAAAAATTGCTACTTATCTGGGGATATCCCCCAAAGACCCATTACCTGTGTAATCTCTCACCATCCCATTTCCCTCCAAACCAACACACCTGTCATCAACTTCCTATACCCTAACACCAACCACCCACCAGCCCAATGCTATCTGCTCGAAGAGTCCAGACCCCGTTAGCATGCGGTGGGCATCTTGTGAGCACCGGGACGACGGTCGGGGTAACATCGTTACCCGAAGCTCGCAGAAGCGGGTCACCAAATGTGCTTAGTCAGCGCAATCCGGGCCTGTGTTTGTGGATTAGTCGGGCATTGCGCCGATGGGCGATGAGTGCGCGGATAAGGAGGGCGGACGGGCGGCCGGGCCTGATGGGGGTCAGGGTGACGCGTGCCGGGGCATGCCAACCACCAGCCACAGCAGACACTGCCACTGCCCTGACGAGGTAAGCGTTAGGATAACCCTCTAAGGGCCGCATGGTGTGTTAATGCTGTATGTGTGCCCTTGGTCGGTATGATACAGCCCTGGTGAGTACCTCGCCAGAGCTGCATTCAAACATCATACCGACCCTTTGAAGATGTGTCAGCCCTGTAGGATCGGCATGAGGCTTGAAGGCAGCACTTGTGAGTTACTCACTAGGGCTGCATTCATGTGTCATGACGACCAAGGGCAGAGCACATTATGCTGCCCATAAAGGGTTAGAGGGATGGAGGAGAGGCCGAGTGTAAGTGAGAAGCATGGAAGGTGAGTGAGGGCAGAGGTGACCCGGTGAAGGGCAGCGAATGGGGAGGGTATGCAGGTACATGCAGGACGGGTACAGTTAGACCAGGTAATCAGAGAACTGTGAGGTAAAGGGCAAAGGCAAAAAGTCAGCTTACAAGGTAAGTCAGGTAGTGATGGGTAAACAGGTCATTAGACAGTAAGAAAGAGATAGGAAGGTGTAATGTTGTGTATATGTAACCACGCAACACTTTGGACATGACATATTTTTGTAAACAGGAGTATTGTATATCACATCAACCCGGTAATATCACAGGGGAAGAAATCACACTTCAAAGGTACCATTGGCAAGGTATGTTTCGCATGGTCAAGAAATAGCTGTAATAAAATATTTGGCTTTGCCTGCAGATTAAGAAGAATTGACGTCCGAATCCTCATTTGCATGGGAATTAGTTGGCGGTTAATTCGTTCTATTTGTATTAAAGATCCATCGCGGCCGCATCCAGGCAGAAGCCAGCAAGAAAAGTTTGTTGGTGTTCTTTTTTACACCTCTGTGTGAAGGCAAAACAGTACCAAAAAGCCCCATCCCTGGGAGATCGGTGTCGCCTTGAGTTAAGGCCATCAAGAAGCAATCATCTTAAGTGTGGAGATGGCTTGTTTTATGGTGTTGGGGTGAGGGTGAGGAGGGGAGGGTGTCCCTGTGTTGGGGGGGGGGGGGGGGCAGCTGGAAGAGGGGTGTAGTGCGTCCAGAGCCAGTGCCAAGCTAGGTACAAGCAAAGGCAGCATTTAGGGTAGATTCACCATGAGTCGGACACATACCCTGAGACGGGCAGTAACATTTGCGGTTATTTAAGTACACTCAGAGATGCCACACCCTGGCAGTCAAATAGTAGGAAGCCTTATGATTTTGGTAATTTTATGGAGGAAATAAACATAATCTAATACTGAAATCCCAATGAAAAAAATAAGAAATTTCTGCGAACGTGGGAAAAGTGGCATCTCTGTTAACACTTCTAGTCTTTTTTCTTTGGAAAGAATGACACTTAAATTTTACAATGGGTTTAAAATGCTTGAACAACCATAAAATTAAGTGTCCGTCTCCAGGTATGTGTCGCACTCCAGGTAATCTACCCTCATGTCTCTGAAATGGCGGTGACAGCGTTACTAGCATTCAGATGATTGCCCGTGAGGTTTTTGAACTCATTAGGATCTATAATAATCGCCAATGACACTAAGCCAGACAACCCTTCCCTCCAGGTGGTGATATCATTTCACTGGTGCATCCACTCAATAGTGCTATCGAGCTAAGTGTTAAATCATTAAATTTTATTCGCAGCGAACATTTTACAAGAGACACACCAAAAAGAATATTTCTTATAAAACAACCGAATAAAATCTCCTGCAGAAAGAACCTCAGCCAATCAATTTCTGAGCCAGGGTTTACCTTCATACTGTTCTTTTACCCTGTCCCACCTTCTCTTCTTGTCCTCCATTATGCACACCCCCCCCCCCCCCCCCCCCACCATCGCGCCTCCTCCTTCCATCCCAACCCCCAACCCAGCGGCAGCAGGGTTATCATGCGACTTTGTTTGTTGGCAGAATAACAGTTGGCGGAAATCCAAAAGGCTTGTTTGTGGACATGTAACGTATTTTTTTTAGTGCAGAACACCAGTTAAAAAGCGACAATTGAAGGAGCCGCGGCGGGGATTCATTTCGTGCCCAGGGAGAGAGTACTATTGCAGGGGCTGTGAGCAGCTCCGAGCTGCTCAGCGAGCTGCTCACCAGAAGCCAAGCGGAAGAATCCCAGCAGCGACAAGCGCCCGGCGAAATGTCAGCCAAACAGTGCACCACCCCACTCAAAGTGCAACGAGCCGAAAAATAAATTATCTAAAACTTCCATCATTTTACCGCCCTCCGCTCAGAGACCAGGCAAAAATCATCGTCTGCACTTGAAAAAGAGCGCATGGGGAAGGAAATTACGGGGCAGCAGTTGGGATGGGGTGGAGAAGTGAGTGGGGTTGCTGCTAGTGACGGTGTGAGACGTGTAGTAATTAGGGACAGGCCACACAGTGTGAATATGAGCCTCCACCCTAATTGCATCTTCAGTGCGAAATATTTTCTGTAGGCTTGGCCAAACATGGATAGCGAGCAGTAGAGGCCTAACACCCCCCCCCCCCCCGCCTCCAACAACACATCACAGATCCCCATTTTACAGCAGCAAACTCTGAGAAAGTCAGTGTGGCAAAACAGTCTATGACCCAACAGTCTGAGCATAGCAGTGTGACTCTGTGAACCAACAGTCTGGGCCAGTCACTGTGACTCAAAAGTCTGAGCGTGTGATAGCAGTCTTTGACCATACAGTCTGAACATGTCAGTGTGACCCAATCACCTGAGCATGTCAGTGTGACCCATTAGTCTGTGACCCAACAGTCTGAACATGGCAGTGTGACCAAACAGTCTATGATCCAACAGTCTGGGCAAGTCAGTATGACCCAACTTTGCTCAGTGTCTAACGTCAATATGATTACAAAGAGAACTCACAAACAATTTCTACTTTGAAATATCAAGCTGCTTGGTACAATCCGCAGGCAGGGTGGGGTGCCGAGTGGGCGGTACTTTGTATTCTGGTCGCTGCAGTCATAGCGCAACCCAATCAGAGAGCCACTCCGTGCCGAGATGCTGAAGGTAGGCACAGACGTGCCCAGCCACACATCTCAGCACTGAGCAGCTCACACAGAGCAGCTCACACTGACCATCACCCCCAGCTGCCTGAGAGGCTTTACCGTAAAGTCTCGCGTAGAAGTCGTGGTTTGTACGCAGATCAGTTTTAATTTGATACCTAAGCTGCCTGTGATCAATATAGGGTGGGTCATTTTCTTATTATTTTTTTAAGATGAGTATACCGGTACTACAGTACTAAATTGGGAATTTTCAGACCCCCCAGTGCCGTTTATAGAATTTGCCAAAGTTAGGGGTGCGGTTTGGGTTATAAACGAGAATTTATCGCACTGCTATAGAGCTTATGACAAGGGACCTTATATCCTTATCTAAATCCCATAGCTATATTCTAACTGCACATCCATATCTGACATATCAAGTACATCAACACCCTTGTCCTTATCCACCAGCACAGGGACTTTTATCTAACACGCTGTGTCACCTCCAAAAGACTAGACTATCAATTATGCATCGACCTCTACCCTCTTACAACTGGTTACTGACTATCACCTCTCCACATACCGGTCACCGACACCCTTAAACCCATTCCTGGGACCTCATCAGAAACCCACCCCTGTACCACACACGCATGCCTGCAGGTCTATACCAAATTTGTATCATCCCGTATTTAACTCGCTAAATCTCGTTGACTAAACATCGTTAGGTTCACGGGGAGGGCCTCCCCTTGGTTGGCTTAGGGGCAAGGTCTATGTCCCTTGAGGAATAGACGAGTCAGTCGTGGGTGGGTTGGGGTGGGGGGGGGGGGGGGGGGTTAGTCTCCAATGGCAAAATGGAGGAAGAGCTGAGCTCAACCTGCCGCCAGCACCCTCTCTGGACTACCGCTGATAAACACATTAGACAGATTTCCGTCAAGTCACTACCTACACATCCGGCAGTGCTACTGTCCCCATCTCACCACCCAGCAGGGGCTCCAGTGTCACACCATTTCAACTGTGTTGGACCTGTCGTCAAATATATGTTTCTTATTCAGAATTTCTCCTTTCTCTTGTGGTTGCAGATTATGGTTGCAGATTATTCTGCTAAACTTGGCGCATCTGTCGGAGTTTGCATTTAAAGTTAGTTTATAGTCTCAATGTTTTGGCGATTGAACTTCACTCCTGGGCAAAAATTGGGCAAATTGGCAATGTCTTCGACAGCTTTCCATTCACCAATAGGGTGCCATCATTGGTTCATGGGTAGTGTTTACAATTTGGAGAGGGTGGTCAGTGGATTCAGAGGGCCTGTATGGACCAAACCGGTGTAGGACTACTTAAATTGTCCATCACTTGGTCACAAAGGGCGTCAGTTCCAAACCCCAGACAAGTACAAGGGCATAGTCTAGACAGAAAGCAGTGATTTGAAGTTGAACCAAAAGCCAGACATTGCAGGTCCTGCTCTGCATGTGAAAAACATGTCAGTAACAGCTCCTTGACATCTTAAAAGTCTTACATGAGCATCCACAGCCCGGTGGTGGTAAACACCCATTCAACCCCTTCTCCAACTTGTTTACAGCGTACCACGTTACCAGGGGGGGGGGGGGGGGGTGTCAGAGCATCACAAAGCAAAAGGTACCCTTTACACTCTTGAGCCCGCAGCGCATTTGCCTCGAAAAAAGTCATCGGCCTAGCAGCTAAAGCCTGACGGAAGCCACTTTACATCCCTCAGCATGAAGCGACCCGTGGTGGTGGCGACATGGAGGGCAGCGATAGGGCCCGCACCCCTCCCAGTGGTGGTGTAAATACAGCTTAAGAGATTATGGCGTGGCAGCAGATAGTGAGATAGGCCGATAGTAGGACGGGCCCGGCTTATTCTGGGCACCGGGCATGAGTGGACTCGGAATGGTCTGGCAGTGCCTGGCCCTTCCTCCTGCAGGGTGACCTTAGTGGTTGATGGTCTGACTTCTAGCTCTGGTAACAAACTCGTCCTGTTCCTCCTGTGGGTGCCTGCTACATATAACATGCAGAAGCTGCCCTTAAGCTGGTCAGCATACTACTCACATGCTTAATGTCCTGACACAATCATGCAAGGTTCATGCTCTGCTTATGTCAAAAATCTAATATATTCTGACAGCTTTACTTCAGATGCTAGGTCTCAGCATCAGAATGTCATCCCACTACTGGAAAATTGGGATGGAATATCTCAGATTATCACTTCATCATTGAACTCTTATTTCAGTTGCATTAAAACGTTATCAATAATATTTACTATAGTCCAATATCTAGGACTGATAACGTTTCAGTGGTTCGAATTAGTTCCCATCTGGTTACAATATGGATAATTAACTGGGAGGGGTTCGAAATGTCTCTGCTTGATCCTGCCCTTAACGTTCGGCAGTATTGGGGCCAATTTCTGGCCTGTGATTTATTGTGGTGCTTCGCGGATAAGCCTCTGTGGGACAGATTGATCCCTTTGTTGTAAAATGGGCGTGGTAGGCGATGGGGGTTAGGCGATGGGGGAGCACAGGGGAAGGGCTTCTCTTCCCTTGGCGCCCTTCCCTTTCCGAAGATACCCAACAAAACGCCAACACTACCAGCTCTCACCTCCCAGTCACAACACGCCAACAAAGCAATCTAGACCTAGTCCCCAGAGATCTAGTCCTGCACCCACCACGCCTATCTCTCCATCCTCCCCCTCCCCCTCCCCCTCCCCCTCCCAGCCACACCCTCTCCCTGCATTCCTTCGTCACACGCTATACACCCTCCACCCACCCAACCCCCTCAGCATGAGCGCGAATTAATTCATCTAGGCCAACCAGGCGGTGTATGACCTTCAAGTACATCCCAGACCAACCTCTCTAGAAGAGCTTCTTATGCTGCAGCAATGGGCGCTGCTGTGTCAATTTAAAAGGCATTATCATATAAACAACAGCTGATTTGACGGTGGGCCTAACGAGCCTGTGGCCGTGGCGGGGGTGGCAGGGAAGGAAGGGGTGGGCACCATCGACTGTAGACCGTCAGTTCATTACGGCCGAGGGTCGAGCCTCGCTCCCTACTCCGCAATCACAACGGTCCCGTCCAATTATAGATAAACCTGTATCGGCCCGGCCCGATCCTACCCTCCAAATGGACCTGTTGGCTAATTCATTTATTTTCCTAAAAGCACACGAAGGGGAATCTCCTTCATTTCAGTCGCATTCTGTTGTTTTTCCATTATTTTTCCTATCTATGAAAGTACGTTTTTCTCTGTGTGACTGGCTTGAGTCAGCCATCCGTATTTTAAAAAATCTTTTCATTTTTTTTAATGTTGACGCCAGTGTTTTTCTTTAATTTTTCTCGGTCGCCCACCTGCCGCTATCAGTAGGTCTCAGTCTTCATTGTTATTCCGGCATGGGTAGTTCGCTTGTTGTCCGTTATTGGCGCTGTTATCGTGCTCTGCCATGGATTTAGCGACCTTCCCCTTTGTCTAAATGGGACTTTGGGTTTGGGAACAACTGAAACTATTGGAGACCTGGGGCGAAGCACGTTTGGGAAAATGCCAGTCTTGTTCCATGAGAGTTCCCTGTCAGGAATCTGACTGATATTAATGGAAGAATTAATATACCTATCACCGTGCATTTCTCAAGGAATTAAAGAAAAACAGCCCCTTGATACACATTGAAAGATGTGAAATGTGGCGATATACTATTTTTCAGTGATCTCTCGCCATCACCCGACACCTATATTATATGCTCCCATGATCACCCTGTCAGACCTACATTCTACCCCCCCCCCCCCTCCCTCCCCTCCACACACCCACTCTGGCGCTGCTTTGACTGATGCTCCTACCGATAGGGACACGACCACTGTCCAAACCAATGCCATTTGTCGGCGACCCGGGGCCCCGCACCCCTGACATTAGACCATACATCTCCACCGTTCGTGCTTCTCACCTCCACTATTGTTTCCTGGTTTGTATTTGGGCCCGCCTCCCCATTCCTCACGCCATTCGCCCTAAGTCTGTTAGCATGAAGCAGGGAATCAGGCGATATATATGTACCACCGACTTCCTCTAGCGGTGGCTTCATCTCATTTAGTCGGGATGGAAATGATCGCGTTCCAGTTACATTGTATTGGGGCTTTACATGCCGTATTATATAGTGATGGAGTCACGTAACGCCGAGAAGGGAGAACCTCCTATGTGAACCCCCACGCAGAGG
The DNA here is from genome assembly GCA_947462335.1 of Harmothoe impar. Classification (NCBI taxonomy): domain Eukaryota; kingdom Metazoa; phylum Annelida; class Polychaeta; order Phyllodocida; family Polynoidae; genus Harmothoe; species Harmothoe impar. The sequence goes on from OX381707.1 coordinate 34,765,228, forward strand.
CAATCCCATTTATCTTTATTGCTGCCTGAAGGGTTATCTTTCCATTATTTGTGAGCATGTAGCGTATTGGTGAGGCAAAAAAAAAAGAGAAAAAGAAAATGGTTTTAGGTTACATGGTCTGGAAATCTAGGGTAAGTAGATCCGATTTCCTCTATTCTATTTTTTCCATTCACTCTAAAATAGCCCCATTTATTTTCGGGTCGGCACTGTTCTTGACCTTACAATGAACCACCTTGTCCATGAATTTTACAAGATATATAGATATTCATGAAGCAGTTGTGAAGGTAAACAGGGCAATACCCATTTAAAGTATAAAATACGTCTGCATTGTGGGAAGTCTGAATGGTGCCCAGAGGCAAATGCCTTCCTGTCATCAAACGCCTCTAGCCTAAATTTCCGCCAGTTTAATTGATTGTTTGCCTTGATGAGTCTATCCATGTGTTTTACAGTCGGAACAAGGGATGACACATGGCAATGTGACCTCTAATGGCGCCTTCTTTGTGGCTACAAATTATATCCAACACATTAATGTGCCATGTAAGACAGCCCCGGCAAAGGCTCTATGATGCAACGTTTCCGAGGCTGTCCCATTTTAATGTCTTAATAACACTTAAGCTGGCGCTGGAGAAGTAGCAGCCGATTCATCGCGTTTATTGTTCACTCAATAGATGGCAACTCAGTGGTGACAAAGGCAATCCTGTAGTCTTCATTATAGCACTACATCCCTCCCCCTCTCCACCCCCTAGCACCCCACCCCGACCGACCTGTTTAGAAAGCCGAGGGAGCTAGAGGGATTGGAACAGAGATAGTCGGCAAATCCTCGGAGATAGATTTAAATCCCTCAGAGTGCCACCTCGCAGGGGCAGCAACAGGGAGCCGGCAGTAATCTATGGGAAGCCCCTGTGGGACACCCCCTACCCTCCCCAACCAGCCAAGCCCAGCGCGCAAACCTACAGAGCGGTGCCGAGATGCAAAGAAGAAGGGGCTTGCTGGGCTCTGATACATTCGCCCTGTCGGTGGCCCAGGGGTCGGGGGCCGAGGACAAAGTGCCAGGGCAGCGGCATGCAAATTGGCGGGCGACCCCTGGCCCCGAGGCCCGGTGGGAGGCCGCTTATCGGGCCGGCGTTCTGCTCCGACTCTGCAGCCCAAGACAGAATCAGGGATCGGGGAGCATCCATTTAGTGTCGCATCAAACCATTAGCAAGTCCGTGTGTAGTCCAACAGGCCCTGCCGGCTCCCCATGCAGCCCCCTGTGCCGACATGTAGCTGGCACTGAGTCATGGACACAGAGGATGTGGCCGCTTTATTTCCTACCGTGTAGCCCCGAGCCTACTGCCTCTATCCAGTAATGTGTGTACAGTTTCCCATCCTGTTGTCCCTATATCTAGTTCTGTCGATGCAGCCTCTTCTATCCTACTGCCTCTATCTAGTTCTGTCTGTGCAGCCTCGTCTACACTTCTGCCTCTATCTAGTTCTGTCGATGCAGCCTCTTCTATCCTACTGCCTCTATCTAGTTCTGTCTGTGCAGCCTCTTCTGCACTTCTGCCGCTATCTAGTTCTGTCTCTGCAGTATCTCCCACCCTACTGTCCCTATCTAGTTCTGGCTGTGCAGCCTCCAACCCTACTGCCTCTATCTAGTTCTGGCTGTGCAGCCTCCCACCCTACTGTCCCTATCTAGTTCTGTCTGTGTAGCCTCTTCTACACTTCTGCCTCTATCTAGTTCTTTCTGTGCAGTATATCCTATCCCACTGCCTCTATCTAGTTCTGTCTGTGCAGCCTCTTATACACTGCTGCCTCTATCTAGTTCTTTCTGTGCAGTATATCCTATCCTGCTGCCTCTATCTAGTTCTGTCTGTGCAGCCTCTTATACACTGCTGCCTCTATCTAGTTCTTTCTGTGCAGTATATCCTATCCTACTGCCTCTATCTAGTTCTGTCTGTGCAGCATCCCACCTCTATCTAGTTCTGTCTGTACAGTATCTCCCTGCTGCCTCTGTCTATGCATGTACGATCCCCCAGTCAGTCTCTCAGTACCTTCTGATACCATTGATACTCATACATATCTTCATTGCAAATACACTCCAAGCCATAAACAGCTGATGAAATGCACACTGAATTGGATACGGTTAATGTCGATGTCTTTCTATTCCTGAAGTCTAAGCACAATAATATGAGAAGGGCTACCTTATGTTGGCTGTGTCTTGTCTCATGTCACCCATGCCTGTCTCGTGTCACCCTGCCCCAGTCGGTATCACTTTCCTCCCTAGCCTCCCCTGTCCTGCCTGCATCACCTCCTCCCCGTCTCCACCTCTCCGCCTGCAGAATTAATGTCCATCTGCTGTAATACCCTAACACCTCCCGACAAGACAAAGGGGCCTGCTCTGCTCCGGAGGGCTGCGTCTATTCATATTAGATGAGCAGCTCAGGGCCTCCATACATACCCTACCTACCGCTCCTCCTACCCCTCAACTCTTTCTGCCCCCCCCCCCGCAACTCGTCCTATGTTTCTACCCATCCTACTCCCCCTCTCCTGAGCGCCTTCATTGATACCCTACCTACTTAAATACACATACCGGGTATAAGCTCTCAGTGAAAGGATAATCTAGTACTAGTATCTAAGTTGAAAAATGAGGTATCTTCAGAGATGACGCAGGGCATGTCGAGGAGGAGGGGGGGGGCAGTGACTAGATGTCCTGTCGTGACCACGGGCAGCAGGGTTAGGCTGGTGTTGCCTGCCTCATCCTGTCTATAGCTGCTAGATCGCCATTACTCTACCAGTACCACCCCCACACAGCCTCTTCAGAGCTACAACAACACTAGTTACCTTAGGGAGCCATATCATAGCATACATCATAACATGCACTTTTATTGTGTTTGGACGAGGCACATCCCTATGTCTTTGTACCTGTTAGCTTTGTAACATTGGGCGTGGCACTAGATGTACGCTTTATCTTATCCCTTCATCAAGTAGCTATGTATATTAAAATGTCCCCACCACCACCCATCACCCACCACCTCTATTCTACATACCTCTGGCCTTCACCAGTGTGGTACCCTCCCACCCTTGCCAAAGCAGACCTCACACCAAAGACCTCCACTCCTACTTACCACTAACACCTACCCTCACCAGCACTGGCGTTAGATGCAGTGCCTAATTCGAAATCTGATAGGTTTTGATTAATACTATTAGGAGGATGACGCCTGTATTACCTTCCCCTTTGCCGCCACTCTGTCTCTGTCTCTTATCCCTGCTCCAGCCGCCAACAAGACCCCAAAAAAACGCACGCAATACTCCCATACGATTAATCCTCCAAAGCGACCCGTCTAGTGATCGTCAAGCAGTCACTGCTGGGCCTAAATATTATCATTATAAAGGTTAGTCTGGAGCGTGGGGTCTCAGTAAGTGGCATTATGTATTTACTGGGAGCTGGTGGCAGTGGGAGTGGGAGGGCTCTATGGGTCGTTGATCATCCATGTGTGGCGTGAATGACTTAGGGACCGAGTCAGGCTAGCCTCCACCTACAGGAGGAACATGCAATGATTGAGTCTGGGGTGGCGTGGCGGGGAGAGGCAAAGAGGGCTGCTTAGCAGTACCAGAGGGGTGTTCCCTTTCCTGCGTGTAATGTGGTCTCCACTAGGGAAGGCTTCTACCTATAGTCCATTATGACAGAATCTCAACATGGAAAACCACATGTATTGAGCATACCCGGTACTTCATGTTGGACTCGTCTTGATGTAAATTACACCACCATACGCAGGTTTATCACGAATTGGTTGAGGAAGGTCATTTTGTATCTCAATGAGGACAAAGGGAAAAGGGCTATACAGCTGTCAATGTCATCAATATAGAGCTGTGTTTGATACAAATATATTTGGAGCGAGACATATATTTGCAGTCCCCATAAGCTTCCATACCTCACATTAACAAGATATTAATGCCGTCCTGCTAAGGTCATAGTAAAAAGACCCGCCCAGGCAAGACGACCTGCGGCTTGGTCCATGCCTCATTCACTCTTACGTTAGTACTATTATTACGGCCATGTTGGTTCTGGCCACCATGGTGGCTCATTTTGACGTCGCATGACAGTGGCTCAGTCGCGTGGTTACTAGATGGGGGAGTGCTGGACCCCAAGCCTCCCTCCGTCTCCTTGACAACGACAATTATACCTGACACACCAGATGGTATCTATGGTAACGGAGCGACTATCACCTGCTCATTACCACGCTAGTCCCCTGTGGGATGAGGGGTCCACCTTGGGAGCCCCCTCCCCTTCATCCTCCTCCTCCAGGCCCTCTAGGCTCTAACAGTCCCTGTGCCAGCACAGAGACCCCCCACCCCCCACTTTTACCATCGCCACCAGCATCGCCCACGAGCAACACCCACTGGTCCTTCCTCCTGCACATGTCCAGGTCAATCTGCCCTCACACCTTTCTACCTAAGCTGCTGCTTTCTCCTCATTTACACCTTTCTGTGACACCACCTTTGCCGAATATAAACCATGCTCAGCGTTAGGCCACTCCAAATAATATACTTGTTTCTAACCACTGAGGCATTTATTTGCTGCACTGTAAGCTTTGCCTTGGTACAAAATTTGCTGATATTTGTCTAATTTTGTCACGTTTTTTCATTAAAATTTGCAAAATAAAATCTCCAAATCGTAATATTGGTGATGTGTGCGGTGATGAGAAACAAGTACATTATTTAGAGTGGCCATATGTATCGGATGCACCCAATACATTTTTGTCTCTTTCATAATTTTATTGCTGGTGTGATTAACATGAGTGGGAATATCAATTATTTGTCTCATATAATGCTCAGAAAATCACTCATTTCCATATACTACTCACGAGAAATTCACCCATGTTCCTGTACACTGCACACGAAAAAGATTCCCGATTTTCATATACTGTACTACTCACTAGAGGATATTCCCCATTTCCACATACTACTCACATAAATAAAAAAAACATTACCATATACTATTCACAAGAAGAATTTCTATATTCTCATACTTCGCAAGAAGAAACTCCCCATTTTCATATACTACTCACAAGAAGATCCCATTTTCTACATACTACTCACAAGGAGAAATCCATTAGCTAATAAAGGCGTAGCATGATTCAAAACGGCCTAAGACTGTATAAACATGCAAATGTTCAATCAGTGGGCAACGCACTCAACTGATCTTGGCAAGTAAGGAGAGAGAAGTTATCTTCATTCGGTACAAGAGATCCATCCAGTCCCACTAACACCCTGACTACGTAACATAGCATTTTCTACAGAACTAAACCATAATGACACCGCAGCCCTGCCCTACATTCCAGGAAAGATCAGCCACCTTCTCCCATCCTCGATTCCCTACACCAGCGACTACAATAAGACCTATGCACCTAAATAGCACTTCCCTGGGTAAGACCCAGAGGTAAGATATTGGTTTAGGGGTCGCACAGCCATGTGCCTAGAGCCATCACTAGGGGAGAGCTTGTTTAGCATGTCTCCCCCGAGGGGGCACCACTGACAGGTCCCAGTCAAAAACCAAGTCCCCATATTGAGCTGATACCCCTGCCCAATCTGCAGCACACACCCTGCCTGCCCCAAGTTACCACCCTCTGCCCCCACCCTCCTCTACCGAAAGTGTGGGGGGGGGGGGGGGGCGTTACTCAAATCTGAAGAGTGTACCCACCCCCAAACGACTCAAGGTATCGGTAGCAATGGGTCGAGAAATTAAGAGGCAGTGACTCTCGGCATACTCGAAAATGGGTGGTGGTTCCTCGACAGGAGAGGGCAGTAATTGGGTCCCAGTAAGGTATATATGATGAAATGTAAAAGAAACAGTTATGATCCATGTCTACTGTACTATTTCCATCAGTAAATGAAGGGGTTCATTGAAATAATAGGGTTGGTGGCTTATCTGCAAGGAATCAGGGGGCGGCCCTCTGTATAAATGAGGGGGCAGTGGTTATGAGGAGCCCTCCTGTTTTTAGGCGGGCGGTAAGTTGTCAGTCGGCAGGTACCATCATAGAGTGAGTACCCCCTCCGGCACACACCCCACCCGATCCCCACCCACGTCACTTGTCAACAAGAAAAGCTGACAGTGCCATCGGCCAAACCGTTTTATATTTATAAAACCAGGTCAGAGGATCAGACTCTGTGGTCGGTTCACCCCTGCACCATCTGATATTATTCATGCCAACACATATTATATGAGCGGCCAAGCAGAATGGATACTCCACATGACCACCACAGGGCATCTTTTCTGCTTGCTTGCTCACATTCATAATGTAGCCCGTTGTTAATGTAAGACCCTATAAGACGTATGTAAGCGCTCTCAGAAATCTGAATAAAAAACAAGAAAAAAAAGACGCGCCGCAGGGTTTTATACATTCTATCAGACCTTTGTTACAAGTCTGTAGGGCCTTCCTTGATGAAAATGAGCCAATTAAGTCGCAGTGTAATCAGCGAAATATCCCCTCCCAGCCAGATACTGTTGAGCCAGGCGATTGTCGATACACATTTAATACCATACCTTTTAATCTTCTGCAATTAGAAACAGATCCCTGTCGTATATTATCTCAATTAGTTTTGATGGCCAATGTCCCGCATCAGGATCTCACGTCCAGATTCTATTCCCTGTCTGCCTCCCCCGGGGGCGTGGCTAGTCGGGCCAGTAATTGTCGGTTTACATCAGTCCCAATGTAGCCGCCGGGCCAGCGTTAATTATAGGCAAACAGAGCCCATCACCCTCCAGTACCCAGGACAGGGGCCAACAGTATGACTGGCATCCCCTCACTTTGAAACCAAACCAAGTTCCCCTGATTATGACGCCTACTTCCTATCGCCGCTTCCAGGTCTGTGGGTGAACCAACCGTCCTTGGGCTTGGCGGCCAACCTTAGCCAGCAAACAGTAGTTGTGGCGGGGTTTACCTAATGTGGTTTGGTTTAATTTATGATTGGGTGTCCTGAGTGGGTGGCAGGGTGGGGACTCTGATGATGGGGTATGGGGTGCTGGTTGGGGGGAGTGTTGGCGGGTGGAATGCAGGCTGGGCTGGGCGGGGTGGGTTTCAGTGCTGGGGTAATCCTATTCGTGCCGGGCTGACGGTTTAACCGGATCATGGTCGGGCGCATTAGAAGTTCTATTAGAGGCAGGTCTAACATGCCGAGGAGCAGGCCGCCGGGCGAATGTTCACCCGACTTTAATCACATCTGGATCATCAGTGGGCTGCTGCCAGCACCATGCCGTGTTCCCCTCCCCCAATCAAACCCCACCCACCACCCTACCCTACCCCCTCCTCCTCTCCCTGCCCCAATCTATAACCTAACTGTCTCTGTCAACAATCTACACACCATGCCGCCGCTACTGCCACCTCCACTCTAATAAGCACCGCACCCTGCCAATATTACACATAACTCACAGTGCTGTGCCCTATCTCAACGCACACTGACATTCCCATACTGTTAATGCACACTGCCACCCCTATCCTGCCAATGGACACTGCCACCCCTTATACTGTCAACGCACACACTACCACCCTACTGTCAACTGAGACTGACATCCCTGCTGTCACCTTACACAGCCACTCCTACTGTCAACTGACACTGTTGCCACTACTGTCAACTCACAAGGACATTCCTATACTTCCAATGTATACAATGCCATCCCTACACTGCCAATGCACACTGCCACCCCCTTTAATGCACACTGCCGCCCTTATACAGTGCTACCCCCTGCTGTCAACTCTGACTGCCATCCCCCACTTAGCACTGTCACCACACTTTCCCATCCCTACTGTCAATTCACGCTGCAATCATTTTGTTGACAATGCTATTCTCCGCCTTCCGTCTACCGACACTAATCAATAGACACTCACTCCATAGTTAGTGTATACTTTTATATCAAGCAGCAAGCGCAGTTCCATAATAAAGCCCCCCCCCCCCCCCCAATGTCTGTCTCCCAGGCAGACTGCAGCTGCAGAGCCTCCTGCTGCTCATGTTATCACTAGCACCCCTATGTCCTAGCACCAATCAGCTTCCCTAACCACAACCGTAAACACCCCACCCTCCTACCACCCTACCATCCTACCAATCCTACCACTGGCGGCAAGCTGCTGATGTTGCCCCTGCCGATCCACTGCAGCCTTATCAAAATCATCAGCCTCGAAAAATAATTTAATAAATTCCCCACTAACCGAATTAATACGACCTTGGGTTAGTCCTTGGCCGCCGGTGGAGGGCCACTTGGAGGGTGGTGGCGGTAGTGTGGATTGGGATGGGTTGGGGCACTGGGGGAGGGGTGGTGGTGATGAGAGAGGTGTTGGAGAAGAAGAGTTGGGGGGGATGGGTAAGTCTAGCGGCTCCACCACACAGCAGCAGGGAGGGATGGGTGGTGGACGAGCAGCTCACGAGCAGCTCGTTACTGACGAGCTGTGACAACCCCCCCCCCCCCGCCACACACACATACACACTACCTACCCAGACCTCCCACCCACTCTATGTCTGCTTCCATACCAGACATGCCACACTCCATGGTGAACATAATTTTAGGTATAAATTATTAAAGTTTGGGTCATTTTTTCAATAGAAAATTAACACAATTTAATACAGATATCCCAGTGATGAAAAGGTAGGAATTCCTGCAAAATTAGGACAAGTGGTATATCTCTGCAGGATATCCTAGCATGCTCATGCTCCCCACACCAACTCATTACTCCTGTGTTGTCGAATAGTCCTGTCGAACCAGCAATCTGTCGAATTGTCCTTTTCCCCCTGAAACCCCCTCCGATACAAGGCCCCATCTACTCTTCCTTTCCTGTGAAATCATCCCACACCTGTCATTCACCCCCTCACGTCCCCCTCTTACCCTCCGTCTTCAGTACCCCGGCCTGTCCCCTCCATCCCCACGTCAGAGCGACTCGTCTCTTGTCGAGCTGCTCCTCAAACCCCATCCGTCACCCATCAACTTTTAATACTGTCTCGCTCCTTATGGCTGGTCTCGGCCCGCCCATGCCCCACCCGCCTGCTGAGGGCCCGGCTCGGATTAAGTGCTTCCATTTCTGAAACAATCTGCCGTCGAATCTAACCATTTCCTGCCCGATCGACGCCGGGGGTAGAACGTGTCTGGAGGGGTGGTGCCGATGGTGGTGGCGGTAGTGGTTGGCGAGAGTGTGAAGGGAGTGTGTGTGTGTGGGGGGGGGGGGGAGCCTCTGGTTAAGGCACAGTCTCCCGGTGCCATATTGATGAGCAATGACAAAGCATCACGATAGCGGCCGACAATAAACATGGCGGTAATGACCGTATTCGGTGCCGCATTCCCACACCGAGCCATCACGCGCTCAGCCCTGCCGCCTTAATAATGTTAACTACCACCCCCAGCTTATATCCAACCCCCAACCCTCCACACCACACACCCACACCCACTGATATTAAGTATGGTAAGCTAGCACCAATTTGCCACAGACACCCCTCCCAACAAACAGGGCCCGACGTCGTAAATTTCTCTCTACCCCCCCCCCCCCCCCGCGGTCCAACTTCTCATGTCCCTTGCTATCCTAGCACAGGGTATCGATTCCTGGCAACGGGAATTTTATATCACAAACGGAGGAGGAGCTAACTCGTTAGCTGGGTTTAGCTGGGACCTTCCGGTTCTCTTACCTATACCTTCCCGCCACCAAACTATATAGGGCACTAGCGGGATATGTCTTAGACCCATGAAATACCCCCCCCCCCCCCCACACCCATTGTGGAATTATTAGGGGTCAACTAGTAGTACCCATGTGATATTTGTAATCAGTGCTTATCTAGCCACTACTAGCTCAAGCATTAGTAATGGCCGCGCCCATTAGTCAATAAGCTGAGCACTGATCCTATCACATTGCCATATTAGTTCAACTCCCTCTCCTTAAGAGATCTAAACCCTTCTCCTGAGGCACAACCCTTGCCCCACTTACAGTAATGAAATAAACGCCTTTTAATGGAAATACAGCTGGTGTATATTACACAATCCCTACACTTCAAGTATTGTGATTTGGGTAACACACATCATCATATAACCTCCATGTGTTCATCCCTTTATCCATATCACCACCACAACCCAATATCCTACGAGTAGAGGGAGTCTATAACGCAGAAACTCCAATGTGAGCCAACAGTGAGCTACTCAACGACTAACAAATTGCTCGATTGCAAACTCGCATGAGGAGGTCGTATCGACCTCTTAACCCCATTAGTAAGAACACGTTCAGCCTATCTGCCTCCCAGGGCGATTCAACTCGGGCCACACTGGGCATTAAAATACATTAAATTGGAAAATGTTTCTGTTTTTTCCTGAACGTTTTACCGCTATTATTGATAAGTGCCTCTGGGGAAATATGTTATATGAGTTTGAAGACGTAATAGTTTCAAAGTGAGATGATGGGCGAGCTTTGGCTTGTTAACTATAATCATGTCGATACTAGTTTTTTCTATTTTTTGTTAGTGAGTTTCCTTTGAAGGATAAAACAGTGCTTTAGTGGGTTATGTCCTTTTTCGTCACGGTGCCTGAATACAGCCCTGGCTGGTGATTTGCCAGTGGTGCATTCATGCATCATGCCGTTCCTTGATTGGAATGGTATCTCCCGATGGGTATAATTCGAGTTACTTATTGAAATGGTTAACACCTACTACTAGTAACTTGGCTTTGAGGTTTTGATCTACCAGGAATTCTCAAACCCTAATCCAATTGATCACACCGAAGCCATTTACCTGTTCGTCAAATGCTACGAAATGTAACAGTACTTAAATTGTGAGTATGGTGTAATATCCATTTTAGAGTTCGAAGGGAAGATATGAGAGCCTGCCATACACAATTTGATACAGATATACAAGTATTGGTGGAACACTTCAGCATGTTTGTACTCTACCTGTCGGACTTCATTACCATTGGTGTAAACACTAGGACGGGGACTCACCTGTGGGAAGAAAGGAAATATTTAGTTCATGTGGTAATACACTAGTATAAAGTATAGCAGGTTTATAATACATCCAGACATTGAAGTTAATATGGCAACACTGACACGACAGTAATAACTATATTCAGTCTATGATTAGTGTACATACAGACATTAAATATATGTTTTACGTACGAAAATATCGGGCTGTGTTATGTTTCGTACATCTGATAAAGCAAAGGTGTGCCTATTTGAGTTGAATCAGAAGTAAAAACATTGATCCGTAGTTCCATTGATGTCGACGCAATATGAATTAGAATGAGCGTCAGTGAATTGCTCACTAGAGATTGTCGCCGCTCTAAAAGAGCAAATAGCTCAGTGGGGGTTGCTCACATTGTGAAAATGATTAGCTCAGGTTGTGGATGAATTGCTCGTCTGGAGCGGGGGAAGTCCTCATACTGGGTCTGTACTGCTCACAGCAGGGGGGAGTCCCTCACCCACTGAGTCGCTCCGACCTGCTCATCATTCCGTGGCTTTACGGGCTGAGTGGTGGCCCACAGAATGGGCGCCTGATGATGTGGCGGTGAGGAGCCTGGGGCCAGGCCCCCGAATCTACATTTAACACGAGCTGCTCGCACACAGTCGCCATTTGGGGATCAGACTCTAAACCTCCAGTCACCACACAACGCCAAATTGCTCGCTTCATTCTGCCACACTCCACTGCCATGGAAGAGGTGCTGGTTTGCTGCTCAGTTGATTTTTCCTTTTCCTTTAAATTTATTTTCTTCTTTTGTGTGGGAGGGTACGTAGTACTACTGCGCCGCTGCTGTTCATAAGCAGTGACCGTGGGCGAACTGAGGAGAGGGAGAGAGGGTGAGTAGGGGGTATGGGGTAGGGGGTAAATCTGGCGCATAGAGAAACCAGGACAAGGTCCTTCTTGTGCTATGGCCTCGGCTTCCAGCTGTATCAGCACTGAGGCGATACTTCCAGGAGCCCTGGAGCCCATGTCAGAATAGATTTAGTCTTCTGGGGACCCTTAAACCAATTTAACGGCCGCGTCCTGCCATCTGGGATGTGTGTACGCGCCAGGGAAAGACGAGTTCTGCTAAGCGTTCTCAATTTGTGTCAAACATTATGAAATAGGTTTAAATAAAGACATCAAGATGACTTGGTTATTCATTCTAATGGGGAGACACACGCAGTTCTGTCATTGTATGTAAACTATGTCCACTTAATATATCACCTACATGACAATATTGGTGCAGTACTGTAGAATAGGTTGATCCACTCCGTTAAGCATAGTTTATAGATATCCAACTCTTATTTCTTTATATTGTAATCTCAGAACACACACTGGTGCCTAAAGGTAAGAAATACATCTAAGGCAGGGTCATATTCGTATTATACACTCTTGGTGAGTGTATAATACCACATATGACATTGGGATTCATATTACTCCCCATATTGCACTTTCCTCATATCAGCGCTGGGGATGCGTCTATATTGACGTAGTCGCGGGGTTGTGACGTGTGACTGGCGGTGTGTGGGTAGGGACCCCCTGATCTCTCCCTCCTCCCCCCCCCCCCCACCCTACCATGCTGAGACAGGTCAGGTTGCTTGGCCGTCTGTTTACCGTGGCATATTTGTGGTGGTAAGCTGAGCCCGCTGGGTATGCAGCCAGCAGTATGCAGAAGCATACCCCGACATCCTAACGTCCGTGACACCGCACCGCTACCTCCACCCCCTCACGTCCTCTGCCCGTCATCCCACCCCACGCTATACCCCGACCTACTCCAGCCCCAGCCAGAGCCGCAGACATGCCCTCAAGGCTAGACATCTTTCTTTGTCATAGATCCTATTGCTGCTATCTAGCATTAACATAAACACATCTGCTACCCCTGTCGCTTAGATTTCTTAGTCATCATATGTTTGTTAACTCCGATTGCTGCTAATTTGTACTAATTTGTAGCGAGGAAAATCCTGATTTCCATCTCTCATCACATTCAAATGTCCTCTGCATAAAGTTTGATATGATATCATTATATCGTTTCCTCCGGTTGGTAGATGGATTGGGTGTCTTGGGGGGGGGGGGGGCTGGAGGTTTACACATACAACAGTAGTAATCACCCTAAAGACCTCCAGGCACAACGTTTCCCCCAACCAAAAGGGATCCAAGGCACCAAGAGCGTGCATTGCTGTCGGCAAACCCCGATCAGGTGCTCTCAGCCGCTTTCTAAGCAATCTGGCGACTGCAGAGGGTGGGCGAGCCTGTAGCCCCAGACAGTGAGCTTCTTGTGACCCGCTGCACAAGGGATATAGTCCTTTAAGGGCAGCATACTGCTTTATTACTGCACTATGCCAACGGTCGTCACAATGCATGAATGTAGCCCTGGAGAGTGACTTGGCAGGGCTGCATTCTGGGGCGATACCGACCCTACCAAGGTGTATCAACCCTGTATAGTCGACACGACACATACACGAAGCACTGACGAGTAACCAGTGCCGCAATTGTCCATTATGACGACCATGGGCATATTACATTATATTACAGCATCATGCGGCCCTTAAAGGGTTATCATTGGGTGGTCCTGCTAGGGTTGAGCTGCTCAGGAGCTGCTCCCAACTGTTGGGTGCGGCGGCTCCCAACTGTTGGGTGCGGCGTGAGACGCTGGTCAGCTATTGATCACACACAGATTGCTTCTCTTACACTGGGTGTCAGGTTAGACGCAGACCGACACCCAGTCATGTCCTCCTTCCTACAGCTGCTGATCTGCTCGCTACTCACGAGCTGCTCGTCATCAGGGGTCAGCAGCAGCTGCTCGTCATCAGCTGCTCGTCATCAGGGGTCAGCAGCAGCTGCTTGCCCCACCACCATGTACCAGCTGTCCTGACTTGCTCCGAGTCACCCAAGAGCTGCTTATGGCAGCTGTAGTTCACTCAAATAACCATTTAAGGGTAGCATAGTGCTTTAATACAGTATGCATGACTATGAAGGGCATAGTGTACTAAAGCATTATGTGGCCTTTACAGGGATACGCCTTGCAGGTGTGGAGAACCCACTGCTGCTATGTACTCCTAATGTCCTAATGCATTACGGTATTATATTGAAGGAACATGGAAGTGCTACATTGTCTGTATCTTATTATGCGAGTTCTATTCTATTTCGAGATACTCTAAAGAGAACCAATATATTCAATTCTGTAAAGGCACTTTTGTACTCAAAACAAGGCACTACAAAATAGAAAGGAAATTTGAACTAAAGCAAGCTTCTTTCCCCCAACGCTATATAGTCGTCCAGCTATTCCTTTGTCTATTAGCTGGTGAGTGCACTCCTCGGCCTTTTCCTAGAGAGTCACTCAAACAATCACTCGGCAGTTACTGCTCACAATGGGCACTGATTGTTTCCTCGTCTGCCGTGCACCGCCCGTCTCCCCACCCCAGCATTGACATTGAGCCGGGCATTACAGGCCTACAATCACAGGGGACACGCAGTGGGTGGCCACACTTCAAAACCATTTTGTTGCAATTCCCGCTCCGCTCTTAACCCTTTAAGGGCCGTATGTTGCTTTAACGGAAGAAGATATCCTCAGTCGTTATGATGCGTGAATTCAGCCCTAACGAATAGCGAGTAATTCGCCAGTGCAGCATTCAAGCATCATGCAGACATTATTGAGTTGATAACACTCCTGAAAGGTCATGCCGATGATGCACTATTGCAGCCTTGGCGAGTACTAGACGCACTAGGGTTGCATTCATGCACCATGGTGACGAATCTTAACCTAATGTATTAAAGCGGCATGCTGCCTTTGGAGGGTTAAGAACCTCAAGAACTGTTAGCTGGTTTATCTCAGTACCAGATGTGCCCCTCCCCGTGGTGTGTCCCAGCCGCCCCACCCTCACCTGTTACACGCACATTTGGCTGCAATTAGCACCGGCCTGTTTTACCCGACATCAACTCCACCTGCCTTAATAACTGGTTATTGTCCAAAACTTTCTTCAACTATTCCTAATAATATTTCTGGAATTTCCTCGTAATTTCACTTCTATAGCCCGAATCCCAAATCGCGTTCGGTCCCGTGCGAGAAGGTAAAACCGGACTAATCAGCAGGACAAGAAAGCCGCAAATGTCCTAGCAAAAGTTTTAATTTGACTAACCACGAAAATTCAACAAATGGTAATTCCTCTCCCACCAATTGCCATGCGAATTGCAGACGAGCTTCTTCTGGTAAAATGTCTCAGTCCCAGTGGCAGGCCGTATGCAGTGATCAGAAAGTGTAAAGTCGGCACAACTGCAGCTTTGGTTAGCCCTTTTGAGGACCGTGTCCATGACCTTTGTCGTCATGATGCCAGTACGGCATACAAGCATCATGCCGACCCTATGGAATTAATACAATCCTGAACAGTCGCCACGATGCATGAATGAGTAGACTCGCCAAGACTGCACTCATGCATCATGACGACAGAGGACACATTAACACATTATGCGGCCTTCAAAGGGTTAGCAAGTGTAAACCCGCTATCAGTCTGGGATGCGGGTAAGTTGGGGATTACTGCAAGATTGGATTGGGTTGGGCCAGTTATTACTATCTGAGGGGCTTGTGGACAAGTTGTCGGAAGATTGGCTGAGTGGAGGGGTCTGATTAGGAAGATTTTCCCTGTCGACACATCGATGGTTGAGGAGTATTTGAAACTCTGTTCAGGTTACAGCTTTGTTAAGATAACGGCCATATATGGGAGAAAGAAGCAGACAATGTGTGAGTATAAACCACCGGGAATTTATTTATACTTATTAACCCTTCATCACTGGATCTCTGGTAACTTTTTGTGCAATATGTTGGCTTACAGGGCAGACGGGGTTAACCCATGTTACTTATTACCGATATTACAAACTTATCTTTTGGGTCTAAGTAACTGTGGTCTATGCCCGGGTGTATACATATATATCCGTATCTAGTAGAGATCTGTTGTGAAGTCCCATCCCTGTAATTGTATGCAGCAATCTAATATACACACGGTGTATATCTATTTGACTTCTCCATGGGGAAAAAAATCATCGCATCTAGTCGTCTACTGTAAGAAGCTAATATCGGGTGTAGTCACAAAAAGGGGTCGACTCAAGGAGAAGATGACCTGACCGCCTGAGCTGGTGGCGAGTGTCAAAAACATGTGTGGTGTGGTGAGCAGCTCTAAGAGTGGCTCAATGATCGATCCAACCAGACGTCCGGGCCGGCGACTTACTGAAGGGGTGCCAACTGTCTCATCCACTGTGCAAGTGTGATTTCTATGGTTCAGAATCGAGTATACTACTCCAGTCTTGGTTTATTTGAAGAACAAGGAGAGACGTATATAGATAAAGGCCCACAACAGTGGAGTCTGGTGTATGGGTCTGTGCATATTGGTTCTTAACGAATTAAGCCTGTGTCGTAGCACACGGGGCTGTGGATACGACCCAAGGTCCAACAATTGACCAACGATGTAAAAATATAGACGCATCCCCAGCGATAATATGAGTAAAGTGGGCCTTTACATTTATTACACATCGAATCAGTGATGCCAGAGGGCATGGAATATAGCTGCACTGTATTTGCGGCGATATCAGTACCTATGCATAGTAACTCTGGTATCGACGATGTGATAACCTATAACCTATTAGTGCTGCAGCATTGGAGAGCTAGGAGCATTATTTCTGGCGACACCCATCACCAAAAAAGACTAAAGGTCACTATATACCACTGGAAAGCTCTGATCATGGGCTTTTCAGATATGGTGAGTATTAAAGAAAAGGTTGCGAGGAATCCAAGATGGCCGCCAAAATCCAAGATGGCCGCCAAAATATCAGAATTCCATCTCCAATGACCTAGATATGGCTTAGAATACTTTTTTAACACTGCCTACCCCCCCTAATTTGGACCCAAGGAATTCAATGGTTCTATTGGTTTGTTTCTAAGACAGCTGGTTGCTTAGCAACAACTGTTCTAATTGTTTATCTGCCTAGCAACACAGTTTTCCATGGTCCCAAGGTTGATTACAACCATACTTACCCCTTTAAACTGGACCCAAGGAATTCAATGGTTCAATTGGTTTGTTGCTAACACAGCTAGTTGCCTAGCAAAGACTGTTATTATTGTTTATCTCCCTAACAACACATATTTCCATGGTCCTGAGGTTCATTATCAACAAGCATGGCAACAACTAAACAAACTTGATCCAGGCTATTATATGGTTCTAGGTTGATAAAGAAACAAGCTCTGTGGACCCTTCAATTAGCTCTTGGGACCCCTTCAGCAGCTCTCGAGACCCTGCAAGCAGTTCTGGGGACCCTCTAAGAGGCTTTGTAGGACCTTCCAGTTGCTCTGGGACCCCTTTAGTGACTCTGCGGAACCCTTCAGCTGCTCTGGGGACCCTAAAAGGGGCTCTGTGGACCCTTCCAGCTGCTCAGTAGACCCCTTCAGTGACACTCGCGACCCCTTCAGTGACTCTGTGCACCCTCCAAGCAGCTCTGGGGACCTTCCCAGAGGCTTTGGAGGCCCTTCCAGTGACTCTGTGAACCCCTTCAATGACTCTGTGGACCCCATCAGGGGACCTCTGCAGTAACTCCCTAGACCCTTATAGTGACTATGGGCACCCCTTCAGTGACTCTGTGGACCCCTTCAGTAACTCTGGGGACCCTTCCAGCTGCTCTGTGGACTCCTTCAGTGATGCTGGGAACCCCTTCAGTGACTTTGTGGACCTACCAAGCGGACCCCTCAGGATGCTCTGTTGACCTGTTTATTAGCTAGGAGGTATACATAACAGCTAGCTACCCAGTGGGCACAAAAGGCAGTTCAATGTTGAGTCAACGTTGAAACAACATTGAATCAACATTGTCAACCAGTTTTCAATGTTGATTCAATGTTCTGTGCCCACTGGGTACACAGACAGAGGTCTACAATAATCTGTCTGAACGTCAGGTTTCTCCATGAGTGGTGCAATGGATCGTATCACACGAGGCGGAGCCGAGTGTGATGCGATCCAATGCATCACGAGTGGAGAAACCAGGAGTTCAGACTGATTAGAGTGGATCTCTGTATTTATTTCATGTGATTCTTGATTAAATTCATCAAAATATGCAATTAAAGATTGGGTTTCATAGCTATTTTGGTGACGTCATAGTGGAGAAACAGCCCTTGGAGAATGAGCACCAGTTTCTCCACGGGGGTGTGGAGAATGGCCATTCTAGTACTTAAGCATAGTAACTTTGTTTCTCCACATGGAATAAATGTGCATGGCCCCTAAGGGCCCTTGAGCTTCTAATGGTTGGGGATAGGTATTGTAATAAAACTTGGTTGATTAGGGACCCTTCCAGTGGCTCCCATCAGCTCTGTGGACCCAGTTAGCAGTACTGTGAACCCTTCCAGCGGCTCTGTGGACCCTTCTAGCGCCTCTGTTGACTGCTTCTGTAACTCTGGGGACCCTTCAGCTACAATCTGGATACTGAGGGCGGCTGTACAGTCGCCCTAGGTACTGGCGAAGATGATCTAATCATCCCTGATATAGGGGAAGATGATCTAGTCATCCCTGATGTAGAGGAAGTTGATCTAGTCATCCCTGGTATAGGGGAAGATCATAGTCATCCCTGGTATAGGGGAGGATGATCTAGTCATCCCTGGTATAGGGGAAGATCATAGTCATCCCTGGTATAGGGGAAGATGATCAAGTCATCCCTGGTAAAGGGGAAGATCATAGTCATCCCTGGTATAGGGGAAGATGATCTAGCCATCTCTGGTATAAGGGAAGATGATCTAGCCATCCCTGGTATAGGGGAGGAGTCTTCCTTGGTACCAGCAAAGAGATTTTCAGAGCTAGTAGACATCTACTAATGCCAGGGTATGCATACCAAGAGCCTGTCTGGGTGTTTACAGGGCTAGAGGTGGTCGTAGAGTCAGCAGAGGTGTTCACAGAATCAGCAAAGATGCACTCACAGCCACCTGAGGTGCCACCACCAGGTAGGGGACAGGAATACCTTATTGGGACGTACCACTTTTGTGGTACAGTCCTATCAAGTAGACCATGCCAGTATTGTGGTACTGTGCATGGTACTGGGGCGAGTGATCATTAGGCCATGACCATGAGCCCATGGCAGGGGCTGCAGCTCCCTCAGTACCTTATCAGTAATCCCAGAACAATGGGTACTATCTATACAAACACTGAGGGTATGGGTTGGGGAGGAAATCCCATTTTTCCTCATGCTTTTCCCAATTTGTGACCTTACCATTCCATAGGGAGATAAAACCAAAACGTAGAGTGATACATAATTGCCTAGGCTACTACTCTGTATGTATATATACATCAGCAAATATAACTGAAAATTCGGAAATGGATTTAGCTGGGTCTCTGTAAGAGTATTTTATGAAAGTGGCATGTTCAATGCATGATATTTGAATAAATATACATGATTGAAATTTGCAAATTGGCTAGTGTGTAGATACAGATATCCTCTTTCCAATGGTACCATACATGATATAGAATACATTACCACTATGAGAGAAATCTCATGTATATGCTTATATACACTGATGCTACTTGGTAGGTCATAATACTAGTACGCCCTAGATGGTGAGTACAAGTACAGCTCATTTAGGGCGTACTAGAATAGTGGTTCTGGCCCCAACCTGACCACAGTGTGCAGAGGTACTCCTGCAATCACCGTAAGGGTCCCTAGAGCTGCTGGAAGGGTCCCAAGAGCCACTGAAGGGGTCCCCAGACCCACTGGAACGGTCCATAGAGCCACTGAAGGGGTCCCCAGTGTCACTGAAGAGGTCCACATAGTCACTGAAGGGGTCCCCAGACCCACTGGAACGGTCCACAGAGCCACTGAAGGGGTCCCCAGACCCACTGGAATGGTCCCCAGTGTCACTGAAGGGGTCCACAGAGTCACTGAAGGGGTCCCAAGAGCCAGAGCAACTGGAAGGGCCTCCAAAGGCTCTGGGAAGGGTCCCCAGAGCTACTGAAGGGGTCCAAAGAGTCATGAAAGGGGTCCCCAGTGTCACTAAAGGGGTCCCCAGAGCTACTGGAAGGGTCCCTAGAGCCGCTGGAAGGGTCCCAAGAGCCACTGATGGGATCCCCAGACCCACTGGAACAGTCAACAGGGTCACTGAAGGGGTCCCAAGTATCACTGAAGGGGTCCACAGAGTCACTGAATGGGTCCCTAGAGTTAAAGAAGGAGTCCACAGAGTCACTGAAGGGGTGCTCATAGTCACTGATAGGGTCCAGAGAGTCACTGCAGAGGTCCCCTGACCCACTGATGGGGTCCACAGAGTCATTGAAGGGGTTCACAGAGTCATGGAAAGGGCCTCCAAAGCCTCTGGGAAGGTCCCCAGAGCTGCTTGGAGGGTGCACAGAGTCACTGAAGGGGTCGCGAGTGTCACTGAAGGGGTCTACAGAGCAGCTGGAAGGGTCCACAGAGCCCCTTTTAGGGTCTCCAGAGCAGCTGAAGGGTTCCGCAGAGTCACTAAAGGGGTCCCAGAGCAACTGGAAGGTCCTACAAAGCCTCTTAGAGGGTCCCCAGAACTGCTTGCAGAGTCCCAATAAGAGCCGCTAAAGGGGTTCCAAGAGCTACTTGAAGAGTCCACAGAGCTTGTTTCTTTATCAATCTCATGACACAGAATAACCTGGATCTAAGGCTGTTTAGTTGTTGAAATGCTTGTTGATAATGAACCTCAGGACCATGCAAATATTATGTTGTTAGGGATATAAACAATGAGAACAGCTCAACCAGCTGTGTTAGCAACAAACCAATTGAACCATTGAATTTCTTGGGTCCAGTTTAAAGGGGTAAGTATGGTTGTAATCAACCTTAGGATCATGGAAAACTGTGTTGCTAGGCAGATAAACAATTAGAATAGCTGTTGCTAAGCAACCAGCTGTCTTAGAAACAAAGCAATAGAACCATTGAATTCCTTGGGTCGAATTTAGGGGGGGTAGGTATGGTTGTAATCAACCTCAGGACCATGCAAAACTGTGTTGCTAGGCAGATAAACAATTAGAATAGCTGTTGCTAAGCAACCAGCTGTCTTAGAAACAAAGCAATAGAACGATTGAATTCCTTGGGTCGAATTTAGGGGGGGTAGGTATGGTTGTAATCAACCTCAGGACCATGGAAAACTGTGTTGCTAGGCAGATAAACAATTAGAACAGTTGTTGCTAAGCAACCAGCTGTCTTAGAAACAAACCAATAGAACCATTGAATTCCTTGGGTCCAAATTAGGGGCGGTAGGCAGTGTTAAAAAAGTATTCTAAGCCATATCTAGGTCATTGGAGATGGAATTCTGATATTTTGGCGGCCATCTTGGATTTTGGCGGCCATCTTGGATTCCTCGCAACCTTTTCTTTAACACTCACCATATCTGAAAAGCCCATGATCAGAGCTTTCCAGTGGTATATAGTGACCTTTAGTCTTTTTTGGTGATGGGTGTTCAGCTAATTAGCCTTCAGTGCTGCAGCACTATATAGCATGCACAAAATGACCATACATCATAGATCAGAATTGAGAGGTGGTCTTGTCAGTTGGAGCCCCATGGAACAGGCGGTCACCACCAGCTGTTTTTACGATAATGCCCCTTGGTGGTGTATTTTTAGATCAGACCTATTGGAGGACGCGTGTAATAAATACACAGTAGGTCTGTGGTAGAAGGTCGGTGCTAGGTGAGTGTCGACAAGGGGATGAGTGCTTTACTATGAGTTCACGCGGGCTCGTGAGAGAAGAATGCACTGGTTTCCTATATCTAGGCTTTTCTGGGCTTTGTCCAACGTGAAGATATATCCAAATTATATGATATAACACCGATGCCGGATGGATTTCCCCAGGAAACCACATTCACGCCAGTTCTCCAATTGCACTGTTTACTTTTAAATTCTGGGATGAATTAAATGGGGAAAAAAACATGGACAGTAAAACCACCTGATATGTACTACACTTCTGAGTTCCCTTATTCTCCATCGATCCGGTAAAGAGTAGACATAATAGCATTATAGGAAGACGAAACACATAGAAAAGATATACGTTCAACAGCCCTGTTTCAACGATTCTCAGAGAAACTAGCGTGGTTTCCTTTGAAAAACTGAGACTATGCAGTGTGACTGAGCACCTGTATGTGTCTGATTTTCATGTCTAATTAGTGGATCCTCTATTACAATACCACACACAAAATGAGTTCTGAATTAACTTGCCTAACAATTAGCATCAAGCAATAATTAGGAAACTATTTAAGAAGTATCGTGAAATAATTATCACAGATTTATTTTGGTGAGTATAAAAAGCCTTAAATTCATGGGGAACTTAGCAGCCTTTGACGCATGTAGATGGCTCCAGTAAGTTATTGAAATACAAAGACTAGATGATGCTATAATCGGAGTTATGTCTCTCTGTTTTTAAGAGAGCTTCTATACGTGTTCTGCCAACGAGCTGTACACAATACCCAATTAATATTCATGTGTGTTTAACTATGGGGCTACTTTATAGCTTCCCTTGTCCTTTTTATAAGGACTCTCAGCACCCAAATTGCAATAAAACAGTTTGAGGGGTATACTTCCAAGGAAATGTGTTAAACCTGTACATATTATACATCAATTGAACCATCTATAATAGCTTTATCAAATTCCTTCAATTATTTCTCATTTTAGTAGCCATGGAATGTGGATGGAACAAAAACGTTCCATTTTCAGCCTCTTTTTTTTCCAACAGCATTATGGGATGGAAATTGGACAAAATTCTTAAATTTCTCGATTGAAAACCAAAATTCATGTCTATACCTGGGGTCCTTTTTTCTCTTTTCCTGATATTCCAATTATTAAGGCCTACACAGCTCTTCAAAGTTGCATAGTTAGCTAAAAAGTGGGTGATAATAGGGGTAAATAGCCATTTTTACCATTTTTTAGTAACTATGCAACTTTGAAGAGCTCTGTAGGCCTTAATAATTGGAATCTCAAGAAAAGAGAAAAAAGGACCCCAGGTATTGACATCAATATCAGTTTAAAATAGTTAAACCTTAGGAATATGTCCATTTTCCACCCCATAATGATGTTGAAATGAAAAGAAGATAAAAAGGAACGTTTTTGTTCCATTCACGTTCTACAGTGATGAAAATTGCAAATAATGGAAGGAAATTGATAAAAGTATTATAGATGGTTCAAATGATGTATAATATGTAGAGGTGTAACACATGTACTTAGAATTAAACCCTCATAACCGTTTTAGTGCAATATGGGTGCTGAGAGTCCTTAAGAGTCAAACTAGTCATTCTGAAATTGAGAGTAACCATAAAACCCACGTGAGGAAATTGGTGAGTTGGCCTGCTCTACACGAACACCCTAGGTGTGGCGTGTGGCTGTCGGCGAGGCTGTGGTGAGTCCGTAATGTCAGCAGCACAGCACCCCCCCCTCCCCACCCCCAGCCCCGATTCTAACCTGCCCCTTACCCCCCCCCCCTCCCTTCACTGAACCTCACTGATATCTTATGCACGGCTCTCCTCACTCGATTCATCACATGAACGTGGCGTCGCTCTGCTGTAAATATCGGCGACCAGGGCTTTACAAGACGCCAAGACGGGATGGCGGCGGCGGGGAGAGGGGGTTTAGTATGAGTGTGGTAGCAAGGGTCAGTGGGGAGCTCGGGAGGTGTTATTCGCAGTGGTTTGATGTCTTTGGAAGGCCGTGGGCAGTCTTTCCGTGTCTGGAGTGCGTTGTAGTGTTTGCGTGGGGCTACGATGGGAAGGTAGATCAGACGGTGTGGGGGCTTTGGGCTGTGTGTGGAATATGTGCAAAGGGACCGGGGGTTTTCTGTAGGGAGGTCAGAGATGCAGCTTGGGAGGCGTGAAATATTCAGAAGCTGGAGCACTCTTGTGTTTGGGGTTTATCCACTTAATGATATCCAGGCACCCAATTCTTGATGTGTCCCTAAAGCATTATCTCCATGCCAACTAATTTCAGGTCAATGAATAGTTGTGTCCTTTTTGGCCCTACTCTAAGAACATCTTTCATTTTTTGTCCTTTTTTGGGGGAGGGGGGGGAGGGGTGGAAGAGGAGGGGCGCTTTCAACGAATTTGTGCTATTTTTATTAACTGAAATGATGATTAACGAAGAGAATCGACCTAGCTAACCTAATTTAGTATGCCTAATCTACGCAATAAATCCTCAGACATGGCCCTAACAATCTATGTGAACTCTAGATACCTACTCCACACATACCTGCAACTCTGTCTCAACCACTACCCCACAACTCCAGTCACCTACCCTATACCAAAATCCGCCCACACTGCCCATACCCTCACACCTACGACACCCTCCGCACCCACAGTTCGCCGCGCGGTGACCAGAAATCACTAGAGGGGCACACAGATAACAGAACCTTTCTTTATTTTATCTACGCTGGCGGCGAGTGTCTATTCCGATCACAGGCCGCGCTTCTAACAGATCGTCCCCGCGGCGCGGCACCACGCATGCCCGACGCGCCGCTCCATCAAGCAAGAGGGCGGCCATTTGTCTGTGGTGTACCCGTATTTAGTGCGTTCACACAAACTCTAATGACCTTCTCGGTCCTACTCCACACAAATTCTAATGACCTTCCCTGCCCTACTCCACACAAACTCTAGTGACCTTTTCTGTCCTACTCAACACAAAATCTTATGACCTTCCCTGTCCTATTCCACACAAACTCTAATGACCTTCTCTGTCCTACTCTACACACACTGTAATGACCTTCCCTGTCCTACTCCACATAAACTCTATTGACCTTCCCTGTCCTACTTCACACAAACTGCAATGACCTTCCCTGTCCTACTCCACATAAACTCTATTGACTTTCCCTGTCCTACTCCACGTAAACTCTATTGACCTTCCCTGTCCTACTCCACATACACTCTATTGACTTTCCCTGTCCTACTCCACACAAACTGTAATGACCTTCCCTGTCCAACTACACACAGACCCTATTGACCGTTCCTGTCATACTACAGACAACCCCTGATGACCTTCCCTGTCCTAATCTACACAACCCCTAATTAGTTTCCCTGTCCAGGCATGCAGCAGCTTGACAGTTGTTTCCCAACTTTATTTGAATGCATCTATATCAGTCACTTCCTTCTGAAATATCCTTGGCTCTAGTTTGGATCTTTGTTAGTGGATAGAGGGGGATTGTGAGAGGGGTTCTACGTGTAAACAGGCTCTAAATGAGACCAGCAGCTGGACATTTGTCCCCCCAGACCAGCCCCGTCCGGGCCTGTCCCATACAGGCCTCACAACCCTCTGCCAGGCTAGGCCGCACCATAAATTCGCCAGCCTGGCTTATTCCATTTCACGGCTGACTAGCGCCTGGCGGCTGCCGCTGCAGATCGATATGAACTATTGGTTGCTCGCCGGGAGATACACAGCCGCAAACATGTCCCCTTGAGGTGGCAGTGATGACCAGTAGGGGGGTTGGGGGTGGGGGAGGGATTAAAGGGGTTGGGGGTTACCAGGCCGACCGACTGGCTGACCGTACCCCAGTCTGGGTTACTTCTCAGCCCTCCTGCTCATGTATCACCCCAGAACCTAGAAATATCAATCCTCCCAATGCTCACATCGACTTTAGCCTGTGTCCAGTCACTGGCTTCTTGGTACTAGAGAAGGAGGTGTACCGTACTGTTCCGTGTAAGTACCCCTGCCTTAATAGATTTGGAGCCCTATATACAAGACAGGCGTGCACAGGAGATCAGATTTCAGGGCTTAAGAACGATTTCAATACTGCTCTACCCTTGGCGCTTATACACACAATACAGGCGATTATGCAAACCCAGCGCTCAAACTCGACGATAGGCATATATCATAGACACAGGGACCGGTCTAGGGGTGGTGAATAGACAAATCGCACTGTGAATCTGTGACCCGTGCAGTGCCATTGGTCGGTGAGGGCAGCATCGACTTAAGGCTAAGGCCGACTGGTGGATGCCTGGGATGAGTTGTCATACCCATACTGTGACATGCCATAGAGTGATGTTAGTGGGTGCTTCATCTGCCTATTGCAGCCAGCACCGCCGCCTTATATCACAACATGACGTGTTACTCGGCACTCCAAGGCCTCAGGACGTACCCGTTATGACGTCATCAATCATGGCCCTTATTATGGGCTGGCACGTCATGTAATCTAGTCATAGAAATATCTTATCGGCCTATACTCTCATTACAGGCTTCGTGTATGGCATAGTTAACACATCCTTCAGTGCATCTATCATCAGATTAATAGATATGATTAAGTTACTGCAGCATAAATTGCAGCATCTATGTGATAAACAAGACTGTCCTTGTGCTATTCGCGCCTAGTACAGATCTCATAACAATGTCATAGGCCTCTAGTTACTGTGCAATGAATGTATGTCGATAAACAGGCACATATCCATCTAGGCATATCCATCATAAGGATATCCATCCTTACATGAATGATCATCGTCATCATCAGGTGTATGCGGTAGTTCTTATATGGCTGATTTAAACGGTCAAAAACAAAAAATTCCAAGAATAAATAGACTCATGATTTCCATTATGTCTTTTTCAGATAATAGGGATAGAATATCACACGACAATATCATGCAGGCCACAATAAAGTTGTCCGGATGGAATAGAGGCAACACGTGCCACCACCCAACCCTTAATCACCTCTAGCAGAAGGGATCATGGTCGGTAAAGAGGACATTGCTCCATAATAGTATCATGAAACCTGGATTACATCTGTCCTTACGAGGGCCTCCCCCATTATTAATAATGCGTTTTGTGTCATTGATTTTGTGACACATGCGACTTTCTCAAATGGGGGCCTCTCAATTTCCATTGTGGCTGCACTTGGCTACCGGGCAGCAGCTCGGTGGGATTTGGATGAATCATAGCAGGGCTGCGCTACCAACGAGGGGAGCATGTCGTAAACAACCGCACTAGCCGCCAGCAACCTAATAGTATTCTGACAACGGGCGTCGTATCTCATCCTGACGCTGAGCGAGCAGCATGTAAAACTGACCGAAATTATGAGCTCTTACTTTAACGCTTTAAGGACCGCATACTGCTTTAATGTCATTGGCCGATATGTTGCATGAATGCAGCCCCAGCGAATAACTCGCCAGAGCTACGTCCATGCTTCATACCGACCCTTCGGGTGTGTATCAACCCCTTATAATGTAGCCCTTGCGAGTTATTCGCCAGGGCTGCATCCATGCAATATGATGACCAAGGGCATATTGCATTAATGCACTATGTGGCCCCTAAAGGGTTAATTCCACCGCCAATGGCAGAGGTATTCAATTTTAACGTTTTTGTGATTTATGTCAATTAGAGACTGACTGGTGGCTGAATTGGTTCACACGTTCATGTTGATGATTACGGAATGTAATATAATACTGAACATAGCCCAACGTCCAACATCAATGATCTATATAGCTTTATTCATAGGCAGATATATACAACAGCCATAGATTAATTCCCCTGGGCTTTATCTCAACTGTTATTACATAGGCATATATATTCCAATTAGTTGGTCATTTCAATATATACTCTCAGTCCATCCCTAAGGCTTAAAGTCACATTAACAACGAGTGAATCCTATAATAGATGCATTACTATCAACAGGCAAATGAGGTAAGAAGTACACGCTAAATATACAGTTCCATCTGCCTCCTCTGCCTGCTACATTAGGGACAAAAGAAGTGCCACTGCTATGGTGTTTCACTAAACGTGGGCAACCCTGTAGTAAAAATCACAACAGCGCTGGGACAAAAAGTGGATGTGATTGACTAGGTTTAAACCGTCGACACAAGCTAACACGGATAAGAAGGTGGAAAAAGAAAACACACACGGCCCCTGCTGTGAGGGGAAATGGGTGGCATCAAGGCCGGTCTAAATATAAGCACGCTGAGGGTATAGGGTAGATTCACCATGAGTCGGACACATGCATAGAGACGGACACTGAAATCTCTAGTTATCTATGTACGATACGTTTTCTAGTGTTTCTTTTTAGGGACTTTAATTTTACAATTATAAACAAATAAATATATTAGAATGCTTGAATATACAGAAATTCAAGTGCCTGTCTCAAGGTATGTGTGCGGCTCATGGTAAATCTACGCTATAGCATGGGGAGCCCAAGTCAGGGAGCAGCAGGAGAGGGGTTAAGCGAGCTGTGGCTACTATGGATGCATATCACACCATGAACTGGTAGAAGGCTGTCGGCGGCCCATCGGCCTGTCATTTGTTATGTAGCCGGAGTCGGCCTTATTTGTGGTGGGCCGCGTGGCTGCTACCGTTTGGAACCCACCTGCCCAGTCTCAAACCCCCAGCCCAATGCCATGCTATGGACTGGGAGCAGACCTTCTCTTGACTTTCACACCATTTTGGTGGCACAAAATGTGTGTATTGGGCAATACACACCCAAATACAGACACATTGTTATCTAGATCAAATGGGGGCAATGAAGGCTACTGTGTATTAACGCCGTTATTTGAAAGGGGTAATTAAAAGGTGTGTATTGGACCTGATGGCTGATTGCTCCCAGGCTATCCAACTGGTAGTAGGATAGACGCTGGCCGATGCTGCACCAGCCCGACGCCTCCTCCTGGGTGCCTCCAGGCTGCTGACAACCTGCAATTTGCACCCCACCCGCCCCTCCTATATCCAATCACAAGTCTCACTGTTGGGGCTCCCCAGGGACGCCCCCCGCCAACGCACTTTCCACCTCCTTTTGTAAAATATTTTGTCATGAAAAGTAGTTGAAAATTTAAGCGATTTGCAGTGTTTTGTTTTCTGTTTGGTAAGAAAGGCTGTTGTGGCCGTTTAGTGACTGGCGGGTGTTTGTGAGTGAGAGGATGGCTGATGAAGTTTTGCTGCACTCATCTTTTATTAAAGGACCCATCCTGGGGCCTGTGAAGAGTTTTTAGATGTGTAGATGCTGGCGGGGGCTCCCTGGCTAGCCCAGTGGCTGGTGGTGGTGATGGGGAGGGGCACCTTGCAGTGTTTACCTCCCTCTGCTGGAGACTGGACACTGAAGGCTTGGATCCATACCACGGTCAGTGCTGGAGCAGGGAGTGGGAGAAGAGCGGGAGCACATCGACGTACAACCTCATTTACCTTACAACCCTATTCATGCCGCACCAGCACTATTCAGCCTACAACTCCATTCACACTACAACCTTATTTACACCAGAGTAGCACCCCCACATCAACTACAATTACTGCAGGGCCCATCCCATTACAGCCTCAGCAAATAAGGTAGATTCACCTCGAGTCAACCACACACCTGGACCCTGACATTTGCATTTGTAGTGATATTCAATCTTGCTATTATCATCTGTTTATGTATAATAGAACAATGTGCATGTTACTCTAACTGATAAAGGACAACTCAAGAGCTTATAATTCAGGATCCAAAAATACAAATACAGGTGTCTGACTCAAGGTATGTGGTCGACTTTGGATGAATCTACCCTGTATAGCCCTGTTAGATCGTCTCTCTTCACCTAGAGCAATGTTAAGCCTATACCACGACCTGTCTAACCCTCATACCACCACAGCGGTTCTGGCACTTATAATGTACTCCCAAATCCCCAGATATGCCCCCTATAAGCCCAACCCATGCTAACAATTACCAAACCGACCATAAAAGTCTCCCACCCCCAGGACCACCAATATAAGGCACTCTACCCATGCTCAGTACACTTGTCCCCGACATCAATTCCCATGTCCACTGCGTCACTCATCCCTACTCATTTACGTGTGCATACAACCCCGATACCCGCTGCACCACGTCCGCCGCTACTGACCACAATGGTCAGCTCGGCCCTGACCAAACAAATCCCCACAAACCCCCATCCTATGTCCCTCCCCCTCGGCTCCTACCGCCCCCAAATACCACCACCCTATTACCCCACAACTGTCACACTTTCCGACCCATTTCGCGTGTCGCCCGGCGCCCAATCCGCCGGCCCGGCCGCCGTAAAAAACGTGTGTAATTCCCGGCACTGGCCGCGTCGCTCCTTGTTGAACCGGCCCGACCTGACGGCGCCGCATTGTGACGCGCGCAAATTGAATTTCGGCGCGAGCTGGGCGCCGACCCACGTCGTGGGGCAGTGGGAGGGGTGGTGGTGGTTGGTGGGGGAGGAGTGGTATAGAGGATGGACTGGAGGCTGGCTCACTGAGGGACATGAGGGCTGCCTTGGATTGGCCGAGGGGTGACTAGGGGGTGAATGGGTATAAGGGCAGGTGGAGGGGATGGAGGGGTGGGATGGCACCAGAACTAAGGTTGGGGGGGGGGGGAGAGGGAAAAGCCGAGCAGGTAGAGGAGCAGATATGGCGGGGTCGGTGGTATGTGTGAAAGGCTGCTGGGTAGCAGGAGGTGTGGGGGGTACATATTAAATCTGCCTGGCTGCTGAAGAAGGGAGGTGTAGCAGGGGAGGATGTGGGGGCAATAGCAGGGGAGGATGTGGGGGCAGTGGCAAGGGAGGGGTGGCAGTGGCAGGGGGTTGGGGCGGCAAACTCCTGCCCCCCAAATACCGGATTGTCTGATCACATCCCCAGCCCTTCCCGCCCGGCTGACCTTCACCTTGACCTTCACCCTGACCTTCACAGCAGCCCGTAAATGGCCTCACCGTGACCCCGACTGACCTCTGCCCCAAAAGACGCCAATAAAGCGCCACCTGCAGGGAGCAGGGCGCAGCGTCTAGCTCTAGAGATCCAGGGGCCTTGGGGGGTAGAGGGGGGAGACAGGGGAGGCCAATACTGCCTTCAAAGGTTGGCAATAGGTGTTCGGCTACTAACCCTGTCATCCCCCATCCGCTCTCCCACGCAGTCTCCTCCCTTCTACTACTGTGCCCAGGGCTACATTCACCGTCCACCGACGGCACGCGCCTTTACCCACCCCCTCCCACACCCACATTATACATACTCACTGCAGGGGAGATGGTCGTGGGAGATATCTCATGGACGCGCGGCCATTAGAGATCCGACGCCGATCAAAGTGGATCTCAGAGGGTTCGCCTGCTCCCCAAGCGCAATGATATAAGCGATAAATGTACACAGGGGTCAGGGTGTCGGCGCGTTTATACCCCGCGCCGCAGCCGCCACGCTCAGCCGCCACCTCCACCGCCGCCAAACCCATCACACACCCACACACCCACACCCCTCTCACCCCTCACTACTCCTACCTTCTACTCCACGGGCTGGCCCTGGGGGAACGTTCACACCTGACGCCGCCTATTTTGGAGGTTTTTTTCAAGGTCCTGACCCCTACTCCCTGTCACTATTCTGAGCAAATCCGCCTGTGAATTAAACACTGGGCCACGTTTCATCACTTAACCCAAAGCCCCATCCTCCCGCCTCAAACCCCCTAGCTGGTGACGTCATTTGTGAATGTTCCCCAACCCCTCTACGGTTTTTCTGATTGGATGCGTGCACTGCCTCTTGGACAGGCACACCATAGAAACAGGAAACCATCCAAGGCTGAGCGTATAGTACTAGATGGTCCATGCTAATGGTTCCGCCCTCCACGTGAGCAGCTCTGAGCAGCTCCACCAGAGCAACTCCTACACCTCACTGCGTGAGGGTCTAGGGCTGACCAGTTTGACTGTAGTGGGAGTTGTAGTAGTACAAATGTATACAGTAATGCCCAAATGTTGACAGCATAGTGAGTGTAAAAGCTGAATACCTACATTTCATGGAACTGAGCACCACTGTGTGTTAAGTCACTAAGTAGTGTATGGGGATGCCCCTATGAAACAGGCTCACTAGTGTACCACTGTATGTTCAGTAAGTGAGTAGTATACGGGGATGCCCCTATGAAGCGGGTTCAGTAGTATACCACTGTTCAGGCAGTAAGTAGTATATGGGGATGCCCCTATGAACCAGGTTCCGTAGTGTACCACTGTTCAGGCAGTAAGTAGTATATGGGGATGCCCCTATGAACCAGGTTCCGTAGTGTACCACTGTTCAGGCAGTAAGTAGTATATGGGGATGCCCCTATGAACCAGGTTCCGTAGTGTACCACTGTTCAGGCAGTTAGTAGTATATGGGGATGCCCCTATGAACCAGGTTCCGTAGTGTACCAATGTTCAGGCAGTAAGTAGTATATGGGGATGCCCTTATGAACCAGGTTCTGTAGTGTACCACTGTTCAGGCAGTAAGTAGTATATGGGGATGCCCTCATGAACCAGGTTCCGTAGTATACCACTGTTCAGGCAGTAAGTAGTATATGGGGATGCCCTTATGAACCAGGTTCCGTAGTGTACCACTGTTCAGGATGCCCCCTGGGGATTTACTACATTTCAAGAATCGAACTGTATTGTAGCAAACACAAAACATCAATTTAGATTTGTACAGGTATTATTTATATAAATGTCCCTCAATGTAAGAGGTGTTATAACGCATAACTACATGGTGGATTTAGAGCATTAACAGCAATGTCTGTATCATATTACTGCACACGTAAATGAGCAAAAACGACTTCTATTAAGCACCAGCTGGCAATAAGCGGGTTAAATCGATTTTTGATTCTGTTGACGAAATTAATCTCTTCTCTAGAGTCATCTGACAGTTGACATTAAAGACAGAGGTTCCATGGAAGTAGACAATTTAACTCTTTTAGAGGCCCCATAGATGTACCAAGCAGTTGGTCGTCATAATGCATGGATGCAGCCCTGGCGAGTAACCCGCCATATCTACATCGTCATTCCGACCCTTCATGCATGTATCAGCTCCATAGGATTGGCATTTATGCGTCACAACGACAAAGCCCATAGTACATTAAAGTATTCTACTGACCTTAAAGGGTTAAGTGCTATAGTCAGTAAAAAATAACTGCTTTGTCAGCACCTGGCCGACCAAGGCAGCTGCACAAAGCCCTGCTGATTTACTGTCACTATTCTGGGAGACATTATTGTGCTGCCATTCTGGTTTTATCGTTTCATAATTCTAGTAGATGGAATTCAATCGTTGTCTACCAGAATATTTGAGTTCTAGTATGAACAGTCGTTACCAGTAACAGTCGTTATTGCCGAGACAGTAGATAATTCAAATCTCCCTGTCATTGCAAACAGCATTGCTATCTCGACCTGCTGGTTTATTTGGTTTAAAATCCAAGATCTGCCTGTTTTAGCACAGGTACTCAGATTAGCACAGGTCCCGTTTCAGGACAGGCTAGAAAAGGGTACTAAAAGAATACCAACCACAAAATATTCATCTCAAATAAGCAAGGGTCTGTGCAAAGGCATCTATGTAATAACTTAATGCCCTTGTTGTGACTAGGCCATGGTGATACTCAGACTGACACAACCATTTGTACCTCTCTCCTTCCTACAGTGGGCAAGCATTAGTCGCCGCACCTTCTAGTGCCTACAACAACTCTTTTATCGTCTTAACCCTTTAAGGGCCACAGAGTACTAGCTTCAATGAAGTATGCACTTGGTCGTCATGACCCATGGATGCAGCCCTGGCGGGTCTACTCACCGATGCTACATTCAAGCATTATGGTGACCCTACGAGGTTCATAATTATAAACCCTGAAGGTTCGGCATGATGCTTGAAAACAGCACTGGCGAGTGCATACATGCATCTATGCAACTAAAGGGTATACATGTAATAAATTAAAGCACTATGCGGCCCTTAAAGGGTTAACCACACACAGGCTGGGTGGTGGTGAAGGGCTCTGGAGGGGCTGAGAGCCATATAATGGCTGCCATCCCATCTGAGGTCATTACGAGGGTGCTCCACGACCAGGCCAATTCATTAAGCCTCATTAATATGCAATTAGCGCCGGGCGGCCAGCCCCGCATCCCTCAGGTGAAAGGGGGGAATATTATGAGGGTGGAAGGGTAGAAGAGGACGTCAGGTAATGCTATTGTCAGTAAGCAGCTGCTATCAGAAGAAGGGGGGGGGGGGGCAGGACACTCAATTATCCTGTTATCATAGACTAGGCTCATACTGTAATAGGGTATGGGTCCTCCATTTCATGGGATCATTTGGAAGAGGATTTTTATAAACAGTATGAAATACTATAGGGTTAATATTTTCATATCTTCTCGTTCTACTTTAATCAAATCTAAATTGCATTTGCATTTATTTAGTGCATTTGTTTTGAATATGATAATGCACCTTATTATAGTAAAGCTTAGGATCGACTACCCTGTTGATGTCATTATGGTCGGATGAAAGCAAAATCATTTACCGGTAATCTATAGGGATCTGAAAATGATCTGGTGCTTCCTTAGAGGGTACTAGATTTTATCGGGATCCACACCCGGCATTATCAGCTGGCCAAGCACACCCCCGATGCATTACTGTACACAGCACACCTAGTCTACCATTGTCGAATAACGACTGTCAGTGTCTAGGTATAAGGTTCCAATTATGACAACACCCCTCCCTACCTGCCCCCAATCGGCCATGAGTTTATACACTGACAAGGAAGTCCCCGTCACCCCGCCGACTGTACCCCCGCGCCGTGATATAATCAAAAGCGTGTTTACCCCATGTTGCTCTGTGGTGAGTGATTGATTTCTGTAAGCCTCTGAATGCCACTGTCTAGCCTCTCCCCACCCCCACCTCCCCTCCCCTCTCCACATCAGTGAGGCGGGCTGGGAATCCCTTCAAAGCGTCTCCATCCACGGGGAAAAGAGGGTGTGTAAGTTGGGGGGATGGTGGGTCCAGTAGTGAATGGCGTCTACGTGTATATACGAGGTCAGTGTTACATCGTTTCTGACATCCTCCTTGGTCTGCCAAGTCGATGTTTTGTCAATGGAAAAGGTCAGGAGGAACAAACTGCTAGCATTTAATTAAAAGGAAATTGGAGAAAATGGAGGCAAGTTCTCCCTTGCTTGAAAAATGAAATAACTGAATATATATGGGTGGGCTGCAGGAGAAAGGAAGCTTGCAAGGATGGTAATGACCTTGCGGCGTGCCTCAGGAGCTCCTTCAGAGTTGGGGTCACCCATTGAATCACATGTATATATTATGAAAGTAGGGGTAGGTAATATACACCAGGGGTGCAACCCTGGGAGTCTAGAAATGGCTCTAGGGGCCACAGCACATAGATTGAATCATATCAGAAAAGAAGGATCACTGTGGAAAGCTACTACAATAGAACAAGCTCCTCTCTTTAATCATGTGGTTCCTCTGCTCAATACTGACAGTGAATGACTCACCAGTGTTGTGAATCAACCTACTACGCCATGTAATCCCTTCTAACCATAGAGGCAGGCGTTTAGCTGACAACTGTTATTTGATTTCAAGCAATCCGCTCCTGTATAAGCAGCCAGTGCTAATCCTTGTTGTTAGCGGATCCTATGGGAGCTCGGGCTAAACCGTACATGGTCATGTGACACTTATTCCCACTGTGTGTGGGGTATGACATGGGTCTGGAGGAAGCACTACAGACTGTATCCAACCCCCAGGGTGGCTGACAGTAATAATATCATTAACATGCAGGAATCGACTTAAAACTGCTCACCACCGCCTCTCATCCAACTACAGCAGTTCACATAGGTTATGGTTTACACTTTAAGTGTTGCAGAGTGGTTTAATATGCTATGCCCGTGGTCGCCATGATATATGAATGCATCATGCCGACTCTCCAGAAGTCTATCAAGCCCATATTGAATCGACATAAAGCTTGAAAGGGTTAATACCATAATTGTCACCGGGGCAGTGTGCCAGACTGTATAAGTTGCGTTTTTCTAAATGATTCATTTTGTTGTATCAAAAAGGCAAACACATTATATTGTTTGTGTTTCAATACCAATATTGTGAGTGGGAAGCTCACTTATTGCCGACTGCTCATGAAGTATTCACTTGTTATAATATCCACTCCACTTACTAAGCAGCATCCCATGTAATGTAGATATGATTGATGATAGCTCACACAAATTGTGGTAGAATTGTCGACTGGGATGTCATTTGTCATTATTATACAGAATGTTAGAGCCAATATAGTTTGGCCATGCTTAGTGGACAGTTGTAATATTGAATCGGGACAGATTTAGTACCTATTTATTTATGTTGTACTTCTTTCTGGTCAATTTATACCTACCGGTACTGTGGTTGTTATTGAATCTCTACATTCCCCCCTTTTTTTAAACCAAATTGCCACTACTGGTGAATCCATTATTGGTGTTAAATCATTTTCAATTACACTGACAGATCTGTTAATGTGTTTTCCACAACTACTTCCGCTAGAGAACCCAACCATCCCCAGTCCTTATCATACGTGAGCCAACCTTTCAGTTAATAGCGGATCGCTGCCTTGTTTAATTTCAATGAGAAGAATTTATAAATATTCATCCCCGAAATCCGGCTCGGCTAAATTAATCTGAATTGGGCAAGTACCGTTTAAAAAGGGGCTCCGCTTTGCAGGCAACGTGAGAAGGGGTGAGTGGGGGTATTAGCGATGCTCAGATGTGGGGGCAACTTTAGCAAACGGCCAGTGACAACAAAAGCCTCTGGCATAAAGCGTTGTCAACCTGGCCTGCTGAGTGATGAATTCCACGCTTACCACCATGGATCGATCATTGCGCTGCCTCTTTGAAATTTTCAAATTGGCGGCGCGCCAAATTAGCAGAGGGGACGTGGGTGCTGAAATAGGGATGGTGCCGGGTGATGGTGGTGTGTGAGTGTGTGTGTTCAGGAGGGGGCAGATACAGGGGAAGGGGGTGTGTAGATAGACAGTAGCAACAATCATGTGCGCCTCCCATACCCTACAGGGAAAATAAGATTTCAGGAGATCGCAGATAAAGGAAATTAGCGGGGGGAAATTGAGCAATGGCGCTGGTCTGAAAGAAGCGATAGTCCCCAAGGCTAATCACTGGTGACACAGGCTGACAGGAGTGTGTGTAGGTAACCTTAGTGGGTCCGGTAACTGGGTTGTGTCCCCCCTGATGGAACAACACTGCACCCGGCCTCACCCTGCCCCTCCTGCTTTGTCGCCCACTAAGGACGGCCTTGATTGTCCCGCTCCATCGGCTGTGACGGCTGCCAATGCCTGTCTCCGTCCCCTCCTCCTGTGTCCCCATACCACTCCTATACCCAGTACCAGCCGACAGCGTACTGCATAGAACTGCCTATAGGACCCTGGAGGGAGCAGCGCTGGTTAGGGTGGTACACACTGAGAAGAGCTGATATGACTGGCACAAACATGTCCCCTATTTGTACCCATCAAGGTATGTCTTATCTGTGATTACAAGGGGACAAATTCAAGGATTTTACGGCAAAGCCGTAGTGGCTTTGGGTTTTATAGGATTGTTATGAACTACAGGTGAGAAAACGAGGGGGCATAGATTTATAATTTTTGGTGTTTCTGGGGTTCTTATGCAATTCAAGTTTGATGGTTTGCAGCAACACTGCATGGCCAGTCAATTACATGCACTTAGCTAAATCTTTTTGATTTTTATTGGTTTTACTGCAGCTGGTATAACAATAGAATCCAATATGTGCCAATGGAATCAAATAGGTACCAATGCAACTCCATTGATGCCTATGCAAATATCATCTTGGCAGCCATCTTGAAAATTACCTGGATCAAAAAATCGGAGCCTACAAATGGATTCTACACCCCAGAAAACCCTATTATACATGTGTCATACAAGGAAATCAGACAATCTTGAGTTTTTGGTGGCCATCTTGGCAGCCATCTTGGAAATATCTCCGATTGAAAATCTGAGCCTGAAAATAGATTCTACATCCCAGAAAACCCTACTTTCCATGTATCACACAAGG
Source organism: Harmothoe impar (assembly GCA_947462335.1). Classification (NCBI taxonomy): domain Eukaryota; kingdom Metazoa; phylum Annelida; class Polychaeta; order Phyllodocida; family Polynoidae; genus Harmothoe; species Harmothoe impar. The sequence goes on from OX381707.1 coordinate 34,802,898, forward strand.
AAATCAGACAATCTTGAGTTTTTGGTGGCCATCTTGGCAGCCATCTTGGAAATTTCTCGGATTGAAAATCTGAGCCTGAAAATGGATTCTACATCCCAGAAAACCCTACTATCCATGTATCACACGAGGAAATCAGACAACCTTGAGTTTTTGGTGGCCATCTTGGCAGCCATCTTGGAAATTTCCCGGATTGAAATTGTGAGCCTGAAAATGGATTCTACATCCCAGAAAACCCTATTATCCATGTATCACACAAGAAAATCAGACAATCTTGAGTTTTTGGCAGCCATCTTGGCAGTCAGAGGGAGGAGGAGGGGGCAGAAGGAGGGAAGGCAGAGGAAGGGCAGAGGGAGGAGAAGGTAACAGGAAGGAGGAAAATGGGGTAGAGTTGGGGGGGAGGGGTAGATGGGGTAGTAGGAGGGGGCATAGGAAGGAGGAGAGGGTAGAGGGAGGAGGAGAGGGCAGAGGGGGGAGGAGAGGGCAGAGAAAGGAGGGAGGAGGAGGAGAGGGCAGAGGCAGGAGGAGGAGAGGGCAGAGGCAGGAGGAGGAGGAGAGGGCAGAGGCAGGAGGAGGAGGAGAGGGCACAGGGAGGCACAGGGAGGAGGAGGGGGGCACAAGGAGGACTTGTGATGGCCTTCCTTTAAAGACTGTAAAATATTATTTCAGGGTTGGTGCATGTGTGTGTGGGGTGGGGGAGGGGTAATTATGTTGGACTTCACAGTTTGTCTTTGGGCGGGCTTGAGTGATTTCAAGAGCCACCCTGGACCCACTCAACTTCTAGTATAGGTCCTGTATGTGCATAGTATGGGAATTGGCATTGACATTGACAGCTTGGCTTGGCATGGGAGTCAATAGTTATTAGGCTGGTGCCTATCCTTGCCATTGACAGCAACATTAGAGAACTCAAAATATGGCTGTTCACAAGATGTCTAGGCCTTACCACAAGGCACATTGGTTCAACATGTAGTAACTGAAAGCAAGATCTAGGATAAATTAGTCTTGCACACACCTGCAAGGACACATGGGGATACCAGTCCTAGCAGGGTTTAAGGGCCAGCTAGGGCTATATCTAACAATGAACAAGGGGGCCTATGCTAGTCTTTTCTTGTCAAAAATCTAAACCCTCCTCTGTGGTGCAAATGGCTTTGGGGACAAGGTCCCAAAGCCAATAACCACAGCCGGCGAAATTTAAAATGGCCGAAATCTAGATTCCTATAGGGCCTGAGCGGAACTGGAACTGGTTGCGGCGGTCCGCACTGATAAGCTAGATACAACCTTGTCCCTGGAAGTGATGGTTATCCAGGGACAATGTCCCATTCAAGATGTGTCTAATCAGTCGTTGTAACCGCAACCAGCGACATTTAACATGGTGGACTGACTGGGTATGAGTCTATATGCCTGTATATCTTGTCGGCACCTTGGGTGCGGAACTGTTACTGTTCCTAGACATGCACGGGCTAGGTGACGATACCTCTTAACCTACAGGGACATGACATTTGACAATCAGCTTCTTGTTCACTCCATGCAACTATTCAAAATGCTTAAACTCAGTCTTCCGCGAGGTAACCGCCTCTCTTTATAAATACACGGTTAGTACAGAATTTGAAAAAAAAAAAAGACATCATTATATGTATGCAATTCTGGTCAACCTTTTGTATGACATTGACATGGTCTAATAAATACAAACGTTTTGGAGGGAAAACAGGAATTCCTGCAAAAGCATGGCAAGTGGCATGTCTGACTGCATCGAGTCCATGGGCGTGGCAGTGCAGTCTATAGCCCACGCTAGGTCTGACCCACATGCCTGCGGCCTGGTTATGAGGCATGGGAAGCAGGGGAGGTAACATGTCTATGGCCATGTTTACCTCCCACTGGTGCCCTTGGCCGCCGTGTGACCGCCGCCTGCAGGCTACAGTAGGCACCGGCTGACTTGTGCGGCACCAGTCGGGTTGGTGGGTGCATGACGTGTACAACACCACAGGCGCCCTGGGGGCTGTTTCAATATGAAACCTGTGCACCCCCACACATTTTATATAGAGTCCTGGATTCTTTTTCATGGGGGCCGCAAATACTTTATGGAGGGTACCCAACTAGCATATAAAGCATTTCCCGGCAAACCACATTAAGCATTTACGGGGGTCCGCAAATGTTTCGTAATCTGCGGTGAAACAGCCTCCTGGGGTCGGGGCGGGGGGAGGAGAGGGGTGGAGGACAGCAGGCCCTGCTGGCGAGTGGGAAACTGCCAAGCATTGTCAGCCGCCCGATCGATAGAACCAACACGTTCGATAAATCCAGTCAAATCGCATCGGTGGACGTTGACCCAAATATCAAAGAACCAGACCCACTTCTCCCATCCTTCTCCCCAGTGCCCCAGCCCCTCTCACGACACGTCATCCTCTGCACCCAGCCCCCCCCCCCTCCTCCAGAGCCAACAAGCCATACGGTAAGCCTCAGCCCTCCTCCCACACCCCCTTCTGTTATGGATGCAGTGCCGTCTTCTCACATCCTCATATTAGCCCTTTAAAGGCCGCATGCAGCTTTAATCTCCTTGGTCGCAGTGGTGCATGAATACAGCCTTGGGAAGTTAATCTCATAGGGTCGGCATGACGTGTGAATGCAGTCCATGCGAGCGACTCGCCTGGACTGCATTTATGCATCATAACGACCAAAGGCATTAATGCAATTTGCAAGTCCTCAAAGGGTTAAGGTTATATCATGACTAGATCTTGCACCCTGCCTCTAACTAACTGATCATTCCCGATGTGGAGGGGTTGGGCCGTGGGATCACTGCCCGAGGCCGTAGGCCGAGGGCAGTGATCCTAGGCCCAAACCCGACACTGAGGGGCTGATCAGGGTTCTACCAAAGCAATTTTATGATAATTTATACCATAATAATTTGGAAATAACCTTATATTGACACAAAATTCTGTCCCACCCAAACAAAAAAAGTCACTGGGCAGTGATCTGTCAGATCACCTGCCCAGTGCCTCGTTTTGGTTAACATAGGTGTCAATGGGATCACCCTGCCCAGCTGCCCACCGCTGTGGTAGAACCATTTTTTACAACTTCATAGCACACACACACACAACACGTTGCAGAACTGCGGATGTACCGAGTACACGTGTATAAGTTAGCTGCGCCCTCATGCTAGTTCTGTCCTCCTGAACCTTCCTGCTTAGTTTGACATTCAAGTCCAAGATCGTCCTTACACAGGGCATACCCGGGGCCCTAATCTGATATAGGCTGAGGGATGGGAGAGGGACACATTGACATACAGTACAAATGTACAAGACAGGCATTACACGGGGCCCTATCCTGATGTAGGCTGAGGGATGGGAGAGGGACACATTGACATACAGTACAAATGTACAAGACAGGCATTACACGGGGCCCTATCCTGATGTAGGCTGAGGGATGGGAGAGGGACACATTTACATACAGTACAAGACAGGGCCTTACATGGGGCCCTATCCTAATGTAGGCTGAGGGAGGGGAGAGGAACACATTGACATACAGTACAAGACAGGCCTTACACAGGGCCCTATCCTGATGTAGGCTGAGGGAGGGGAGAGGGACACATTGACGTACAGTACAAGATAGATCTTACACAGGGCCCTATCCTGATGTAGGCTGAGGGAGGGGAGAGGGACACATTGACATACAGTACAAGACAGGCATTACACGGGGCCCTATCCTGATGTAGGCTGAGGGAGGGGAGAGGGACACATTGACATACAGTACAAGACAGGCCTTACATGGGGCCCTATCCTGATGTAGGCTGAGGGAGGGGAGAGGGACACATTGACATACAGTACAAGACAGGCCTTACACAGGGCCCTATCCTGATGTAGGCTGAGGGAGGGGAGAGGGACACATTGACATACAGTACAATACAGGCCTTACACAGGGCCCTATCCTGATGTAGGCTGAGGGAGGGGAGAGGGACACATTGACATACAGTACAAGATAGGCCTAACACGGGGCCCTATCTTGATGTAGGCTGAGGGAGGGGAGAGCGAAGGGCTGCTCTCATCCATAAGTCAAGTGGCGGTCATGGAGACATCAATATGGCGGTCGATTTTAATAAGCACTTGGGATAAGACTAGGCGGCAGTAAAGAAGCCATGATGATAAGTAGTAGTGAGGACTCGGGTGATGTTATTGATCGCCGCTGGTTGCTGAGTCTGGGTCTGGAAGGACACCAGCGAAAGGACACCAGCAGGCACACGCCGGGACCCAGCGACGACGAGGACACATCGCTTTTACCCGGCAAGACTAACGTGGTAATAATACGGCTACCGACAGTCATCGGCAACAAGCGGCAGACGTGCTCAAGGTGACGCCGCCATGACAGCACACGTCTGTCAAGGTTACATGGCTAGCATTTCTTAACATGGGTCTCTATAACATGCTGCAGCAATGCACATGTCGAGTATCACATGGCCAGTGGTACTCAACACATGGAGTGTTCACACTTGTATGAATCATATTGCTTCTATTCTAACTATATAACGATAAACTTGTTTGGTGTATCCTGCCATATTGGCTCCTATCTCATCCAAGCCCCACCCTGATCTCACTACTGATACAGAGTATACGATATATAACTGCCATATTGTCTATTATCTCATCCAAGCCCTACCCTGATCTCACTATACCGTATACTTTATACCATGCTATATTGGTTTATATCTCATCCAAGCCCCACCCTGGTCTCACTATACTATAGTATAGGGACACCCTGGAACAGGTAATGTTAAGGGACACCGTCACCAGAGGTACCAGTCGTCCCTTTATAGGGGCCTAGCGCAACCTTACATGTGCCAATGCACCACATGACCTGTCTGGTGTTAGAGAAGTCTTAGTAGTTAGCCCTTTAGTGCAGCAGTCATTTAATGTGTTACACCGGTTGTCGTCATGATGCATGCCTTAACGAGTCACTCGCCAGTGCTGCATTAGCTCTGATTTTATTGAACCATGAGCGTATGGGGTTGATACACTCCCGAAGAGTCAGCATGATGCATGAATGCGGCCCTATCGAGTAGACTAGCTAGGACAATTTTTACGCATCAGGACGACCCAGGGCATAACACATTGAATCACTATGCAGCCTTAACATGGCTTTGATAAATATTGAAGACCTAGTAGTTAGTATAAAATCAATATGGGTTGTTTAACTGTTGGTTATCACTATCACATATAATGTCATGAATGTACAACCTAATCAATTTGGCGTATTGCTACAGAACACGTCATGTGTACACATAATGTATTATACTGCAGTAAACTGTCCATAAACTGACAGCTATAATTATATCCTACGATATTAATATTGGCCAACACAGTGATACTCACATTAATGTCATTAGTGATGATAAGAGCACTTAGATATGGGTGTCAACATGCCGTTTACATTGTATTTTAGTACTGGAATTGTCATTTATTATTGGCCATGGCCACCCAACACAATACTTGAGTTGTCAGTGCCCGGGTATGGTTTCCAGTGGTGTGGTCTTTAACCGGGTGTTTATTGACCAAGAGCTAACGGAGGTCACAGACATCAATACAGAGATATCCAATGCATATCACATGTGGTGATAAAAGCTGACTGGATTGACCGCTCCCAAGTCCAACATCTGACAATGTACATCTGACAATTGACATATTATTCTGAGATCTTGATATATGGGTGAATTTATGGGTAATATATAAATGTGGTAACACATTGGTATAGTAGGCAAACACATGAATTTACTTTTCCCAAAATAACAATTTTCCCTCTTTGTATGAAAACAACATATACTTGGCATTGTAATACGGCGTGAATATTTCCACACTGACAATGGGCTGGGGGGGGGGGGGGGTTGTCAGATGAAAACAAGGCGTGCTATGGATGTGTCAGGACATAACACTATTGACATTGGCGCCGCGCCAATAATCGATACATAGCTGACAGGTACACCACGTGAACCATACTTACAGGTAGAACTGATATCCTGTATTATTACACTCTAGATCTATGCGACAGCCTGCCAAAAGGGTTATTTGTGCACCCTGCACAAAGGTCCCTTTCTGCAGATCATGCTACATCTGAACACATGCTTGTGTGTATATGACTGTGCTCCACCCTGTGTGACCGCTTATCACTTTAATGTGCTTTGCCCTTGGTCATCATGATGCATGAATGCAGCCCCGGTGAGTAACTCGCTGGGTGCTACATTCCTGCATCATGGCGACCCTCCGCGGGTGAATAGTATAAACCCCATAGGTTGAATGCAGCACTGGCGAGCTACTCGAGTAAGGGCACACAAAATTAAAGGCATATGCGACCCTTAAAGGGTTAAGTTAATACAGCCTGTATGTGAACTAGCTATACTACATCTCATTATTAACTATTATAGAATCATGTAGCGGAATGTAGACCAGCGCACCCTTGGACCACCCAGAATCTCCCCATCCCCATCAACATCAATAATCGATAGGACACTTGATATGCTGCACTAGGTCAGTTCTGTAACGTGCAGGGCTGACAGATTAGGCTCTTACTGCCAGTTTATGGTCGGTGAACTGTGCTCTTATATAAAGGATGACTCCGTATTATGCCATGCACTAGAATGTACCGATCGCACCGCTGATTATTAGCTAATTAACGCATCGCTCTATCGACGTATGTGTCCTTATGTCAGTAGCCGTATTGTTAAATACAACCCCACCCCGTTCATACTACAGTATCCATACCCCGATACTGAACGTGGGGTTTCATAGGGGAACTAAATACGAAAAGGAAAATATGTCATAAATAATACATCCATGACTTATAGAGTACCCGGGATATGTTTTTTTTTGGTTGAAGGACTCTTAGCCATATTCAGCCCTTCAAGGGCCCTGCCTATAACACCATACATTTTATAGAGTACCTGGAGCTCAAGCCTTGAAACTGTTAAGACCCTAGCACAATATCATCTCCAGCAACAATATCCACTATACCGCCAACACCGTTAAAACTACTTGTCGGTAATACAAGGGGGTAATACCCAGGCCTACCTGACTACTAATCCCCCTCCTCCCCTGCAGTGCAAAGGGAACCCCCCACAGTCTCCCACATCCAGTCGGCACCCCACGTGGTGAGTGCCTCACCAAACTCTGGCATGTCGTGAGATAAACCTCATCGATGCCACTAATCGATGACCTAGAGGGGCATCCTTTTGATGTTGGGGCCAACTTTGCCGGGAAGGACTATGGTCTGGGCATAGTGAGGCGAAGAAGGGGGACGTGGGAGGAGGAGGGTGGATTGGCAATGTAACGGCTATTGACTACATCCGCTGGCTGGTGCTACCAGTGCAGTGGTGGTGGTGGTGGTTGGTTGGTGGTAGGTGGTGGTAGGTGGGTGTGCAGGTACTGGAGGAGGCCTGGAGAAGGTGGGCTGAGGCTGCCCAGACCCAGGATGTTGGCGCATTAATGAGGTGTAACCACGTTAATTGTTAATCCAATAATGTAAGACTTGGTAAGATGTAGGCCTAGAGGCTGCATACTATAGGGAAACTGTGGATATGAAGCAGAACATAGCTATGATCGGATACACTTTTCTTTCTATATTTTTCTCCAGTTCTTTTTTAAAAGCATTTTGGTCAACAATATTTTAAAATGTAAAATTTTGAAAATGTTATGGTCGGCCCCGTTTTGCTAGGCAAGTTAGGGTGACCAGAAACGGATATTTCTTTAGGCCTGAAGGGGTGTAGATGGGGCCTATGGTGTTTATGTCCAATTTATCCATCTAATGTCATGTTTTTTTTAATATACATGTACTAGTATTCGTGTGACAATGGCCCCATGCCCTACCCACACTAGATACCTGCAGCCCCGACTATTGCCTGTGATGCTGAGAGACTGTATGGCTGCTCAGGACTGCTCCCACCTACTGGAGGAGGTCAGCCTACTGGCCTAGGTGAGCTGTCAGCTCCACTGGTCACCTGCCTGCTGGACAGGTGGCTTCACCCTGGAGGAGGGACGGGCCGGGTATCAGCTACACCCGCACACGTGTCCCCCTGTCACCACCTGACCGACGCTACACGGATCACGTGACATGAGCTGGAGGAGGGGAGGTGTAGGGGGGGGGGGGGGTACGACTTAATATCCCCTCCACGGTCTGATGCTAGGCGCCTAGCGGAATACATTTTAGGCCGATGAGATGATTCCCCGGCCTTCATTGCGGAATTCTTAGGGTGTAGCTGGTACCCATCATGACAACTGTTATCAGTGCCTATCACGCCAGTACTAGATCAAATAATGGCCGCCCACATTAGAGGTCCCGCTAGTCAGGAATACCGGGCACCCCGACCTCCAAGTATCTCCTACCCGTTCCAAAAGGTTATGACATTCACCATTGAGATATACAGCGCACTGTGAATAATGTGTGACGGGGCCAGATATTCTAAGAATGGCAGTCCTATAGGATAGAGCAGACGTGGGGACCTTGGCAATTCCTCTGTAAGCCCTTGAAACATTCCCTTACACCGGCCGGGTACTGGCTGGAAGGGGATCAGTCGGTAATCGGCCTAGGATGATCCTCAGCTGACTGATGCATGTGGGGGAGGGGTCTGGTCTGGATTTAGTAAGTGGGGGTTACAGATTGACTTGTGGGTATATTGTTGGGTGGAGGTTTTGGGGTGGTGGGTATTGGTCAATCAGGTTAAACGTTAGTGGTGGGAGTGGGTCATATTGAGATTAGAGGCAGGATTGAGTTTGACCCGAGTGTCCCTCTGTAAGATTCTGCTGTGGGGTTTACGTCTGTGTGCAGTGATAGGGAGAAGGGGGGGGGGGGTAGCTGAGATAATCCAGGCCTCATCTTACAGTCCTAGTTAATCTTCCTCCAGCCCTGCCTCATCCCCATCAGGTGGTCCTGATTGTATCCTACCCCCCTTCCCCCACCCCCGCCCATTCATTAACCATTCAGGCACCACAGCCCTACCCCTCCTCCTACAGACCCCACCAGCGTCCAGGCTACCCCATCATTACTATAGAACCACCATCAAAGGCCCCCAGGGCGCTACCAATTTTCTCCCAAAAAGTAACACCTAAGTGGAGAAAAAACACACAAACCAATGTTTCCGAAATCCCCACGCAAAAAGAGCTTAAAAGCAATGTTAAAACATAGAAATTATTATGGAACGTGATCGCGCCATTAATTCCATTCTGGCTTAGTTTTTTTACGCTAATTACCCCGAACCTAAGGCTATTTAATAAGAGAGGTGGAATAAAACCCTGATGTCACTATAGTGCGTCCTCATCAAGGCCTATTTACATAGCATTTTAAATGTGATGAAATACATGGTCAGCCGACGGAACTTAAGTCCAAGACCGGGGCCCTGGCTTTCAAAAGTGTCAATTATTTCACAATGGAAAGACTGGAATAATTGACATGTCTCCGCGTGGTTCATATCGACTGGCGCTACCCGTTTTATTAAGGGACAGCGCAGGAGCCTGCTCCCCCGCAGGGCAACCAGTATGGTATTGCGTCCAATATTTCCTCTGCCGTGGGGCGTTGGGGCTCCTAAAGGAGGGAGCTCTCCTTAAGAATGCAGTGTGTGGAGAGGATTAGGTATACGGTGCTATAGGTGGGGTTATGGGGTGCCCCCCCCCCCACACCCCCTATCCTCTATACCTGACCACCTCCCCATGTGCAGGAGAGAGGGAGATCAAACTCTACACCATACCTCCCTACCCACAGGCCAGCACAGCTCCTCCGACTTAAAGCGTCATTCTCATTAAAACTCCACCACCATCCATTAATTAGAATTTAGACATGGTGCCGTGTGTGTGCGGGGGCGTGGGTTGTTTTGTTTGGGGTTGTAAACAAGACCTTGATGAGGGGTATTTGTTTGTTAAAACGGTCAGAACCTGGGACAAATATACAGTAGAAAGGTAGATATAAGTGGGGTGTGTATAGGTATACGCACAAAAGAACAGCACGTATAAAGGCTATACAATATATACAATATATATTATGATAATAATGTATACCCTTATACCTACTGTACGTTAAAACAGTAGGTATAAGGGGTATATAATATATTATACCTGCCGTTCTACTGTACCTATTACATCTACTAGTATACACATCCCTTATATCTAGAGTAGGACAGTAGGTATAATGGGGGTATAGGTAGTGTAGAACACTATGTATAAAGGGTGTATACAGTATAAGGGGTTTGGGGTAGGGTGTAACAGCAGGAGGAGGGGGAAGGGCCTTGAGCCAGGAGGGGTGGCAGCAGGGAGAGAAGTGGTAGCCATGATTAGGCGGTGTGTTGTGGCAAGGGCTGGCGGGGATGGACCATCTTTCATATTACTGTCTCACCGCTCCGTGATCCATCCCAGGTCTGTGCTGCCTCATACCCAACCAACAACTAGGCCCAACAAATCGCATGTTTCCAGTCACCCAACCCTATCCTCTGGGGGGGGGGGGGGGGGGGGCATCTTCATCTCTTTTTTTAGTCATTTTTTTAAAGTTAAAGCGGCTGGTGCACCCAGCCTTTACTGTTGCTAACGGCGTGGCCACTAGCAGGCCTTATATAATCAAGAAACCAAGCTCCTCCAGGCCTGGTCCAGACTTTCCCCTTCCTCCAGGGTTGTCTCCTCCCCCATCCACCATTTCTTGGCTGTTTTGTTGGCTATATGTGTTAAATCATAACATTACATAATATAGACACATTATAATCTGTCCATCTCTTTGTAGATGTAACCCACCCACTCCTTATGACACCTCCTCACAGCAGGAGGTCTGAGCTGCTCCCAAGGATTTTGGGGGCAGATACCACCTGCTGTGACCCCTGCTGAGCAGAATAATTGTAGATACCTTTCATCTTCTGCCTGGACTTTGACCTAAGATTATGTAACCCATCATAACCTTAGTACCTGAATCACCCACAAGAGGGGGTGTCAATGTGAGCAGCACTAGCGACTTGGGTGCACCAGCACCTTTAAAAGTTAAAAACAAAACACAAAAAAAACTAGAACCGAAGAAGGGTGCGAACCTACCTAGCTTTTTTCAACATGTTACCAGAATCCCCCCGCCCCCATTTGGGCAAGTGCCTTAAACAACAAAGCTTGCTATGCCTACAGGATAGCACATTTATAATACAGACCCATTAATAAATTCTGTCTCTTGATACAAATTCCCAATATGATCTCTCTCATGCGCTTTCAATAAATAGAGCGAAAGGAGAATACTCATGTTATTTCTTTTTTTACCCTATCTAATCCCCTTCCTATCGCCATATTGCTTAAGTCAGAGAGTACACAGAGAGGGGGCATGCTTTGGCCGTGGCAGCACACAGAGGCGTCGTGTGAGGAGGGCGGACGTGTGGGAGGGTAAAGGAGCCACTCTGAGCACCTCACAAGTTCAAACAGACTGAGCACTCTGCTAGTGCCTAGTCATCACCTCACTTTCAACAAGCCAAGCTGCCTCCAAACCAGGACCACCCTTCTACTCTAAGTCTCAGAGGCTGCACACTCAACCCCCTGTCTATTCTGTCCTGAGAGGAGGGCTGGTGCCACCTGTGGCGGTCAATTACCTCTCTGTACTTATACAGCCATCCTTATCCATAGGTGGATAATGTATTTTAATTCATGTGACTGGGTTGATTCAAGGCCCGAGTATCTGCTTGGAGATTGATGTATTACTAAAGATTTGAATCCCTCAGAGAGGCTTTCTGATCACTCCTCTGCTATAGAATGCCCTCTGTCGTCTTGCACTCATAAGTCCTAGTTTGCTTGCCTTGTAAACATGTCACCACTACAATACCTGTTTCCTGCACACGTGTTCCAGATGTTATACAGTATCAGCATACAGCCAAATAATACTATCAACTTGGGGCGATAGGCTATATATACCCACATGTATCTATAGCTTCTTTTGAGTGTACAGAAGCTAGGGGTAGCACTTACTAGTAACTTTGATGTCTTGGCAGGGAGTAGAGTATACAACCCGCCCCAAGGAAAGCAAGGCATACACACATGACTGAAGACAGCCTCTAAATGAGCAGCTCACTTGGCTTCCCGGGAGTCGTTATCACCTCGGGAGTGGGTAGGATTGCTTTTGAGGAAGACGGACATATTACCTAAAGTGGAGCTGAACAGTTAGCCCTTTAAGGACAGCACAAAACTTAAATACTTCAATAAACAGTGTAAGAGGCCAGTGCTGCATTCACCCATCATGACGAACCTTCAGGCGTGTGCATGTACCAACCCCATAGGGTCAGCATGATGTTTGAATGCAGCACTGGCGAGTTATTCGCCGAGGCTGCATTCATGCATTATGACGACAAAGGGCATAATTTATTAAAGCACTAGGCGGCCCTTACAGGGTTAGGGTAGCATTTATTGATGTAGGGAGTGGCTCTGGTGAGCAGCTCACTGTAAATGGTATCACTGCGGCACAGGCAGCCCCTCAGACGTCATAAGTAGGTCACACTAATATCAACACACAAGTGGTTCAAGACAGGGGGGGGGGGGAGTAACACTAGTTTAAACCACAGCGGAGGGGTAAGACAAAGGAGGTCGCACCTTGGTTATTCCGCATACCCTGACATAACCTTACTGCTGTGGTTTAAAACAGATACAAGTAGACAGTGGTTATGAAAAGGGGAGTAGGATTAACCACAGCAAACCGGTAGGGCGACTTAGGCTTCGCCTTCGTCTGCCCCCACCAGGCTGCTGTGGTTACTTCTATTTACCTTTCATAACCTTAGTCTATCTGTTACATAACCATGTTAAAACGGTTATACAACCATATGACGTTCTATTATCAACATCCTAGTGTATTGATCGCATGGTGACCTCGCCCTCCCTTTGGCACTCGCTTATCCTTAACCTAAAAGCACGGGATAATATAAATCCTGAAGCGCCCAAGCCTAGTACGGCACTTCCCAAGCTAACCAGACCACCATACACTACTGGGGTGTTTATAATAAAGCGTTATATTTGGTTTTATCGAGAATACCAAAAAACATAGGTCAATCTCAGTTAACACAAACTGCCCCAGTGCTTGTTGCAGGGCAACTTTATTGGAATCTCTATTGTCGATAAATACAGCCATCTCTCGTCTGAGATGAGCTATATGTAGTTGATGAGCCATAACTGACCTGGGACTGAGTACGGTTTGATGTGGCATACAGGGATATTCACAGATGTTAGAGCACAGCGCTATTACTCCTCCTCGGCAACCTAACCATTTAAGGGACGCATAGTGCTTATTGTACTTGGTTGACATTATGCACAAAAGTAGTCCTGGCCAGTAACTCGCCAGTGCTGCATTCATGAATTGGTTGATGCACTTCTGAAGTATTGGCATGATGCATAAATGCAACACTGGAGAGTAAGTTAATCACTAGGGCTATAATCATGTACCATACCGAGCAAGGGCATAGTGCACATAGTAAAGCACCATGCGACCCATCCTCAAAGGGGTAACTCAAATGTTAGTATTTATAGCCCAAGGTCCTAAACTGAGCTGAGCAGCTCGGAGTAGCTCATAAACCGCTGCGAGCTGCTCACCCACCTTAAACCGGCCAGTGTTTTTACACACACCCCAAGGTGCAATAGCTGACGAGGGCCGGCGGGCGGAAAGGTTGGGAAGGTTAGACCCCAGCGCAGCAGAGCTTTATTTGTATTCTTCACCACCACTCGCGATCCAATCCCAGTTGAACCTATCACCCCATAAAGAATTTCTTCTCTGATAGGCCTGGGTGTCCCCTAGCCCCTCCTCATCTCCCCGGCCGTATGGCATCGTTATATCACGGCAAAAGAGCAGGCACCGGCCGGCCATGGTCGCCTGAGGGACGCATTTGTTTATTACTACCTCCACCCGCTAGAGATCCATATTGCTAGTAATTATAAATTGATTTATGAACATCATGCTCCACTTATTTTTTACTAAGCCTTTCTTCTCCTTTCCAGTGTTTAGCGGAAGACATGTTGCCCATGGGCTTGAGGGTGGGCGGCTGTAAGCATATTATTAACGAGCGTGGGAAGAGTGATGTTATCAATACCAAAGATGTATATATGTGTGTGTGGAGGGGAGGGGTGTAAGAATTAAGCCTGAGATATTGATTGGTACTACATGGACACATGCCACTTAGCGAATGTCTAATTCGGAAAGTTCATGTAACATGCTTCTAGTGTAGGTCAAGGGCATGAGTCGAGGACACAATAAATCACCAATTAAATCCACCCTCACCTGCCCCCATCTCCCCCAAACGCATATTAAGAGTGCATTAAAACCCGTCAATACACTTAACCCCCATCCCCCCTCACCCCCTCAACCAAGGCCCCACAAAGTAGGTGTGGTGGGGTAGTGGTTACTGCCAATCTGGTCATCAAGCATAACTTACACTCGGCGTATGTGTATGGGGGCGGGGAGAGTGTATCATGGGTCAGCATGATGCTTGAATGCAGCACTGGCGGGTCACTCACCAGGGCTGCATTCATGCATCATGCCGACCAATCCCATATCACATTAAAGCACTCTGCAGCCCCTGAAGCCTCAGTGTAGCGGCCATGGCCGTGCTGGATGGAGCAGGCAGGTAGATGAGGTCATGTCCGGGTGCTGGTAAGTGTAGGGGGTTGTAAATAACTCAGTGCTGCAAGACGGATGACCTCTTACTAGGCCAGGGCCCTGCTGCACGGCCGGGTAGAGTGACTAGGTGCTGGAGGAGGGACGCTGGGTGCAGACAGCAGCGGCTGGTGGTAGTAGAGGCAGGGTTTGGCAGCCATGTGGCTGAGCTGGCAAAGCTCACACAGCTTCCAGCACCAGTATGGAGTCATGGATTGAATTTGAATTATTCAAAACATTACCGTTGAATTAGCTTCAATTTGTTATTTTTGTACCCCATTTTATTTCGAACTGGCCTCGCAAATATTAGCCTAGAGAGTGGATTCCACTCTAGCCGATTTATTCCCCGATAACGACCCGACCGGGGCCGGATGGAAAATCAGAGGTTTTTATTATCTTGAATATTTCAAATTGTCCATCCAGTCCCGGCCAGGCCTTCATCTGGAAAGAAATCGGTTACAGTGGAATCCAGCTTTAAATCAATGGATTGAACAGGAAAAAGGACAGCATAGGACAGCATATGCTGCTGCTATTGTGTGGCATTGTAAGATGCCCTTGTACACGCCTGTGTTACGTCCACCATTGTGTCTGACAACTGCAATCAGAACGGGTTCATCGCAAGGCCGCGGCTCGAGTTCCATGGCGACAAACGCAATTCATTTATTTCATAAAAGCCAACGCCACGAACACTTGGCTGATGTTCGATGGCCGCCTGATCAGGAATTCACCTCACAATGCCGCTCCTCTTCAATAAGAATGCCTATGAATAAAAGAAACACTTCTGGAATCGAGCCCTGAAATCGAGGGGCTGCTGCTCGAGAGGCAAAGAAATGTGTCTTTTTGCACGTGCTGTGACAATGGAGCAGTGCTGTGTCCTTGTGGGGATGGTTAACCCTTTCACTGCAGCTATCGAAGCAATTTCAATTTTTATCGTTATGCTAAACTAATATCCCAATGCTGCATTCATGCATCATGGAGATCCTGCAGGGTTGATTAATACACCCCTGGAGGGTTGGCATGGTGCAGCAATGCAATGATACCAGAGAATAACTCCTGCGTTGGTGCATGCATAATGATAAAACAAATTGGCATGATGCGGTCGTTAAAGGGTTAACATTGGTAGGACTCCCTGCAGTAATCTCCAGCCACCTTGTTAGCCACACAGCACTCTGTCCCCCATCTCACTAGTCTCTAAGCCTCTTAGCCACACGGACCGCTGACCCAGACTGCTGCCGGCTGGTGAGCTGCACATTATCTCCTTTTCAGATATAGTCACTTGTTTCCACTGCCCTGGGTCTTTGTCTCTGAAACCCTACCTATAATATGCCCCGGGTTGATTGAAGTAGGTGAGTGAGTGTAGAGGCTGTTGTCTGTATGATGTAGTCCCATCACATGGTATAAACACTTCTATTTGTAATGAAGCCCATAACCATACCCTTCTCTGACTCCCAACTATTGGACAGGGCCTGAATTGTGTATCAGAGACGCAACTCTCAGTCAACAAAATGTAGGAAATCTTGATAGTTTGGTCAATTCTCTGTAGGAAATTGATATAATTTAATACATGAATTCTCGCTTAAAAGTGGGAATTCCTGCAGAAGTAGATTGGTAATACACAAGCCCACTAACTCACACAGTTGATATATGAGATCAGTTTCCAACATTGCAAACACATACACATACAGTGCTCACAGTTTCTCCACCCCGAGCACCTTCACTTAAATCTCACCAGTATAAACAATGCAGCCCTTCACATTCCCACGTCTAAAACAACGCTACCCACCAGTCTCCAAATTCTACTTCCGCTTCGGTTTAATAGACGACCGCACCGCCGCAGTCCAAACTGGGGGCGTTTCCAATTAAAACATTCCATTCCCAGGGTAGCCATGACACCTGACTTGTTTACCTCCAGTGTGCTAAAGGCCACCGGTTCGTCACCCAGACTACAACATGAGGGCTTCATGACAAAGTAACCAATGTACTCAACTTGCTGAAGCTATCTAACTATTCAGTAAAAGTAATGGTATATACACCAGCAATATAAACAGTATAGAAAAGTAATCTGGTTCTTATCTTAAGTCTCTTTTCAGTGCAAACACTAGCATTCCCATGGACAACACTTTGCCAATAAGGATTAACATTTAGCCAGTGACTGGGTTGGTAATAGGATTTGGTGTTGGTGCTGGGGCTGAATAGGTAAGCTGTATTGGTGAGGCAGTGCTGGCCATAACCAGGGCTACTGCCAGGGTTTTGTGATGGCCGGACCTATGTGACCTGACTACTAGGTGATCTGCTTATAGACAGGAAATCAACAACCGTCCCCAGCGCCCTCCACCCTCCCACCCCACCCAAACCCAGGACGACGACCTCGCCCCACACACCCCCACCCAACCCCACACCCCAACCCAGCCCCAGGCCCGACCGGACAGGCAATAGATCATACATCCCGTAGCAGTGCTACAGCCCCAATATAGCCAGCCGGCCAGCCTGCCTGCAGCAAAATGGCACTTGTTATATTCAGGTGGTTTAAACAATAGCAGGGGTGGTGATTCTAATCATGAGTGTAGTGGGTTAACACATTCCTGGATTCGTTTCATCACTTGGTGCTTACTGAAATGCTTTTTTTTTTTGATGCATCATATTTCCATTCATGCATAATATTTGTAAATTAGAAGGTACATGAATATTTTCCTCATCTCTTGATACATGTACTACATTGTGTGCATAGGTCAAATGTACCAGGACTCTTTTATGTATACACTACAGGTACATGTTCCTCATGTCTATATACTACTTAAAATGCAACTACCAGGGACTGTTCCGATTTCTATACACTATTTACACTACAAGTAGCAGGATCTGTTCCCATTTCTATATACTACTAACATTACATCTAGCAGGGCCTGTTCCCAATTTCTGTTCATTACATGTACTTACACAGCAACTACCAGGGTCTGTTCCCCATTACTATATACTACTTACACTGAAAGTAGCAGGGCCTGTTTCCCATTTTTATATACTACTTACATTACATCTAGCCGGGCCTGCTCCACATTTCTATATACTACTTCCACTGCTGCTCAATGTATGTTCCCCATTTCTATACACTATTTACCCTGCAAGTACCAGGTCCTGTTCCCCATTTCTATACACTACTTACACTGCAAGTATCAGGGCCTGCTCCCCATTTCTATACACTAGTTACACTGCAAGTACCAGGGAATCACTACTTACGATACATGTTCTATATACTTCGATATCAATGAACATACAGGGAATAATCTACTACATAGGCCTACGGGGCATAATCTACTACATACAAGACATTCACTTGTCCACAGATAATATCTAAATTGGACAATATAATATAAGGGAAAACTGCCTCCCAACTGCTGAACGCCATGTGATCGGCTCATATCATATAGCCGCCAGCCCCTTCACACTCGCATCCAATATTCTTATGGTTATGGTTCAACATATAAGTTGAGGGGCCTTCTCCTACTTCCTACACCCATATACAATAACACAGGGCCGATATTAACAGTGACATTGGCAACACATCACGGCCGAGTGGCGGATACAGGGAGGCAGAGATTGCTAGTAAACAACATCTATGTCTGCCGCTTATTGAGCAGCTCCAGGCCTGAGCAAAACGTGGGGAGTAGCTCACGGCACCTGCACTTCACACTCATTCGGTACGTCACCTGCGTTCTAAAGAAGACGCGAAATAAGGGCGTTTTTTCATGCATTTTTAATATCCTTGGGTTTCCAAATAAGGGGCCATTTTCACAGGATCTTGAGAAAAGGGGTATGCCATCTTCATAACACTAAAGAACACACCTGCTTTCTATGATAATGGGGTGTTTATTTTGCCTCTAAAAATCCCATGTTTTTCTGGAATAAGGGGTGTTTTTAACTAGTAATTCAATGGTTTAGGAATGTTTTTGATGAATGAGAACGCGGGTAACGTCCCCTTTTTATACTGAGTGCAGGGGGGGGGGGAGTAGCGACAGTGGTGCACCCTGTAGGGGACCCATCCATATAACCTAGCACCAATCGGAGTATCTACTTCCAACCTTCTACACTGCAATTAACACAGTGCTCAATTTGTCTTTTAATGAATCTAAACTAAATGTCGTCTGCAATCGGCTCAAATATAGAACCCGCCATCCAGCCTCAGTCTATGTCTTTCTACCCCCCACACCCCCTCTCACTTCCCTAGTCGTGCCGCTATAAAATCCTATCACGGCCTTTGGGGGCTAATGGGAACCGAGAGAATGGGGACCAGGGGAGGCAGGAGAAAGGGGACCATGGATGGAATAAACAAGACTTTATTCATACTAGATTCATTCCCGTTTCAACATGCGAGGGAAAACGAGCGAGAGGAGATCGTGATTGGTAGTGTGAGAAAGAGGGGCTGTGTTCCTCCAGAGGGTAAAGCGGCGAGGAAGGGGGTGGGGGCAGGGGCTGTGGAGGGGCCTGCTGCGACGACGCGGCCGCGCCATGAAAGCCCAGCTCATTGCCTCCAATATCGCCCATCTACGTGCCCGGGCACCTTAAGCCGGGATTATTCCGGCCGCTGCTATAACTTGTAGGAAATAAGGCGGGCGCTGCTGACACCTACGGGGGCGGCCCGGCCCGGGGATGAAAGCTCGTCGCGCTAAATAAAATATGTGCCTGCCAAAAATCTTGGCGGGCGCGCGCTGCGGAGACGGCATAATGCACCCGTATAGGGCGAGCATTGACCTTCCTTCCCGCGGCGTGGCGCTGGGGGTCGGGGGAGGAGGAGGCTGTGGGAGGAGGAGGGGTGTGTGTGTGTGTGTTGAGGGGGGGGGGGTGAGGAAGTGGGAGGAGAGGGTTCCCTCTACCCGTCCGTGCCCGGCCGCCCAAGGTTGCTGCCAGGGTGAGGGGCCATCCAAGGCCCATAAAATCTCGGGCTATCTTTGGTTTTATACCGGCTTTGGGACCGGGATGAGGGTAGGAGGCAGGAGGCAGGAGGAGCAGTGGCAGGAGGAGGAGGGTGGGGCGGTAGTGGGGTACTGGCCGATGGGTTAGATGCAGCAAGCACTGGGTGCTATGACCCGGCAGGCGCGCCGCCCATACCGTCGGGTGTTTATCTCTGCGACTGGATGAGGTTGGGGACCAGCGTTTAATGCTCGAGTCATGGTGTGGAGCTGCTCCCCTCGCCAACCGAGCTGCTGCTTCACCTACCCCCTCTGTTATAGCGAGCTGCTCCAGCTGCTGCTCCCCTACACCTGTTCCTACCCTACCCCTCAACACAAAGCCCCCTGAGGCACCAGTCTGTCCCCATCAGCTCCCCAGCTGCTCCGAGCTGCTCCCCTCGTCTATCCAGCTGTTGGTCCACAACAACAACTATACCCTCTGTGCCCTCAGCTGTTTTCCTAACCCAAGATGCCCCTACCCTGCCCCTGACCTCTACCCACCTTCAGCCATCACTGCTGCATCTGTACCCAAATGTCAAAGTTTAAACTAAATAGTATCTAGCTTTTCATAATCCCAACCTTCTATCTCTAATACGAAGCTATAGCTTTAACACATCTATTCAATTCTCCAATATGCATTGTCCTTTGTGGCTGAGCTGCTGGACAAGGCCCCCCACCCCAGCCCCTGTCCACGTGAGCTGCTCATGTGCCTGCACCCGCCCCCAGTGTCCACCGGCTGCTGACCGTAGATTGCTAACTCTGTATAACAGCTGTACCAAGGTGAGTGTGCACGGCATCAAGTGGCTGCCTTCCTGGTGTAAGCAGTATATGGAAAGGTGCCAACGTGTCAGGCAGCACGGGGGGCTGCTGGTGTCGATACCCCCACTGGGTGTTGGCTGGCGTCTACATCCTCCTACATCTCAGCCTTAGCAGCTATCAATATGATATTACCAGTAGAAGTGGTAGTGGTGGTAGGGCTGATACTGTATCAAGAGGCCTGCTTTGTGATCTGGTCTTGTAACTGCGCACCACTTCCCTCATACTTTAACACTGTAGGTGTTGAGGAATGTGTCGCTGACCGGGAGGACGGTGGCTTCTCAGTATGATCTGTTATCTCCCTACTACCCACCCCCTCCCGGTGTGTTGTTATCAAGACATATCCATGCCATCAGGTTATACTGAGTCAAGGTGCTGCACAGGTGAGATGATCATAGGGTCAGGGTCACCTGAGGAGAAGTAGGTGATTTAGACCCTTGAGTCGGTGGTGCCTGCCCACCTGCTCACTCAGCAGATAAGTGGCTCAGGTGGATTGCTGGAGCACCCCCCCCCCTACACACACACCACACACACACCTCCCTATCTAATAGTGAGCAGTTATACATCGTTAACAAAGGCTGTTCTCTGTTCCCATACGGACAATACAGGGCTGGGGGCGTGCTGCATGAGGCGGAGTGTATAGGCATGTTAGCACGCCCACACACACACACACTCCTCACACAACTTAACATAGGGCTTAATACACTGAGCTACTCTGAGCTACTCATGATAACAGAGATAACAGAACAACATCATCATTATCAAGCACAATGTAGTAGTACAAGTAGCAAGCTGTCCTCTGATTCCTGGCGCCGCCTGCCTCCTGCATGCAGTCCCTGAGGCCCAGGCTCCTCCTATCCACCACCACCACTCCATGCTCCAGTAGGGAGACTGTGGTCCCGACCAGGCCTACTCCTCCACGCGCCAGGTCCTCCATGGCAGGCCGGGAGGATGAGGCGGGCGGGCGGCGCCGGTGTCCTTCCGGGCGCCTCTCCCGGGCCCAGGGCAAGCAGAGGCCGGCATTTAGGGAGCAACACCTACACGTCAAGGTCAAGTTTCACGGAGGGACTTACCTGGCATATGACTTGGAACTGTGCCGGCTGCATCGTTCAGTTTTCCCCCTTTTCCTATTAGCTTTAGCTCTTACTTGACAAAAACCCAACAATGAATCCTGCCCCCAGTCAGCCAGGCCCCGGACCCCGTCGTCAATGTATGCAGCTAGCCCGAAACGTAACCATGGCAACGGGGCGGCTCACATAATAAGCAGAGGGGTGTGAGGTGGGTGGTCGGGGGGGGAGGAGGCAGAGGGGGTACAGAGCCTACAGCATCTCCCACAGCAGGGGAGTTGGGTGACAAGAGGGGCAGGGAAGGGGGTATACACTGCAGAACATATGGACTAAATCAAACCAGGTAATACCTTGCTACAACCAGGTGTGGTTGCAACCAGATGCAGTTAAGCAGCCGCTGTGATTTCCCCAGGAATAAGCCACTATTGTCCCCCTATCTCCTGGTCTGGCTGCATCCCACCTGCCACCCCTCTGCGTAGGGAGAGTGGACTAGCCCGCCTCATCCCGCCGGAGGAAGCCCGCGCCGGTCCAGTGACGGGTGTGCTGGCGGCCCGTGGTGGGGCCAGGAGGAGGGATACCTCCTTACACATAGCGCCTACACAGCCCTGACTGCTATACTCATGAATCCATCAGGCATCTAAGTCGGGTATTAAGAGAACCCCTGAAAAGGGATTCGATTCATACCCTGAAAACCCCCATTCAGAGTGTCTATTGAAAGTGGAGAGCAGTTTGAAAGCCTTATTTTCAGGGAAATGCCTCACCATGCCATGTCTGCATGCTGCACATCGTGCTGTGTGACGTGTGTCCGGCTAGTTGACGGCACGTCAGGGACGTAGCAATGCCCTGATATGCTCACAGCTGCTCAGATTAACAATGCTTTACTCTGGGTACTCCTATCTGCGGTACAAGTCTTTGGTAGGCAGTGTTGAGCTCACGTGCATATGCAGTACTAGAGGTGAGATGAGCTCGTATCTGCAGTAGGTGAGACAAGCTCCGATCTGCAGTACTAGAGATGAGATAAGCTTCAATCTACAGTAGGCCTACCAGTGGTGAGATGAGCTCCAATCTGCAGTACTATACTGGTGAGATAAGCTCTCCCATCTGCAGAACTATACTGGTGAGATAAGCTCTCCCATCTGCAGTACTATACTGGTGAGATAAGCTCTCCCATCTGCAGAACTATACTGGTGAGATAAGCTCTCCCATCTGCAGAACTATACTGGTGAGATAAGCTCTCCCATCTGCAGTACTATACTGGTGAGATAAGCTCTCCCATCTGCAGTACTATACTGGTGTGATAAGCTCTCCCATCTGCAGAACTATACTGGTGAGATAAGCTCTCCCATCTGCAGTACTATACTGGTGAGATAAGCTCTCCCATCTGCAGAACTATACTGGTGAGATAAGCTCTCCCATCTGCAGAACTATACTGGTGAGATAAGCTCTCCCATCTGCAGTACTATACTGGTGTGATAAGCTCTCCCATCTGCAGTACTATACTGGTGTGATAACCTAGCTACGTTGTATCTACATATTGTGGACCAATGTCATAGGCTAACTACATGTCTTACAAACACATTGGATGCAGTTCTTAGCACTTCAGTATTCGCTCTAATCTTCTTTACATAAATCGATTGGGGCTTCATGTACGGGTACAAGTGTACCTGTATTTGAACCCTAGCTGTAATAGTGTATATGGCTGTGTCTCACGACCTTGGGCCAATGTTTTCATCTCTGACCGGGTGCCAGCTCTGGCCGGCCTGAATAAAAACGGGTTATCTAGGGCAGATGATGATAGAATTTGGCTGAAAAGGTCAATGGACGTTATAACTCTTTGAA